>VZTX01012866.1:120355-192266 GCA_013400915.1 Pardalotus punctatus | reverse complement strand
GATATATATAATATAATAAATATATATATATATATATATGTATTTATATGCTTTATCTATCTATGTTCATGCACAGATGTTAAAACTAAAATTTATACCAAGGAAACTTTAAGCCTACAAATAGGTATACAGAAAAAGAACCAGGAAATGAATAAACAAGGGCCTAAGTTTCCATTTTGATGTGCCGGCCTTACTTCCACTACCCTGCGTATGTGATAGTTTTAATTATCAGTTGGATTGTTTAAATATGCAGCCAATATTATTCTGTACTCAGAGTCATTGATACTACGAGGATCACAGTATTTTCATTTCCTGTATTTTAGGATCTAATTTATTACTATTCAATATGGCACTAGTGGTTTTCTGGTAGTTATTTTCCTTTCCCTAGTAAATACAAATATATGGAGAAAGATAAAAATAACTTTTTTAATATCATTGTTTTATAAGTAGCCCTGCTAGGCTTTGAAAGTCATATCTGGAACAATGAATTGAATGGGACATTACATTTACCGATGCTGCTGTTTGGCTGAATTGCAATTTTGCAGAGGCAGCAATGTATCAGGCTGAGCCATGAATCTTTCCCGAGAGAATATGCAGGATTTAGAGACGACTGAAAGTGATAAAAAAAACAGAGAATTCCATCTATTTGGGTGTGGTGCTAGGGCAGTATTGGCAATAACTCATTAAGGTACAGATGCTTCTTTTAATGTATTGCTCCAGCCAGTCCTGACAAGCTGGTTTTTAATAGCATGAAAATTGAAAGAGCTTATTTTGCATCTCCCCTTTTGGCTGTTCAAAACTTAAGAAGTTCTTGAATGAAACAATTTTAAAATTATCTGAGCTTGCAAAAATGAAATTAAAAGCATGACATAAAAGCGCTTTAAAAAGTTCTAATTGTGGATTCTTGTCTTGTATCTCATGAAGAGCAGATGTGGCAGAAAGCTCTAGCAGTAGTCTGAGCTGCCTACAATGCAGGGATTTATTAAAAGCAGGAAAGGAAAACCTTTACCTTGCATAAGTAATGGATGCTGTTTATCCCCTGAATGCCTACCCTGGGTGGCACAGAGTGACTTAATTTTTATTAGCTAAAGCAAGAAGGCCAGTATTCAAATAAGATTATTTTAAAATAAAGCTAAGTATTTAGTTAGGACAACTGTTTTCGAGCATAATGAATGAGGATTGTGGCAAAGAAAGC
The DNA here is from genome assembly GCA_013400915.1 of Pardalotus punctatus. Taxonomy (NCBI): domain Eukaryota; kingdom Metazoa; phylum Chordata; class Aves; order Passeriformes; family Pardalotidae; genus Pardalotus; species Pardalotus punctatus. The sequence goes on along the minus strand of VZTX01012866.1, from coordinate 191,071 downwards.
ACTGGGTTGCACCTATTTATTGAATATTAACCATCAGTGAAGGTAGGATTAAAGTAACTAAAACAGAGGGGCTACAGATATTAGGTTATTCCAGTGTAAATTAGTGTACTGCTACCTTTCTTGCTTCATCAGTTTTATTAGAGTAATGTCTATGGTGTTGCCTGATGGCTATAACTAGGTAACTACTCCTGGCCATTAATCGAAGGAGGAGGCTCTCAGAAAGGATCTCAAAGGTTACCAGAGGCTGTTTGTGTCAAGGCTGCTCATCACACACTGCTCAGTGCTCTCACCTGGTCTGAATATCTGTTACCTCTCTGTCATTTGGGATCTGGGATCCATGGTTTGGAATTCTTAGGAATTATGCAACATCCTTTTTTATGGATGGCATCCAAACATGAGACATTTTACTTAGCATCAAAGGTCTGGTGTTATGAATAATATATGTTTGGGATGCTGAAAATCAAGCAAAATGGAACATATGTAATTCCAAGAAAATGTCTCAAAGGCCATCATATAAGACTGCTTTATAAGCTGACTTTAGAAACTGTTGTCTGCATTGTCAAACCTATAAAGATAAATTTAAATAAATAAATAATGAAATGGCCTACTTAAGGTCTTTGCATCTTTTGCAAGTTTTAAATGCTTTCCCTGGAGGCAATGTTTAAAGTTGCTTAGCACCCAAATTATTTGCAGTAGTTTTTCAGCCACAGCATCCTTCAAAGGCATCTGCAGAGATACATCCAGGAATGCATCCAACCATACCAAGCACTGGAGATCTTTGACGCTAAGTAAGATGTCTCATGTTTGGATGCCATCCATAAAAAGTGATGTTGTGCAATTCCTAAGTTCTAAGACTTCCAAACCATGGATTGCATTGTGAAAGTTCTTTTTAAACCTTTGAAGTTAAATATGTCGTTGGAGGTGTCTTCCCTGAGGATTACTGGCAAACACATTGTATTTATGGGGGTGCTAGAGAATTTAGATGGCACAGACAGGATGTCTCTTTCATTCTAATTTGTCTTTGTACATGGTTTATAACACCCCCCCAAATTACTTCTTGATGTGCAATTCTTCATGCTTGTTCTGCTCTCAGAAGTGGGTTTTTTTCAAAGGATTTCAAAGAAGAGCATTTTAGCTCCAAGTGAGCTGGGCATGAAAAAGGATTTTTTTTACACACTTTTATGCTCTGGCTGCTCCAGAAGCATTTAAATCTGAAAACTGCAATTATGATGGGTAAGTCTCACCCTCTCAGATAAGGTGCTATAAGCACTCAAAAACAACATTAAAAGGACATGAAGGTTGCAAAGTTAAGCGCCTGCCAAAAAACAAATTAGGAAATGATAGAATGAACATTAACAGTGAATCTCTAATTCAGTCCTGCTCTGTGTATAGGTTATGACAACTTTGAAGGGATAATGTACTATTTTTTCCATGTACTGTCTTTTTCTCTCCCAGTATTATCTTTCCTTGGTCTCTCTTATCACATTTGTCTTTCCATCTACAGTTTTCTCACCCAGTATTCTTTGCTTTGTCCTATCAGACCTCTATCCCACCCCTAACATTTTCTTGCCTCATATTCTTACTTCACCTTCACTCCTGAATGTCTCTGCCTTTGTCTTTTTTTCCACTCTACTGTCTTATATCTTTTCCTGCTGTTGGCCAATAAAAATAAAATTCTAAGGAATGACAAAGACAAAATCCACTTCATATTTAATATGCGCTTAAGGTGTAGAGAACTGATTTCTGTATGAAAATATGTCTCAAGTAAATATTTGAAGGAAAGGTTAACAGGAACCCTTCCAGACTGTGGCCAAAGTCAGGTGTCTCCCATACTTTTGTATTGCAGGTTCTTTTGAGATGCCATGAACTTTGGGATTTCCAGTGGGGGTTCAGCTTCTTAATTTCAATTAAAGATGTGCTGAGTTTTCCAAGACAGTATTTAAGATGAAGTTAAGATGTTAGAAAGGGCTTTTGGAAGATACTCTCTAGAAAAAAAATATCTGAGACAAAAAATAGAGTTGGTATTCCTCACATGTATTTTTATTTCACCAAATACATGTGAGCATGCTAATTTTGCATGCAACTGCTCTGTGAAGCCAAATGATCCTTTCATTCTTTCACAGTTCTCCATCCTTTCCCTCTATCTTTTTACCAAACTGACCTTTTCTGTGTACTCTTAAATTAGTTTATGCCTTTGGGAAATGTTACTCTGTGTGTTTGGCATCAGCTGGAACAAACCCCTGCAGATTCAAGGGGCATCAGTGATCTGTGCTCCTGCTATGCCTGGAGATCAGTGTGCTGGGAGGTGTGAACACACTGAGCAAACCAGTGAGCCTAGCTCACTGGGTGGATTTTAACTTTAATTTAATTTGGAAACTTCCCGAGCTTTCTCACTGATACTGCAAAAAGCTAACTTACATTCTTAATTTTCTACGCTGTAAGTAGATCTGGCTAATTTGCTCCCCAGCTGTTTAATTTGCAAAGGGGGCTGTCATTCTGTGTTAAATAAAACTGGAAAAGATGGAGCCCAAGGAAGATCTGTGTAATGATGAAAGTTTGTTCCAGTTCAAAGCTGCTGTTAATATTGGGTGTGATCCAAAAACTCTTGATGCCAGATGTAATGCTTCCATTGATGGAATCAGATTTCAAATCAGGGCCCATGTGTTCAGCCCACTACTCCTTTAGCTACTGCTCTGGTACCTGATTCTCTGGGAGGATGAGATGTGCCAACAGCATTTAGAAAAACCCCACTCCTACTTGCCCTCACTTTAGTACTATATGCAAGAGATGTCCTCTCTCACGTGTGTAATTCACTCAGTTTCTCCCCCCAGGTGTGTAACTTTTTTTCTTTTTTTTCTTTTTCAGCCTAGCCTTGCTTTCCATTCATTTTCCTCAGGCCAGATATGCATGGTTTTGTGTAATTTACAGGTGTTGTGGACCAGATCTGGATGATCTTCACTGATCCTAAACCTGAATTGCTAGCTCATTCAGCCAGGAACTCATTTTTGGATGGTCTCTTTGGACTCATTACCTGAGCCTGGACATGCTTGGGGCACCATCATTGGCTATTTCTATACTTCTACATTGGAAAAAAAAATAATAAAAATTTAAAAAAGAATCCAGGCAGTTGTACGAAAGGTAATGGATGAATCAGGGTTTGTAGTGATCTGCTGATCTGCTCTGGTATTATTGTATGTTAGAGACTTAAGAACCAAATCATGGTCTTGGCAAGCCCCACCAGAGCATGGCTGGCCCTGGGGCTGAGAGAAGTTCCCTGGTGGAGAGTTTGAAACTGGAGGTCTCCTGTTTGACTCCACTTGTCAGGGAAATGTGCCTCATTGGACAGCCTCATGGCTGAATTGATTTCTCAGTTGCCTTATGATTCATATTGCCCTTTGGTGTTGCTGATCATAGTATTTTCTTTTTTGCTTCATCTGCCTGGTTTTTTCCAGGCCTTATCTGTCTCTGTACTGCTAAAAATTCCCATTTTCTCTTCCAATTTACTTTTAGAGTGAGCAGTATGGAGACCCCTGTCAGATAATCTGTCTGCTGGTTAAAAATGCTGCTGCCCTTAGCTAGGCAATCTCTTACATCAGCTTGGTGGGCAAAGACATAAAAATACTTTTCCTGCTGTCAGAAAAGAGCAAATATTTAACTCTTTCCAATATGCAAGTGTTTTCTCTGTGATTTTTAGCAATTGTTGATAACAGATTAGCAGATATGGTAAAACTTTGCTTTTATGGACTGTGTACTATTTTGGGTTTTGTGCTGGTGGGTGAAGAATGCTGGTATAAGTCACTTTTCTATTCTGAATCTCTTCTCCCACATATAAGAGGAGAATAAAAAATGCTGGCTGCCTTTCCTATCTGCTTTGAAATCCACTGCTGAAAAATGTTACTTAAAAGTTGGACATTATGATCTATAATTATAATCAAACCCATATGAACATTATGTGTGAGAAGGCAGCCTGAGAGCATATACGGTTGTGAGTGTAGAGAAGCCAGGAAATTCCTCCTGGTGCTGTAGGCAAGTGACGCTGGAGGCATTTTTAAGTACAGATATTAGCTGTTCATTGTATCAGTAAAGCAGAGAACATGGGAAGCTGCAATGCTACTTGTTAAAATTCCTTCCTGTATTTAATTTCTCTGCCTTGATTTTGCATTAGCATAATCCTTTGACCTAAATATGAAAATATCAGCAAAGGAATGAAAACTGAAATCAGGTTTCAGAGTTGACTGTCCTGCTGTACTTTGAGAATGGCATTAGTAGGTGGAGGTGGGGGGGGGGGGTAGTAGGAACTATTCCCCCTGAAAATCTAGAATTGTACATCAGAACCAAATTTATTTTTTGAAGATACAATTTTTTTGTTTGATGTATAAAATTTTTAGTTGTATTGCAGAATTTTCTCTTGGATGATGAGAACCTTGAAAGTACTTTTGGACATCACGTTATTTTAGGAAATTCTATCTAAAGCATCAGCTTCTTACTGTCTTATAAAAATAAAAATTGTTTTGTTATCTCAAACAAATGCACATCGTTACTGTTGATTTAAAAAGTATTTTAAACTTGTGAACATACCCAAAGCATGAAGTGTCAAATGTATATCTTAGTTATTTTATGATTTCAGATATGTGAATTAGATTGATCAACATGGAATCCTGTAGATGAACAATGTTTCAAATCTATCTCCAAAACTCCAGCTGCTCCTTTTGCTATTCTCACTTCCCTTGCTGATCTTGCCTGGACACCTCAGGACAGTCCAAGGACATGACAAGCTGCTATCTGAGAGACCTGCGTTATAAAGGTAGGTTCATCAAAATGAATGTCTTCTCCCTCATTAGATTTTTATTTTAGTATTTATTAGTTCCAATCCCTGGTATCAGTGCAGTAAATTTAAACCCCCTCAAATCTCTTGGCTTCATTTAATATCTGTTAGAAAGAACACCATGACATGATTTTTTTTTTTTTTTTTGAAGGAAATGAAGGAACGTCTTTATTGTAAATGTAAAGGCTCAAGCTCCTTTGTTAAAGGAGAAATGAGGTTGCAAATTGCATGATTCATCAATCTGGAAATGCTTGTTCAACCCAGTTCTGTTCTATTTGCCTGCATCATGATACTGGCTTATAGCACTTACCTGCCCTTGTATAAAAGCTCAGAACCAACACTTGTTTACAAGCGCAGTAGATTATACTCAGTATAAATCAAGATAGTAAATTGAATTGGAGACTATTTTTTTTCTGAACTACAACCCTTTCTTGCTACTGAAAGTAATAATAATGATGATAACACAGTGATTACAAGGTAAAACTATCTTCTTGAGGTCTTGAAAGAGTTGTGACGATATTGTGTTACATACTTTGAATACACCTGAGGAAGTGCTGTGAATTTCACTGTAAGGGGAGCAAGTCTGGCATGGGAGCAGAGCACAACCAGAATTGCTAGAACACCCCTTATAAATTTGGTTTTTATTAGTAGACTTGAGATGTTAATGGCAGAAAGCTATTTTCTCTATTAATTATCTATTAATTCCTCAGTTACTCTTTTGTGCAGGTCACACATCTGCATACAGCTGCAGCAGCAGTGAGAGGCCAACCCTGCAGAACACATGCTCAGAAGTGGATGGTCTTCCTGGGTACAACTGTGTTTTCTGGAAAGGTGTTTGGAAGCTCCTTTGAGGTACCTTTCATCAGGAGGTGTGTGTCACACCTGTACCACACCTGTACTTTCTCTCTGCAGGCAGCAGCCTATTTCCTCTTTCGGCATGGCCCAAGTTATCCCATCACTGCTTGATGGGCACATTCATCAGATTCTTGTTGTCTTCAGTTTATCAGTTTTTGGGAGACTTTTCATGTGCTATCTCATGGCATATATATTTCTCACTGTTTTCAGGTGATGGTCCCTCCATCCACAGGTGTATGTCCCTGGTCCCCCTTCGAGGAGGTTGGTGCAGAGGGGTTTTTGTGGCAGGAGCAGTGCTGCTGCTGCTGAGCCATCAGCTGTTACTGAGGGAGACAGAATGTGCGTGGGAGAAAGGAAGAAATGACCCTGTTGTGTAGGTGGGGAACTGGGCTACAGCATTTTGCTGATTTGCCTCACCCCTGGCAGGAAGACAGCAGCAAGGCTGTGAACTGAGTTCAGGGTGTCTGTGTCCTCCTGGCTCAGCCCTTCACTCTCAAGAACAACTGCCTCTGCAGTTTTCAGCTCCTGTTGCTGTTCTTGCTCTGCTGCAAGATATGCAGTTACAGCATATCTGATTTCCTGGATACACTGGCATTCTGGAAGTAGGCTTCAAGGTCTGAGGAAAACCTCAAAATATTTGAGACTGGGTTTGTAGGGCTTGGTTGGCACACTTACTGGGACTCAGCCTGAGGCGTTTCTTCCTCTGAATGAACTGGTGACATTTCTTCTGGTCTTTATTCCACAAACTGTGAATAGAAAAGGAGGAGCCCAAAGAGGTGTGTCAGGTGTCTGAGGAGAATTTTGCCTAGAAGAGTCCATTTTCCCTGTGACTCTTACACTCGACACATCTAAAGTATTTAGAAGAAAGAATAGGTTAAACATTTGTAAGAAATTGAATCCAAAAGAAAGACTCAAAAGGATTAAGAGAAAATATTATTGAGGCTGCAATTCACTATAATGTGTTTTGCAGAAGTCACTTTACTTTACCAGTCCTTATCTTTCCAATGTTTCCCAGCCCAAGTGCTGAAAATAACAGTTGACAAACCTCATTTTTATTTCACTCTAGATATTGCTAATATTTCTTTAGCACTGAAAATTGTACTTCAGGGTTGTCATGGTGTCAGGATTAGATTCTGCTGAGGATCTGGGTCATGACCAGGCCTAGCACTGTAACTCATGTTACCTTTTCTCTAGCTTTTTTCTTTTTTTTTTTTTCCAGTCTCTGAAAGTTCATTAGCTTTTATAGAAGAAAGACTGTGTAGAAATTTCTTTTAACTTTAGTTAAATTCCATTCATGGAATTCATGGAATCCAAAGCCCAGAAATTCCTTTAAATGCCAGTAATTTCAGTAATTTGGAGTTATTCTTCACTAAATTGTCTTAGTTAATTACTGTCATATTTAAACAAGGTTTTGATTGACCAAAGACTATTAAAATACACTTCAGGTTAGACCAGAATATTAAAAAAGACTTGACAGAACTGTTTCTTCAACCCTTTTTATGCTGGTGGAAAGAATTTAATTTGAAGTTCCTAGTCTTAAAAATACTCTTGAGACTCACACTCTCTTTTCCTGATAGACTTAGGAGCGATTATATTAATAAAACAAATAAGCTTGTGACTGTAAACCATACCTACATGGAGGACATTATTCAAAACAAGAATGGATTGGATAATTAAACTCCATGTAATTAACTGAATGGGAATATCTCCTTGAAATACCAGGGTGGGATGGCTTCTGTATTTGGCAAATAAACAGTCTATTGCTGGCGCTGATGGGAGGCAAATAATAAAATAAAGTTAATACAGGTATCTTTGCCTGAAACTAACTTTCATATTTTATCCCTGTTTGAATGTAATCTCAGCGGTTTTGAACACTCCATTTGTATCAAATAGTTCTCCTGTTTATATATTAAAACCCAGTGGACTTTCTGGGAATTTAAGGGAGGGAAAATGACACAGGAACTTGTCTGACCACAAAGTATGCATTAATGTTTTGGTTGTCAGATGAAACATGTTGGAAAACTTACACAGATGTATTTTGTGTTAGGAAAATTAGTGTCTTCACCTAAAAAGAAAAAAGAAATACTTGTGTCTTTGCTTTTGGAGCTTGAAAATTAAACAAGCTCCAGGCTATGGTGAAAGGTTTAGCAAACTCATGCCAGTTTAGAAAACAAAAAAAATATTGTTACAAGAGAGCACTGTGGTTATTTTTTCTTGTGCAATTCAGTTGGGATTCATCGCTCAAGAAAATCATATGATCAATAAAGTCTTGTTCTGTTTAATTACTATAGAACAACTTGAGAAACATCTGAGCCAATTTCCCCACACTGCCTCAAACTTGGAATAGATTGAAAGAGAGTGAAGTTGATTTAATGCATAGCTACAGATGAGTAGCCAGAAATGGAAGGAGAAATGTGAAACAGTTCTGTCAAAACACTTGATCATTCAAAACAGGTAAGTATTAGTCTACTTGGAAATGCTGAGATTATTTTTAATGCTGGGACTAGATTTGTTTAAAGGTGCAATCAGTAAAAGATAAGTGCCTTATGTCCTTAATAATTTTTCTGTGTTGAAATGGATTACTGGCTACATTTCAGGTCGGTGTAAATCTGTGGAAGGTTGTGTTTATGTCGGGGTCCTGAGAGCACTAACAGGCATTAGTGACTAGCCTTACTCAGAATTTACACCCATTAGGGTCTTTATTGCCCTGCCCTGGGCTACTCTGGGGGAGCACAGCTGCAGGGATGCCCTGCCTGCCCACAGATTCCCTTGTTGCAGAGCTCAGCCTGTGCACGGGGGGCTTGGCTCAAACTTGGACCTACTTTCCCACCGTGGCATTGCCTCATGGCTTGGACTCTGTTGGACCAGGCTACTGTGTTGGCATCTGTGCAGCTCCCAGCTCAGGGTGTGGACAGCCCCTGGCTGGTGGGACTCTGCCCACCTGGTCTGAAAATTCATCATATTCTGCAGACTTGTCTTTTAGTCCATTGGTTCCACAGAGGTGTTTGAATTAGATCTGTTACCTAACCGTTAAACAATTAGCGCTAGATGAGCAGGAGCACATCCACAGTGAAAACAGGATTTCTCCTTCTCTAGGATTTCACATTATTTGAGGCGTTTTTTACCTAATTCTCTTTCCTTAGCTTTGGCTGTTTCAGGATTCTTCTATTATAGATCTTCATTGCCCATTTTCTAAAGGCTAGATATAATCTTTTCATCTACCTTGTGTGGTTATTACTGCCTGCTGCAGCAAATCAGCACAGCTTTAGGTGGATATCTGTGTAGTCTCTTCAAGGGCTGGCCAGCAGAATCCCACTACTCCAGTACAGTGATCCTTCAAATGCATCATGTGCATATTCAAGTGCGCAGATTTTACTAATGGAAGTGCCCTGGAGAGAAGATAATGAGCTTCAAGGAAAGTAAACATTAATCTTTGGTTTTGAGGTATTTGCTGAAAATATTTAAAATAGTGTGTCTATCTGATTTTAAAATTTACATGTTGAAACATATTTGGCTATTTACATTAGTTGGAGAGAATGATCAATAAAGTAGTACTTGTGTGAGGGAAGTTCCAGTGGAAGTTAATTACAGGTAATTAAGGAATAGACAAAGTATACAATAATGGATCCTAATGCCACAAAGTTAAAGAGAATTTTGTCATTGATTTCACAATGGACTAAACTTCATAAAAGACATGTTTGACTTACAGAGGGAAAATTTTCCTCATGTGTAAGCCAGTTTCATGTTTCTACACATTTGCTGAAATTGTTTTAGCAATTAAGAATATATGAAAAATTAAATACAAACTAAAAATTTCCAGAATGTGACAGTTGTCAAATTTTGCTTTGTTCAATTTTTCTTCTTTTCCTTTAACTGCTGGCAATATCAGCTAATGTCACTAACTCTCTGTGGCTGAAAAGGTCAGCCTGATTGATGTGATACAGTTTAGTGCAGAGGAAAGTCTGCAATCAAAAACCGATCACAAAGTTATACAATGAGTCAGGGGACTGAAGAATGAAAATACTAAACTTGCTATTTGGGAGTGAAAGAAGGATATGAAAAAAAGTGCTTATTACTTAGGGAAGAAGATGTAGGTTTCTTAATGATGCTTTTAATTTTAAATGTTTTTTCCAAATTAATATGTATATTAGAAATATTAAAAATTCTATAAAATTTAAAGGTTCAGTTATTTCAGATCAATTGGGGTGTAAAAATAAGTACAGTCCACTGGCATTCCTTATTTTTATTGCACAAGAGAAAATTTTCTTGGTTTTTTTATAGATTTGGGAGGTTTTTTTATGTTTTGTTTTGGTGAACTTAAGACCTTCAAATTTGCCGGAGTGCAAATCTGTGAGAATTTCACAAAGAGGAGAGATGTTACATGGCCCAAGGTGCAAATGGACTTCTCACTCTTGAGTTTTCATGCCTAATTTTATTCCTGGACATCATAATAAATTTAACAAAGCCTCTGGAGTTTTAACTGTGATTCTTTAGCAAGGCTGGGGTTCAGCATATAGAATTATTGGTGGCTGTATTTGAAAGGTCTGAACTTTGTAAGACAAATTTCTGCAGATCTGAGTAGTGAGTGACCACAGGTGGACACAGGGCTGAAGAGGAAATGTAATCCATTAAAAGAGTGAGAAAGTAGTGGCTGCAAGCAATGAGGGAGTTCCGTGGTTCTTATCACACTGAGCGGAGATGTGAGAAGAATGGACTCTGAAAAGGCCAAGATAAACCAAAAACCAGAAGGACAAACAGTCAGTTCCTCAGGAAAGTCAAATCACTGGGGATATTTACATATATAAACTTTGGTCTCATAGGGTTAAATTGTCATATTTGTAACACATGAGAATAACCACCACTCGAACTCGAGAAAGTTGCTCATATCCTGTGGTGGAAGAATCAGCTCCAGGCATCGGCTCTAGCAGAATTTACTTTTGCTAGCCAAATAAAATGCACATTAGCTGCTAAACAGAAATTATTATCACATGAGTTTGTATTATGCTTGCTCAGTCTCTAGTATATGGAGTAGATCTAACTCATCTCACATAAACTGCCCAGCATGTGGCTGATAATGGCTTTAGGCTGGTACCAGGCAGGATCACAATGTGTGAAAAAGTCACATCTCTACTCTGTGTACTGAGGCACTCTGAAACCACACCTTGAAACTACAGCTGTAATTCAGCATCCTCCCTCCAAGATATACTTGGTCTTCTGAATTCACTTACAGCAGTTGTTTCACTATTTTGGGTCTTCAGGCAATTTAATTTATAAAACAGACAAACAAAACATACTGTAGATGTTTTTATAATTTCTGGGGTTTTTTCCTTTCTTTCCAGTTAGTCAAATTTATCTTCTGCTGTATATTACTATCCATACAATGCAGCGCAGTACAATTTTAAGACCAGAGCGCAGCGAAAAGTCAACTATCTCCCTAGTGTGCATTTTTTTTTACTTTTGCAGTTCAGATTCCCAAAGGGAAATGTATGCTATTTGTCTTTATCTCATGTTTAATGCTAAATGTAGTCTACAATGCAGAGATGGGTGCTGACTTTTGGAGTACCCCTTCCAATTTATGCTGCAACTACTCAAAAATTATGTATCAACTGCTGGGAAATGATGTAAAACCCCTATATTCATCCCAGAATATGAAGAAATTCTCCAAGTATTCCTCTCATTCTTTTAAAAGGGCTCCCTTATTGATCTTTGTTCCAACAAGACTGGAAATAAAGTTGGTTGGTGTGTGTCCTATTTCAGAGGCTGAGCAATGCTGGAGGGACTAATTTTTCTGCCTGCTGTAGCTCTCTTGCTTATTCTTTTAGCCAGATGTCAAACAGAACACCAAGAAAAACTTCAGATGCTCTCAATGATGGTAATAAGGGAAGATGATAGTACATAACTGGATTGCACTCTTGCAGCTAAATTGCTATTGATTTTAGAGAATGTAAAATCTCATTGCAAGACAGGCATGTCTCCAGCCCTTGGCGATGCTCTGCCACCTGCCCGCATAGGGCAGGGTAGTACCTCAAGCAGCTTTACTTTTTCCAAGGAGATGGCTGGTAGCAGGAAATTTTGCCTTGTACAAACCTGGTTGTTATCATTTGTGTCTCTGATTAGTCTTTCTCCTATTGTAACCATTAGTAGACATTATGTTGACTTCAGCTGTTTTGCATTAGAGCAACGGGGTGAGGACTTTGTATTCAATATAGCATTATAGCACTTCTTTTCGTGGTTATGAGGGTTCTGATGTAGATAAATAAGATATAGTACCAATCTAATAAAGTGGGAGCTAATATGAGACCAGAACGTATTTCAGAAGCAGATGAAATATAATTCAAATATTTTCTATTTTTGACATGATCTTTTTCTTTCCTACCTTTCACTTGCAGACTTTTTTCCCAAGAAAATTATATTTTTCTTACCTAATTTCATTTTGCACATAAGGAAAGAACATAAAAGAAAATATTTTTGCCAATGCTTTGCCTGTTTTCCCTATAGACAAAGAATTTTTCAACAAAGAAGAAAAAAGAGGAATTCATTCTTTATCAAGAAGATACAGCATACAGTTATTAATTATTGTACAAATGTTACAGCTTATCTGTAGTGTTCAGCTGCAGCAAATAATAGTGGCAAAGTTGCATTTTGTATAGCATTATTCCTATAAAGGACGTAGGACAAAGGGAAATGATGGTATTTCTGGTTTAATTTTTATATGACTGCATACAAGAAATGTATGTTGTTCTAAATAATTACTTGGTATGAGTCCATCTTACCAGAAGACCCTTGTGTTAAAAGATAGTGTTTTGCTGGATAGCCTATAGATGTCTCATAAGCATATTCATGTCCTTTAGTCTTGAGAAAATATTTGTTTCCAGGCTGTATTAGCACAAATTGTTTTTCCGTGTAGTGTATATATCTGCATAACTAAGGAAATATGTCACAAATAATTCTACAGAATGTAGCTTTCATTTTCTTCTGTAGTGATATCAAACAGCAGTGTAATTATGAGGAGCGCTGTGTAGGGATATCTTTAACTTGCAAAGACAAGGTGTCACATCTAATACAGAGCAAGTCTAATAGGGTAATATGGTATGACAGCAGAGAGTTCAGACTCTGCATGCTGAATTTCGCGTTGGAATACGTATTGGAACAAAGCAGGAGACAGAGTTCGGTAAGCGGAAGTCTTGTGAGATTTATAAAAATATAAGTATAAAAATTATATCCCCCTGTCCTTGTTTTGCGTGTTAGCAGAATTCTGGTGGCCTAGAATCTGAATTGTTTTCCAGATATCTTATTGTTTTATTATTAAATACCATGATATCAAAAAGTAACTGGCTTTCATCTCCTACTTGTGCAGCCAGGTACTGGATTGTGTTAACTCTCTAGGTTATCTTCACCTTACCTTCACTTTCAATGCAAATGTTTATTGCATTTTTGTGACATAAAATGCAATAAACACTGCATTCCAAGTTTCTTTTTCCTTTGTGATTTAAATTAATATCGCAATAAAAATCTAGAAAGTTTGGGTGATCTGACTTTTCAAGGTCTGTCTTGTACCCCTCTCAGTGAGGCTTTGCATGTGATCAGTCTGAAACCCTGTCTCTGGCAGGCTACAGGAACTCCATTATGGGTTCAAAAGGTTTCTGCTCCTGAGATAACCTCAGTGATGCACAGCTGAAAGAATAATTTATATTGTTATTAACAGATAGGAATTAGGGAACTTGCAGTGCAGGCATTTAGGAGGATTGGAAAATATGAAGCAGTTAGATGCTTGAAGTGTTTGCATTGTGTAAGTGCAGTGACAGTTGAGGTACCTCTGGTCAAGGGCCAATTTTATGCAATTCAGCATGATAGATAAACTTGAGATAAGCTATTTTTACATAATATATACTGCTTGTTAAAGATGAGAAAGTTTCTGATTTTTTCAGACAGTCATGTCTCAGAGATACCTTGTGAGTCAACACAATTCTTCTCTGTGGATGATTTTTTATCATACTTCTAGGTAAAGCATTCAGTATTAGCAAGGCAGGGAAGGTATCCCAAACAAGGCTCATGAAAATATTTTGGAAAAACTAGTGAGTGAAAGGCTGTTTGCATGGTTACTTGTCAATGGCAAGCATTGACACAAAGGGAGCAAGGAACAAATGTTAGCATATTTAAAGGCATGTGTTCCAGTACTTTATAGCACAGTCCAACTCCCCTGTAAGTAAATTGTTCTTTTTTACTAGAAAAGAAACATGATCGCCACCTAGAACTTTATCAGTCGGGAACAAATCACAAAAGTTAAAGGAGAATTAAAATTCCTCAATCCCCTTTCCTGTCTGCATATCAGGAAAGGACTGCTCTTCTTTATCTGCCCTTGAAGAGGCAGAAACTCAATTTTTCCCAAAATACATAAATACTCCTGGAAAAGTTTAATGCAACAGCTTCTCCCTGCCAAGTGAAGTAATAGGTGTAACTGGGGGAGTATACAGGACCTGGCTGTATGGCTGGGGTGCAGTCCAGAATCTTGTGGGATGACTCTTCCTTGGGTCACATTGTCTCCAGGCATTACCTCCTGGAGTCCCTAGGTGTAAAGCTTGGTACTAGCACGGTGGACACAGATTTTTCAGTTTCTATAGCTCTGTGACCATCAGAATCAACTCCCTGAAAAGGTTCCAGCATGGACTATATGGCAATGCTTTGTGGTCTGCGAGCTGACCCATGGGCTGTGCTTCTGGAACCCCTGCTCTGAAAACATGGTTTCTGCCAGAAGATGCTGCTTTCCAGAAAACTCATATGTAAGTAATTTCAGTATCCGAGGCCACTTATAAACAACAGGATGTTTCTGGAAGTCCTTTTGGGTATATGGTTTCTCACTCTCTTATCCTGGCCTCTTTCCCTCCTCCTTGATTTGTCACTTGAGAATCCACATAAAATGAAGAATGCAGGACATTCAGAGGAAAGTTCCTGGAGCTGAAAAGTTACAGCTGTTCTGTCTCTGTCTTTAAATCAGTTTCACTTTGTTTTAGTGGTGCTGAGGAGAGCTAAAATCTTTAGAAAAAGTTGCTGTTGACATCTGTGGCAGAGAGTACCACCCCACTGCAGCCCAGGAGGGAATGTGAGCACTTGAGAGCTGAAAGAACTGTGGGTTCTATTGCCTTGTATTAAGCAAATATAGTATGGGCATGAAAGTAGCTTGAACTCTTCAACATAATGACTGCTCTTAGGACAATTTAGTATGAGTTTTAACTTAATGAAGGCTCCTGGCTCTGCAAGATACCAATATCCTGTCTGATTTCATTGCTGGAAGTTATCCTAACTGGTAAATTTGTATCACTGGTGTGTGGCTCAAAATGGTTCTTTCTTGAAATAACATTTAATGTACTGGGAAACATTACAGCATTCCTCTTTGAAAGGGATGCTTTCTCCTAAGTTTTACATACTGTACTTTTCAGAATTTTCAGGATTTCTTTCCGCCTCATATCCACTAATTGGACACTGCAGCTGGATACAGCATGGAGAAATGAAAAGCAAAAGCAAAAAAAATCTGTTTTAGCAGAGTTGTTTGTCATGAGCTCTGATGAAGAAGGCTCTGGGTTTGAACTCAGTTAAAAATGAAATGTTGGTGCACTTCTTATTCGTTTGTATGTTTCTGTACGTAAAATGAAGTGCATCCCCAATGTCTCCTTTCCCATGCCACCAAATTTGTAAAGAGACAAGCAGATGTACCATCTACATCTGAGAACAGGTTGTTGTGGGGGTGTTTTGTGCCTTGTCTTCACACAGGAAGAAGATAAAAACTGGAATATTGTGGGAGCTGGGCAGTCAAATATCTTTAGATACTTTTGGAAGAATCTTTCTATGGGACTGCACCTTGAAGATGGTGCCCAGCTGGTGGCAGGTTGGGTTGGAAAGAACTCGCTAGTTGGCATCAGTCAGATTTAAAGGCTGAACCAGAAACAAAAACCAAGAGGGATGTGTGGTCAAAGATCCATTCAAAATGTCAGTATCTTTTTTTTCTTCTAGCACTTATTTTTTGACCAAGTAGAGTTACCATCTTTGATTAATTCGTTATTTGGAACTGGAAATTTCATGTCTCTACCGCATCAGACATGACATTCATTTCAGAGACATCTCTTGATCAGGGAATGCCTTCTTAGGGTCAGCCTCAGGATTACATTACAGATCCTGTCTGTGCTCATAAATAGTGAAAATCTGTAGCCTGGAATAATAATAACCTGACAGACACCCTAACCCCACATCATAATTAGCATGCCGGGACTTAATTCCTGGCTAAAGCACACTACTTCATTCACTTGGGAATGTAAAACTGCTTATGAATCTAATTAAAATTCCTATTTGAAAAAAAGATGATCTAGGCTTGGGTTCTCTTGGGCATTTAACATCTCAAATATAGAAGGGTCTGTTCTTATACACAGGAAGATATTGATAATAGCAGATAGTTTGATAACATTATAAAAAATCAATTTGTGAAATTATTTTACAAGACTGCTTTTGTTTATCTTGGTCAGGCTTAATTTTCTGCCTTGACAAATCAGCACTCTTCATAGAAAGGCTGTTGCTGACCCTGCTGGTTTTGTTTGAGCTAGCTCCCCGAAACATCATTAGCAAAGTTACATTTGCCTTTTACTCAGCAGAAATTTCAAAGTTTCATCCTGGTTCTAATTCCCAAACAATTACAAAAAAAGCCAACCAGGGGACAACATGAAGGAACATCCCTCCTCCCCCCCATCCTAGTGTAAAAATGGTCTTGGATGCAAATACTAAGAGGGCAGAAAGTGATAGTCTTTTACAGTCCAACTTTCTTCTTCCCTTTGCATTTTTTCTTTTGCCTTTGAAGGTGTTTCCTTTTTCTTTTTTCACCTCAGCTTATTGCCATCTGACTAAAAGGATGCCTCAGAAAGGTTACCTGATTCCTGCTTGAACACAGACCAAGCTAAAGCAGAAGATTTACAATTAGGAAGAGATATAAAGATAAATAAAAATATGTGAAACTTTTTCTGGAATGGTAGTTTATACTTGAAAGCATCATAATGACCCTGCTTCTCTGCACTTATATAAGACATTTCATCTGAAGATCTCAAAAGGTATTAAGGGAGTGAGTTTAGTAGTACTCTAGTCTCTTCCTTCACCTTTAACAGGTTGC
The DNA here is from genome assembly GCA_013400915.1 of Pardalotus punctatus. Lineage (NCBI taxonomy): Eukaryota > Metazoa > Chordata > Aves > Passeriformes > Pardalotidae > Pardalotus > Pardalotus punctatus. The sequence goes on along the minus strand of VZTX01012866.1, from coordinate 174,242 downwards.
AATGAGAGTAGGGGAAAAGTTAGGGGTGTGCATACAGAATTTGCAATGTCCTCTCCACCTTAGGCTGGCATACTTTCTCCAATAAATGATGTGCTGCCACCTGACCTTGCCAGACTAACTGTAGTAGATAGAAAATCATAGGCACTGCGAAAACCTGATCTGGTAGAAAACATTATGCCAGAGAAGGTCTAAAAACTTCTGTCACAACCAGAGCCAGAGATGCACAATGAAGCTGAGGGGCCCTCATGCCAGAGCTCAGATAGCTAAAACATAAAATCTGCATGGGATCATAATATTGGTTAGTTGTCTACACCCCCCTGTATGCTCAAGGAATGGAAAAAGCACTTTTATCACATTATTTCCAACCTATTTTAGATGTTCCTTTTAGCACCATTAATTGACAAGTTTAGGTGGATGTTTAAAGTGAGGTGAATTACCTCCCCACCAAAAGTAAGCACTTTGTGGTGTTAAGGCCGGGCTGAAAAGGGAATTTGATTTAGATCTTTTGATTCTTGGATGAAAACACTGGCAAAAAGAGAGTACTAAAGTCATTATGAATTTAATGGAAGTTTCCTGAACTGCTGAGCTTAGTGTTGGACTGCAGGTGGTCTTTATGCAGTGGGCATGCTGTGAGTTGTCTTAAACAATAAGATCCTACCAAAGGGACTAAAGTGCAGAAGTAATGTCTTTTTGTCTAATGTTTGGACCACAGCAGATAAATATTCAGGTCCCGGAAGAGTCATGATGACAATTGTGTAAGCACATTTTATATCTCTGGGACCATGCAGTTAGGTGGCTGCTGGAATGTGGGTGTTTTGTTTTCTTTGTGGACACAGGATCACCAACAGTGCTGTTTTGTGTGTCACTCAAGGACTGTGGGTTTTTAGGTAGCTTGCTCTGTATGACACCAAAAGAGTTTCCTGGAAATGGGAATGACAGCCTTAGCATACAGAAGATGGAAAGGGCTGTGTGAATATATCTTGTAGCTGTTTCTTACAGTCAGAGCAAGAATGAAACTGATCTGGTTGTCTCAATACTTGGTATGGACCAAAAAGGGAAAGAAAATAGAGAGGAAACAGCTCAGAGTCTGGCTTCCTTCAGTTAGTGAGACCTAATGAAGTTCTAGTGTTGCTCCTGCTGGGATCTGCTGGCCGCTTTGAGGTGGCTGAAGAATTACCTTATATAGAACAGATATTCCCCAGAAATGCCTCCTACTTGTTTGTAGACTGGAGTTTTATGGTCTTTATGGGTGGTAAAGAATCTTTAGACCCAAAACTTAAGTTTATGCTGTAGTATTCAAATATGGTAAAGGCACGAAGTTTGCAACCTACTATGTTAAAAGCTGCTGTCCTTTCAATAACTTCCTGCATTGTATTATGTGGAATTTTTTTGCTGTTGAGTCTTCAGCCTGCACAGCTTTCTAAAAAAAGTTCCTAAAACACAAAATCTTGCATGCATTTGCAGAAGCAGTGGGTGCTGAGGACGTGGCAGTTACAGTGCTGCCACCAATTTCAGTGGCACAGAAGGAATGGTCTTTAAGAGAGAAACTAGACTTACAAGCACTACATGTTCTTGGGGAATATTCCTTATTACAAAACAAAACTTCTTTCTTAGAAGGCTTAAGGCGAAGAAATAATTCCTTGCCAAGATAAGGCCTGCTGCTCTTGGTTGCTGGCCTCACTAGACCTTTCAGGAAAAACATGGTTTAGGAACTGGTGGAGTAGAACACTTTCAAAAGAATATTTTATAGGGAATGTCTAAGCTGTGCCATACTCAATTCCCATCTTGGCAGCTTAAAACCGTTTGCTCAAGTGAGGAATTCAGCAGCCCTGTAGGTTTCCCCTCCCTTTTTTGTGTTTGTCCTATGTCCTTTGACACATTTTGTCATCTTAATGTCTGCAGAGATAACTAACTTAATGCCTATGTACCATCTGCTGGATAAGTAAATATATCTATTTTGCAGCATGACAAGACACTACTTCCACCAATAAAGATCTATAGAGATTTGCCCAAAACCAAGGTACTATTTAGAAGGCTGAAATATTTCTGTTTAAGTTTGTGTGTTCCATGTTCAGTTTTCACATACTTCTCCAAGGCTTAGATTTTTTTTTTCCTCAAAGAAGTGTTTAAAATATCCTGGCAGAGACTTTTTTTGTGTGTGAACTATCTTCAAATAGGAGGCAAGCAGAAGTGGTTATTTGTGGAATTGAGGCATCATTTACAATCTGATTAACACATAAGTGGCTTACTGCTTCTGTCTTTCTGTGTTTGTATTGCATCTAGAGATCATAGCTCTGTCAGGTTGGTATTATACAAATATGGCCCCTTTACTACTGAGAAGATGCCTAGGCCCACAAATTAGAGAGAGCTGAAAAATGTTATCTTTCTTACCCATTCAGAGTTTTTGTATCCCTCACTGCTTTATTATTTTGTGACTGGGAGGAAGCTGTCTTGGTCTGGGCTCGTTGTCCCTGCCCTCATGTTCTTTTTAATTTTTTCTGTGGAGTGCAAGTAGAAGATTTTTGTCAGCAATAATATAATCTTACTGATCCTTCATGTGGTTTTTCTCATAGTTTCAGTAACTTCATGTGTTAAAAAGAAAGCAATGAGGAGAGGTAAATGTCAGCACTGAAGCTGATGGGCTAGAGGTTGGTGAAGGCTGGTGGTTGGAGTAGAGCTTTGGGGAAGCTCACATGGCTCTGACCTGAGTATCTTAGTAGTGATCAGTCCATTGAATAACAAACTCAGTCATAAAAGTGAGCAAGTGAATTTGTATTAGAATGTGTATTAACTGCATGATATTACTGCATGATATTTTTCTGGGTCATTCTGAATGACATACTTTGAGAAATACTTCTTTGATTTCATTTTTCAGAAACATTTGCTACAGCCCTCCGGTATCTTCCACTGACTTACTGTTAGTGATTTAATCTTATGCTGTATGACTTCTTAGTAATATACTGGGAATCTTCTCTTTTATGTGTTTTTTTTTTGGGTTTTTTTTTTTTTTTTTGTTCTTCTGTTCAGACTGAAGAACTCGGAGTCTGGGCTTCCCTAGAGCTTCAGCTATATTATTCCTTTATTTTGCTGTTCCATCTCAGCTGCAAATTGCATTTTCTGTCTTTTTGTGACAGTGGGATGAGCTGTTCTTGTCCCACCAGAAGTCTGGTTTCTTTTGGTTAATTTAATACCTTTTTCACTGAAGAGAGTTTATCAATTTCTTAAGCATTCTGTTATGTTTTATTGGCCTTATTGTCAGTCTTGGTATTTAATAAGCCTGGTGGAGTGCCTTCTCAATGGATTTCCTGTCCTCCCTCGTGTACATGCTTTTTTAGCAATTAGAGAGTGTTTTTCATTGGTTTCTGTTTGTTTGGGCCGATGGGTTCTTCCCTGCTGTTTGACTGGCATATTGTGATGCTGGCTTAGCCATTTTCCCCCAGACTGATTATCTACTTTCTTGTCATATCCTTCCAGAGCTCCAGCTATTTTCTGAATGTTAGTCTTGAAGTTTTTCCTGTCTTCCTGTTAGCTTGCTCACAGGGACACAAAGTGATTTTTCCCAAAGGCATACTGAATTTTTAGCTCTCTTAGCCATATACATGCACTTATTGTAAAAGCCTCGTAGTGTCAAAGATGATTTAATTGCTGTGGCAGGGAGACTTCAGGAATCTCCCAGCTCTACCTCTGTGGTTGACCAAGAAATGGGCACTGAGACAGACCTATAACTATCTTATGTGTGCCTGAGAAGGGCTTAAATGCTGGGGTTTTTCTGAAGTGACACCCAGAGAGCCTCCCTAAGATCCTCATGACAACTTTAAAGGATAGTAAGAAAGCACAGAGAGTTACAGACCCACCTGGACACTAACTTGTAGTGTTCCCCACCCCAAGAAAAGGAACCAGTTCTATGTAGCAGAACCAGAAATGATAAGCAAGAAAACAAAAATTTATCAGCACTGAAATGTAAAGTCATATCCTTAAAGCATTTTTATGGCTGTGTTTCCCACCAACATGCTTCAAGGAATGAGGTTTGGGAAACTGAAATACAACCTTGTATGCATGCAAACTTATATAACGCTCCTCTGAAATCCGTAGCCGAATCATCTCTCTTGAATCCATACTGTATGAGGTGTGGTGTACACTGACCTCTGGCTCAGATTTTCTGGACTGAATCTTTCATCATTGTCATCTGGGTTCTGCCATGCAACATCACCAGCCAGTCCTTACTTTGTGTGCCTCTACATGGAAGACAACAGAGTAAGTCACAGGAAGAAGTTATGCCGTGTGGAGCCTTCATCAGCATGGGCAAGTCATTAAGCTTCTGCCAAGCTGATGTGAGTCACCTCTTGTGAGCTGGATGTGCTGTTTGTTCCCCAAGTTCATCTGTTACAAGCTCAGCACTGTACAGTCAGATCAAAGTGCTGCATGAGGAGGATCAGTTTGCAGGACAGGGAGCATCTGTAAAGGCTTCCTGATCTGGGATTTGGAACTAACAAGTGAATGAATGCAGTTCCTTCGATCAGTTTATTTCTTTTTGTTCTTATAAATCCTTGCATTTCTTTCTCCCTATCTCCATGTCTAAACATATCACTTTCAATTTTTCCACATAAAACTCCTAGGAGGTCAGGCTGTAGTTGAAACTTGGAGAGTTGAAATTACTTTAACCAGCTTCCATAAACCATTTGCAAGAGGACAGGGACAGAATTTAGGACTTTAGAGGCTTAACACCAACACCATTTTCACTCCAGTACTCCAGTTGTTTGGGAGGGCTTTCCTTATGGAGATTTGCCTTATCTGTCTTTTAGAAACTTGCTGTTGAGCTTCATTTAGTGCAATCCCACAGTCCTCCTTTTAAAGATGTCTTTCAAACCAGTGATTTTTTATGAACTTGTGAGTTTAATTCCTTTTTATGATAACGAAACATCATGACTGCAGACTCACAGAATGGTTGAGGTTGGAAAGGACCTCTGCAGGTCATCTTACCCAATGTTCCTGCTCAAGCAAGGCCACCTAGAACCAATTCTAGCCCAAAGCTGGATGGTCTTTTAATATCTATGAGGATAGAATTCCTTGGGCAACCTGTGCCGGTGTTTGGTCACTCTCACAGTGAAAAATTGTTATCTAATGTTCAAAGGGAACCTCTTGTGTTTTGGTTTGTGTTTATCACTTCTTGTCCTATCACTGTGCACCAGTGAAAAGGGCCTGGCTCTGTTGTCTTTGCAATCTCCTTTCAGGTATTTATATGCTTTCAGAAGATGCTCCCGAACTTTTCCTTTTCCAGGTTGCACAGTCAGAGCTTCTCAGCCTTTCCTCATGGTAGAGATGTTTCAGTCCCTTTCTCATATTCAAGCCCTTCATTGGACCACCTCCAGCAGATCTCACTTGTATTGGGGGTTCCATAACAGGACCCAGCACTGTAGTTGTCTCACCAATGCTGAGTAGAAGGGAAGGATCACCTTCCTCAGCCTGCTGGCAACGCTCCTAATGCAGCCCAGGATACCGCTAACCTTTGTTGTGGCAAGGGCAATTATGTTGTCCTGGCTTTAAGGAAAGTTTTAGGGTTGTATCTTCCCTCCTGAAGGCTGTTTTTAGGTGTGTGTTCTTAAATAAAAGAACTGAACATCTTTAGATAGAAACATTTTTTTCAAAAATTTAGCCAGCACATTTAAAAGAGTATTATAAAGGTAATAAAACCTTTAGGGAAGTCTGACAGAAAGCACTTCCATTATGTTTTTTAAATTTTTTACTTCTCTGGTTTTAATGATGCTTTAATTTCAACACCTTTGAAAGCTCCACAATGTCTCAATTTTCAGTAGAAAAAGGTATTAGAAAAGTGCTTTTAAGGAATCTGTTTAAAAATAAACATAATTTTTTTTTCTTTTGCTGAGCAATGAGAAATGTTACATAGCTGCAGACTGCCAATGCCACTCCCTCTAGAGAGCATATGTAATGGTTTTTGACTTCTCCCTTGCTTTAGTCTCTTTGGATTTTAAGTTTTTCATTGCATAGTGTTGTTTCAACAAAAACACCATGTAGCTTATTAGGGGAATTGTCTTTATCTTTTGTGTGGCTGTGAAGGAGATGACAGAACAAGGAGTTTCACTGCCAGTCCCTTAACAGAAGTGAGAGGTAATATCATCCTCTAGATCGTGCAGAATGGTATACAGAAGTCTTTAAGAAGACTTGGAGATTGTATTGCTGTAGGGTGTGGTAGATATATTAAAAATGTATATAGGTTTCCTATTGCATCATATATCTCTAAGAATGGGCTCTGCCAGTCTGGGAAATGGCATGGAAAAAGCTCTATTTCAGTGTTCAATCTTTATATTGTTGGGGGAAAATATACCTATATATCTGTATCAGTGTAGCTAAACCTCAATGTTTAATGTTGTCAAATTCTGAGGACAGAGTCATCGTGAAGGTTTCTTGTCAGCCAGACTTCAAGGTGATTGGTAGGTATGAATCCCCAGCGCCTGAACTGTGAATTGAACACATCTGTGAAAACGACGAAGTAGATGAAAGAAATATTTGCAATGTTCTGCACTTCCATTTTCCAATAGTGATGTAAACAAGGATTAGAGTTAAACAGAGGACAGAGGAAAGAACATTTGGAGGTGAAATTTGGAATGAAGCACAGTTCCTTAGAGGCATTGGAAAATCTCTGTTGAAGGAAGGCACTGCTTATGAAAAAGGGAGGTCAAAACAGTGGGGTGTGAGAAGAAGTAAAAGATGGTTTCCAGGTGTTTGGGAGGTGGGGAAGGTGAGGGTGGCACAGACAGCACTGTGCAAAGTGTTCCCGGGCAAAATCCCAGTTTGGTTTGGAAACACTCCTCAAAGTCCTATGCTACTTCAGACCTCCTTCATCTGAGCAGGGCGCAGAAAACCCCTCCCTCTGCCCTTGGGCACTTGGCAGGTCAGACCACCCTGACTCCAGAAAGTCTGATGAAAGACTGAAATCAGCAGGGCATTGTTGAACTCCTTGCAGCTAGAAAGGGTTTCACTTGTGTTTTGAGTGGAAGTTTTGAAATTACTTCTTTTAGGTAGAGTCTACTGGTGTGTGCATCCCTGGAGCAACATGAGTTGATGAGGGCACACCTTTGCTGAGCACCACAAACCAAAGCACAGGAAGCAGAAGACCTGTATCCTATTCTCACCTCAGTTTCTAATTTGCTTCTTAATTTTGAGTCTTAATTATGTCTCCAGTGCTTGGCTTGTTTGCATTATATGGATCTTTATGAATCTTACTTCACAAAAGTTGGTACTTGTAAAGAGAAATGATTGCATAGTGTGTGGTAGAGAGAAATTAAGTGGCTTTAGGTAAATGACTCATTTCTATCCAAAAGTTTCATATGGGAGCTGTTTATACTACTAATGTTGAGTAGGAGCTTCACATTATAGGGAGGCTCAGGCTGATATTTTTCTATATTTCTTTCCTTCAATTTTATTCTGCTTTTAAAGTCCTGATAAGCTAATGATCCACTGCCCAGATTTCCATAACAAATAACTGTGATATACAACCCTGGAGAACACCCTGTTTAACAATAGAAAAAAAAGGCAACAAACTCTAAATCATTTATGATGCGTTATTTGCTATATATATTTTAAACCAAAGCACTGGATATACAGCCTGTTCCTTTTGCATTAGGATTTCCACCCTTGTTTTAAAATTTCATCTTTAGCTAACAATTGCACCTAGCTGTAATAAATTTTTAATAAAAATTTAAAAATTGTTATAAAGGTGCAAGAACAAAATAGCAGAGGGTTTTTGGACTATATCAATGCAATATGTTTTTCACATAGTTTGCAGGAATTGCTACTTTTAATCATAACCATACATCCTGAAAACTCTACTTGGTTTGAAAGAATTTAATGTTGCAAAGTCAGTTATGAAAATTCCTTGACCTGAAAGTTTGCCAGTTTGGAGAATGGAAAATCAGTCCTAGAAAATATAAGTGTATTGAAATGGTTTATAACGTATTGAATAAATTGTGTTAAACTCACTAGTGTAGGTTCTCAAACACATTAAGTCTATTTGTACAGCTTTGACTGGATGCTTTACACAGGACAGGTTTGAACACAGCTTTCTGAGAGTAAATTTCAGTGATTTATTAAATTGGCTCTCATTCAGTGAAAGTGGTAAAAATTTTTATGTATTCAAATCTGGGCACTGTAAGGAGATCTTTCATGCTCTGACATTTGCAGTAGCCACAATGTATGCCTGCAATATGAAAAAAAAGAGCTCACCTTGTTCAACAAGGGCTTCACAATCTTATTTGCATAGATTTTAAAAACCTCGTTTTGTATTAAACATTTACTCTGCTTTAATAAAAATCATAGCCAGTAGTCATGGATATCACTGTATGCTCTCTTACTAAGAAAGTATCCCCACATGGTACATAATGTAGAACAAAAACTAGAGCTGTCTAAAAGCTGACTCAGTTTAAGGCTCCCAATCTGACTGCTGTTGAGCACAAAGATTTGTATATCTTCGCAAGTTGAAGATTTTAATTTCTTAAACTTAATTTCCCATTAAGTTTCAATTTCTGTTGGGATCAAAGAGGAATGATGCAGTTGTCTGGACACTTTTCAGAGGAAAAAAAATGAACTGCCCTCAGGAGAGGAAGTGTCTCATCAGTTTCTAGAACTCCCTATCAACATGTTGTAGAAGGTAAATTTATACCTTCAAGGTATATGGGTCTGTGTCAGACTCAAGCAGGGCAGAATCTGGGTAATTACTAACAGTACTACTCCGGTCTTGTCACACCCTAAGGATTGACTTTGTTCTCCCATAAATACCCTTGGTTCTAGTCTTCACTGGCAGTCCAGCCTGTGTAATGATAAAGATTTGGGTCTCTTTGTCTATTGACAGTCCCGGAAAAATTCCTTATTGCCAAATAGACTTGGGAAAAATTTAAAATGAGGATGTTTTAAGCACAAGGAATACTTCTGGCTCTGGTTTCTAATCAAGGCTTGGATTTAAAAGGTGTTTGCAAGTTGCTTGCATTCATACTTGCATGTATGTTGCTAGGGATAATCTCAACCATAACATGGCTTCCACCCCCCAAATTCTCTCTCATGTTTTTGTCCCTTTACTGTTTTTGGGAGGCTCACTCATTTGCTCTTCTTCCTTTTCTTAAATGTATAAGTAGCTTTATGAAGGTTTCATATTCCAGTATGGGAGCTCTGGAGCACTTAGAATTTGTGCCATCTCTATTTTTGACTAATCTCTTTAATAATCTTGCCTTCATTTCCAGCATCTGCTCTCAAGGCTTGGGAAGGACACAGTGCTTGGCACTGCCTTTGACAAACACAGGGTAAAAAATGTATGAGTGATCTTCATAGCTTGGATAATATTTTTAATATTGAGGGGTAAAAAATAGCTGTCCCAGTACATTTACCCATAACAAAGTTTGACAATGTACACAGGAAAAAGATAGTATAAAACTTGTATGATTTAGTTACCTTTCTCCAGCCTCCTCATTTATCATTTCACTTTTATTTTTAAATATTTCATTTCATCTTGATAATAAGCTTAAAATTAAGCTTGATGTGGAATGCATAACCTGTATTATTAATATCCCATTATTTTATGGTTATACAAGAGCAGATTTGAATTGTCACTTTAAATCAGACTATGAGTCAAAGCAAAGACTCTAATAGACTGCTAGATCTGTATCTTCACTGAATTAGACAGTAATTTGGCAGTCTCTTCTGCTAAATGTAGTGAAATAGCTAGTTAGTGTGATATGCCCAGGCAAATATGTTGTGTTGCATTGATGGAGACAATTCCCTGTGGCGATTGCACTGGCAGTTGAGCTGATTCTTCTTGATACAGCAATTCAGTGTGCTCTTACTGTTGAGGAGGGAAAATGTGTTTTAGAGCCTCCTAATGTGAATGCTAGGAATTAGGCTGAATATCACTCGTGTCACCCAAGATAGCCTTCCCATATTCTTATGATATTTGTTCTTTGTAGTCTATTAAACTGCCTTTACTGTGGAAGGTATCAGACTGAAAATTATATTTAAATTGTATGCTATTGTTGAAAATGCTTAGTATTTAAAAATAGCTTCCTGTACTTTATAGGGAATAGACCCTATACTTTATAGGGACACCTGAGATCCATTATCTAGAACTGGTATTTTGAAAACCAAATTTTTCCAGATGCCTCATTATCAAGACTTCTGTACACTCAGAATGCAACTACAGTACACATGCTCAGAAACTGAGCATGCTCACTGCAAAGCAAGTACTTGATTTAGAAATCTACTATCAAAGTAGGTTTCCAAGGGGAAAAAGTGGTGTGTTAGTAAAAGTCTATATTACAAATTAAGTGATGGTGTTATTAATACATTAATGGAGATGTAAATGTTCAGCCTGACTTGTCTTTGTAATTTACTGCAGAGAAATATAATATTTAGATGGTAAAAAGTGCTTGGACTGGAAATTTTTAAGAGTTGTTTTCCCATAAGTGAACATTCATAAGGGAATGTAAACTTTTTTTGCAGGTGAGGTAAATTTAAATGCAGCAGTCTTTATTTGGATACTATTAAATGAAACAAAATAAATAGAAAAAATAATTGCTGACCTTCTATATTCTTCTCAAAAGAGGCTGTCTTTTGTAGGACATTAGCACTTTTTACCCTTCTTTGGTTGCTGTCTGTGTATGTCAAAAGTCCCTTCTTGGTACTGCAAGGTGAAGATGGAAGGTGAAGATGAACGTGTTCTGTGTAAATATAAGTCACAAATTTCTTACTTTTCATGGGGTTCTTTAATCAGCCTAGAGAAAAATGTGTGTATTGCCTGTGATGCTTCAGTTTCTGTTTAAAATGTGTTCAATACGAATTTTAAGTTGTATTTCAGAACAGAATTATAGTTCTTCCAATTATATGGAAAACAGCAAGGTGACGGTAAATAGCAAATCCCTTAAGAGTAAGTATTATAGAAGAATTGTGTCTCTCTTGGGAATAAAGCAGCAGTTCTTACCTTGAAACTTGAATTTTACTGAAACCAAAAGCTTGCATTTCAGGAATTACTAATATTGGAAAGAGGATAATAAACTAATACTTAAAGCAATCACATGTGACATGAAGAAGGATTTTACAGCTAAATACACTGAAAGAACAATTTAATATTGGCTTTCTCTTATTTGTTTTACTACTTGTGCTTTCACTGAATACTACCTCATTCATCAGATCTCCAAAACATGATTATCATTTCAGTCTTGCTGTCAAATTAGGAGGAGAGCAAGGCAGGAAACAAGTATCATTGAACTGCTGCCTGTTAAAAGGGGAAATAGAAGCAGCCAGATGCTTGTGTTTTAGTCTCCTCTTAAGCTGTTGGCTTTGAACTTAAAGACTTTTTACTTTCTTGTAGTGTAAGTGCATACTTTAAACCTCTTCAGACATCCTTGACTTCATTTACAGTGAAAATATTCAGCTATACTGATATTCAGTGAAAAACACTCAGAACTTGCATTTGTTAATTTTTCTATGTTAAGGATAATAGTGTCCCCATTTCAACTGCCATCAAAGTGTGCTTAGAAGTCTCTTCTCTCACACAAAACACATTTTTTATCGTTTTTTCTCTGGCACAACACAAGTTCCTAATTTCTGTTTTGTTCAAAAGAGACATCTCTGTGGTTTCTTTCATGGTAGCAGTCATCCATAAAGCCACCACCTGGATTTTTCAACAAAAAAATGCACTTTTTTCCCTGGGGTGACATGGATACATGTATCCTCATTTCACTCTTGAGGACTTTCCCGTCCTATGCTAGTGAGTTCCTTCAGAAAGCTACATTGGAAAAGAAAGGGATAAAAGGAAAAAGGAATAAGTCCCTTCTCATGCATTCATTGCCTTCATTTAACTTCAGTTTAAACACAGGACCTTGTCATCTCCTAGAGGTTATGTCTCTGTTTCTTTCCACAGATTAGGTGGGATTATAAGAGAACTGATTTGCAGCTGCTTTACTTCCAGAAAGCATTCCAAAAGTTTGTTTTTTTTTTTTCCTTTTGTTGAAAATTTCTGTTTTCATCAACTGTTTTTACATTTGGGACTTTCTTATGTTTTTATCCAGGCTACCCACCCACCTTTGAAATGTCATTGTTTTCGCAGTTCTGTGACCCTGAGGAACAGAGTGAAGTAGAGCTACAGAATTTGGCAGGAGCATCAGCGCACGGGTCTCAAGAATATAGGAAGGCCCTTTCAGGTAGAGACCCCTGACAAGAAAACCATTGTGTGTTCTTTAGGTTGATGGGATTATTTCAAACTGCTGGAAGGATACAAAGTGAATTTTAACTGCCTAGCACTTTGCAGTGGGTGAACTCCTCTACTCCCTCTGAAATTCTGGTTCATCTAAAGGAAAGGATTGGGGAAGTGGTATGGATCAGCTGGGGTGATATGGAGCCGCATGATGTCTAAGTTACATTTCTATAAGAGACTGTGCTGAGGCTACATCTTTAATGTATCTGTGGACCTGGAAAATGACACTTCTCTGTAGCAATCTTTTTCATCACAATGGCGTTTAATTAACAGTGTTTCCATAAATGTAAAAGGGAATGAAATCTGTTTTCTTGTGATTCTGTGATTTTTCACTTTGATTTTGTTGTCTAAGAAAATGTAAGCTTTCACTTAACTGGAGGATTTATGAGGAGTTGCCTTCTCAAGGGGGTATTTCCAGGGTTTCTCTACTTTTCATGAAGTTGTTAGGACCTGACAGGTCTTTCTGATCTCAGTCTTTCAAAGTCAGTTCAAATCAGTCAGTGTACTAAATATTTATTTAGGGTGACAAATATGTAGATGGGCACAAACAAGAACTATCACATTGGAAAAACAGACAAAAGTCTAACAGGAAAGCTTGTGCAAATGGATTTTTTTTTTTTTTTTAAGTTTCATAATGCTGAATATTTGGCTGGGGAGAGGAAGAGAGCTGCAAGCCTACTGACAAGCTGAATGTAGCATTTAGTGCATGTGCCAGAGTCAGCATCCTTACGTGGATTCAGTGTCTTGTAGGGAATCTGTCTGATATATTCCTTTCCTGTGAAATAGCACTTATGAAAGTCACTATTTTGCTCCTGGTGTTACCCTGGCTATTAAGTTAATTTATTTTGTTTAGATGTTATTTACGGTGTGTTAGAGGATAAGTAAACAACTTATTGACTGCTTTCATTTTAGCTGAACGCATAAATCTTGCCTAATGTTGATATATTGAAAACATTTGTACTTTTTTTATAAGACCTGCTTGTAAACCCCAGATACGGTTTCTTTCTGAGTTGCTTTATAGAGTATGTATTTGAAGAGTTTAGATATTTTTCCAAATGAAATGAAAATCAGGTACTTGCATATTTCTGCCATGCTGGTTTTTGTTATCTTACAAATGTAATAACAATCAGTAGTAATCCAACAACTCTGATGACCCTCAGCCTCTTTTGAACTGTGGGCATAAGAATATGAACAAATGTATGTTAACAGCAGAGGAGGTTTTCATAAACCTGTCTGTATATAATTTGTCAATGCAGTAGAAAATAAAATTTAATCTATGTATAATAAATTGAGCTGACATCCCCCAAACAAAGCTTATTACTCAAGAGTGGCAAAGCGTTGGCTGTAGTAGCGACCTCAGCTCTGACTCATTGCCAAAGTGGCTTGGTGCCAGTTGCCAATTTTCATTTGCAAAGAACCTCTTTCCTTCCTTGGCATCACCACTGGTTTGGCCTAACTGAGAATGTTACAGTTTTATTTCCTTCTCTTGTCTTTTGCACAGTTAAAGTTTCTCCTGTCTTCATGTAGTACAGGAACAGATTGCATGCAAAGTTAATGTAGCAATGACGATTTTTACTATTTTTTCCTGTTTTCCACTCAAACCTCCTTTAAAATCCAGGGCCAAATACCTATTGGCTCCAGGGCCATGCTACATTGCAGCCTTGTCTTCACAGGTACAGAACCAGAGACTCACTGCTCTTTCAGCTAGTGCTATATAGGAGCAAAAGTGAATTAAAACCTAAAACTTTCTTTGTTATGTTATTCATCCAAACTGTAAAAAACCACTATACAGAGCTGTTTCTGCCATATGTGTATTAGCTAGAAAGTTGCCTTGGGGTTCAGCTGCTGGACTAGAACTGTCTGTGCCACTCTGTGTTTTTATGGCATGTTGTTTTTCCTCTGCAGAAAAATTCTTTAAGGCATTTAAAAAAAACACAAACAAACTGATTTCTTTATTTGCCTTTTATTTGGTTGTCCATCAGAGACTAGCAGCACTCTCACATTCTGAAAAAATCAGTACCAGTTAATCGCAAATTACAACACCAAAAATATTAGCCGTTGTTGAAATGCAGTATTTTAACTTTTTGTGGGCTCCAAGTCCAGACTTCTAGTTGAGTTGAATGTGACTAGGAACGCCTCTGTATGTCACATGAGTGTGAAACTTCATTGATTAATTTTGTAAAAGTTTTGGAAACGCCCATGACATTGCCAGCTTGTGGGAATACATCACATTTTTGGGAAGTCACCTCCATTTTCACAATGATTATGTCTTCAGCTGTTGTGGTTTTTAGTCACAACAGTCACAATTAATTGTAACTGGGTTTTTAGTAAAAAGGATGTCGTTATAGAAGCTGGAAAACATCTTCCAATCTAGGAGGTAAACATAATTGTAAAAAAGTAGCTCATTCATTTTTTATCCAGCTGGGACTTGGGAGAAACTTTCTGCATGATATATCTGGTGGGCAAAACCAACCTGGAATTACATGACATTGCATAATGGAACTTCTAATAGCTATGGTGAGTTTTAACTGAGTTTTATGGTTAGTTTTAACTTTTCTTTATAATTCTAGACTTCCTCAGGATGGCAAATAATTTTATGAAATATACTTGTTCATTGATACTATTTGCTTGTAAGTGCTACTACTTATTCTACAAACTGAATAGCAGGCAAATTAAAAGCAGTATTTGGAATAATATCCAGACTCCTCAGTCATCAACAAACTGCTATTTTCACACTGAATGAATGAACATAGCTTTTTAATATTTTTTTCTTCCACTTCCAGAGTCCTCACAGGTGAAATCCACACTCTCATGTGCCCTCTGATGTGTTACTCTGCTGGCCTGGAGGGCTCTGGTGAGGAATTTTGGGAATAAGGCCATCCTGTGATAAATTGTCCCATACATTATGTAAAACAATACCAAGTAGGTGAGATTAATGTCTTATAAAGCTCTCATTAGCAAAGTAAACGTCTTTCCTC
Organism: Pardalotus punctatus; assembly: GCA_013400915.1. Lineage (NCBI taxonomy): Eukaryota > Metazoa > Chordata > Aves > Passeriformes > Pardalotidae > Pardalotus > Pardalotus punctatus. The sequence goes on along the minus strand of VZTX01012866.1, from coordinate 159,008 downwards.
TGAGGTGCTTGAGTGCCTTGTGTGGGTGGCTCATTGTTTTCCCCTCTGTGGTATTTTGAAAATGTTACCTACTTGAAATATGGTGCACTGTCGTGTACCAAATCAACTGTGCTATATAATCTACACTTATATGATTAACTGCAGTTTCTTGCAAAAATACTTATCTTTACCCCTTGTACTAGCGTGCATAAAAAGAAAAATATGCTCTTATGTGTCTCTGATATATCTCAAGATTGAAACATTTTGCTGACAAGTACTCCTTGTCTTTGATAAACACTTTTAAAATCTATCAAACCAGGTTTTAAGTTTTATAGTGCTTATATGTACATTTTAACTGAAATCAGAGCAAACTAAACAAAACACCAAGAAAACTTCTCCCTTCTTTCTCCCTTCTTTCTCCCTTCTTTCTCCCTTCTTTCTCCCTTCTTTCTCCCTTCTTTCTCCCTTCTTTCTCCCTTCTTTCTCCCTTCTTTCTCCCTTCTTTCTCCCTTCTTTCTCCCTTCTTTCTCCCTTCTTCTTTTCCTTTTTCTTCTCCCCTTCATAATACTGGGAGTTTTTCTTCAGATGGCTGCATCTTTAGAAGGACTCCTGAAATGATTTTTTTGAAATAGTGTTCTCTGTAAAGACTGCATTTGTCATCAGAAGCCCTTGCCTCTGAGAAAGCTCATGCAAAAAAAGCAAACACTTATTGAAATCCCACAGAGAGAAAATTCAAAAGGGGTTGGGTACAATCATTGTCTCCATTGTGCAATCACTGGTAACATGAATTCAAGTTAAAATTCAAATGAACACTTGCGGTAATGTTCACCAATCTCACACATTTTATATAAATATGAGATATGTGTTATTTATATACATGATGTAAATAGCATCAGTTTCTTAGCACTTTTTAAATGACTTGAAAAAATGAAGTAATCGCTTCAGCTGATGAGGCTTTGCAACATGTAATTTGCTGTGGGTCCCATCACTTCTGAATGTGCTCAGATTATGTTTGATGTATTATTGAAAATGTGACTCCATCTGAAATGATTCTCAACTCTCAAACAATAAGAACAGTTACAGCAAAGAAAAGAGTGTGGAAAAGGAGTAAGAATGTCTGACAAAATAGCTAGAATAGCTATCTAATAAACACCCTGATAAAGGAATATTAGGATAGGTGAAGATACCCTTTCTTTGTTACCTTTGCCCTCCCTATTTTTTGACTGTTTTGCATTTTTGACTTCTGCAGTATGTTCCTAGAGGTTTAAAGGTATTTTATATGTACATTACCATTAAGCTACTGAAAGAGTTCGTTTGTATGGAGAGTTTAACAGCTTTTTTGTTTTTTTTCTCTGCACAGGGGAGTGAGGTATCCACAGCTCAGATGGCCTCTAGATACTCTCTACCACTTCAGTGAATACTGGGGCTAATGGGAAGCTTGCACATGGAGAGGTGAACCTCTGCTGCTTTTTTACCACAGATGATTCAGAACAAAAGAATAGCCTTGGTTCCTTCAAGTGATCTTCATAGGAGTCAGTTTTGTTTCACTGAAAGTGTGTGTTCACCTAATAGTGATGAATACTTCCCTTTATCACCTGTTATCACCTTGGGTCAGTAATATTAAATTACTCCTTTGATAACAGAATTAGGACAGTTGTAAGGGCTGAACTGGGATTTATATAGCTAAACAAGATATGATTAGTGTCTTAAGACAGAGATTCTGTCTTAAGGTTGATTGTGGATTTTTGGCTGGGGAATTCCTTGTAGGAGATAAAGATATATTGGAAAAAGAAAACAGCACAAATGAAGGTTCAGAAATAGTTTCTTAAAAGAGCCTTGAGAGAGTGATTTTTTGATCAACAAGTCCTCACTGACACACCAGTAATGGCCCAGTAATTTGTGGCAGGATTACAGCTCTGTGAATGATCGTAACCCTTATTTTTTTCTTTTTTAATTTGAATTTGCCCAAAGAATAAAATCTAGAATGTTAAGGGATAACACCTAAGGAAAACGTGTATTTATTTTTCTTTACCACAAAACTTAAGCAACGCCCCGAATTGTATGGTGATTTCAGACTGAGTGGGATGCTTTGTTTTAACAAAAAATCAAATAATACATTTAATTTTCATTTATGTTTAACTGTTTCTAAATAACTAAAATGCCAAACCAAAGCACATCAAGAAAATAGTGCAGCATTAAGATGCTTGACAAATCTGCTTGTTGCTAGTCACAAAGAAAATTATAAATTCCATCTGAAGTTTCAAATGCTGCTTCTTGCATTTTCAAACAAATGTGATCTAGGCAGAGAAGAGATTCTTTTGCACTCTTCATGTGCTCAGGCAAAACCTTTCATCTACAGAGTATATTCCCCTTAGCTGCCTTATTTTCTTTCCCTTCTTGGTCTTTGTTTTGTTTAACTCTTCTACAGGATTCTGTCTGGAAAGCCATGGTGTACATTTGTGAAACCTAGAATCCAGTTAAGTTGAACCACAGTAAAATTAATGAAGATCATAATAAATTCCAAGTCTCTACCATGCTGTGGTTTTTCTCCTTTTATAAAATGTTGCTATTCTTTTATACTGTACAATGTATTAACATCCATCCCAAGTTATAATCAGCTTTAGACAAAGAGACTTTCCCTGTGGGGTGAACAACAATTAGTGCACTGATCTGCAAGCAGATATTCCAGTTGATTTTACCTATTTCTTACCCCTTCTCTGGTATAAATTTTGTGTGCAACCATATCATACTTCACGTGCTCAAGACGGGTTTTGAGATCTTCACCTTCAGACAATCTTGTGCCACCTTATAGAGTGTGGTCATTTTGATATGACTGAAGTCACAGAACTGTCGATCAGCCCAACAGCAAGGTTAGATTTACACATGTGTTTACAGAAAAGTATGACATCAGAAATTTCATTTTGTTAAATCCTTCAATTGGTCTGGAAATACTGATGATGCAGTGATGCCATAGTTATGTTATATTAATACACTGGTGTTCTCTGGCATTTGTGAATAGTCTACCCTTAAATGATAAACTTATTCTGTCTGTACTTCTGTGTGTCTACTATTTTTTTTCCACCTTCTTTCTCCCACTGGGGCACGGTGATAAATTAAAATGGAACATGGCTCTGAAAAATACTCAGATCTCCCTTTCTTAAAAGGCCACAGAGGATGCTTATAAAATTCCAGTTTTTCTTTGTTCTGTGAGGAAACTCCTTAATTTTGTGTGCATGTCGATCACAATCAGTAACAAATGAAGCCTCTCTAGGGAATATTTAATTTATATATATTAATAAATATGTCCTATATTTATTAATATAATTGTATTTCCATGGTTCTAAAAGAGACAGAGGATGAAAGACCTGTAGAAGTCACTGGATACAATAAAAAGTAAGACTAAATATATAAATATATAATATATTCAGTAGGACAAAACAAATTGCAATCAAACAAGATACTCTGTCAACACTGAATTCAATGCCTACTAGGCAACTGGATGCTTATTTTTAGGAAATGCTTTCTTTAGGCCCAAATAACACACGCTTTCACATTGACCAACATTGGCAATCAATACAAAATCCATCAAAATGTGAATTTACATCGATGTCTAGAAGCTCTTCCTTTAGGCTAAGCCATCTTGAGAAATTCACAAATGCTGACACATTAGTTCAAAAGGTCTTTTTGGGGTTTTTTTCTGCTCTTTAATAATTAAAATAAATATTTCTGTGGAATCAAGCAGTAAGCAGCAAGAAAAATTCTTGAAAAAGCAAAATGGTTGGACTACATATGGTATCCCTTCCATATCCTATTTTATTCTGCTAATCCTGCAGATGCACTAGAGTGGATTTTTACAGGGAGAAAAGGCAGTCAGGGGAAATGGGCTTTCTAAAGAGGATTTGGCACCACTCTGGGACTTAGATGAAGGTCAAATGCTCAGAAGAGGCCAGCATTAAGCAGCTCCAACCATGACACTTGCACACAGATTTCTCAAAGAAGCTGGCATCTTGTATGCAATGCTTGTTCTGATAATCTTATTTGTTTTGGTGGCAAAGCTGAAGTTAAGCCCTTCTGAAAATCTGACTGCTGTAGCCAATTATGTTGACAGAAGCCCAGCTGATGCATATTGAATTGTGATTTGGAATGGTCAGAGAAATGGAAATTCTGTGTGTGTTTCATACATAGATTTTGAAATGTTTCGTTTCAGAGAAAACTGAGCAGAACTAAGAGCTCATTGCAACTTTCTTTTGTAGCCCCATGATGTTTAGTCAGTGCATTCTTTTCTTTGAATGGTACAGAGAAAAATGAGCAGTATTTCACTGTTGGGTATAATTGTATACTTTTGAAGGATCATATATAATTTGATATATAAATAGTAGATATTTTAAGGGATGAGTGAGATCCTACTCATATGGTGGGTATTTAACCATTAATCTCAGTAGAAGTGGTTTTGATGCTAGTTTTACAGGCAAAATAATTGATTTAAAACAATGGAATTCAAGTTGGCTGCTTCAGCCAAACATAGTAAACATTATTCCCTTACCTTTCCAAATAAATTACAATTTCTGAAAGAAGTTAAGGATAACATTACCTTAAAAGACATTCTTGTGGTTTCTCCAATCACACTTTCATCTATATATCTTTGAGAGGAAGGCATAAATGTATGGGAACATGGCTAGTTTTCAATTGTCCTATTTAAACCAAACTATTTCATTATGTTGTGATCTACGTGTATGTGCTTGGTTTCAGTAATTTAAAGAGCTTGAGACAAAATTAATTTTTCTGAGAATTCATTGAAGGAAAACATGAGAGAAGTTCAATAATGAATCTTAATCCTAGCCTCTAACAAGTTTTTAGACCTGTCTGCCAGGCATTAATGGGACTTTTTTCAGAGTTATAAGATGGTTAAAAACATTTTCCAATACCAGTGTTTATAAGACCAAAGTTTTACAAAACATGTATTTCCAACAACTTTAAGGATTTATTGAAATAAAAAAAATGTGTAAAGGTGTAAACAGCTGTGCATATACTCACACTCCAGAAATGTTCTTTAAAAGACCTGCTGCTCACATTACTCTTTCCATCAGTTTCCTTTTCTTTGCAGCCAAGCAGAATGTGCCTTGGAACATTCAAGAATAAAGACATTGGTGGAAAAGTCAACAACACCATATAGGTAATGTTATTGTCCACAGCAATGACATCAGAGAAATAAATATAGCTGTTATTTGTTTTATCTCTTACACTGTGTTTTTTTCCTCTATGGTCTTTCTGCATAAACCACAAATTCCAGAATATTCTTCTTAATCCCACCTGGATATGCATAAGCTCATTTATTGGAGGCAGGCTAGAGGGGATATAAAAACCTAAAAAGGTCCAACTTTTTCCTGTCAGCCAGAAATAGAGACAATGCTGTTTAGGCTTTATCTGAAGTTTCATGGGGGTTTTGTTGTTGCTTTGTTTTGTTTTGTTTTTTTCTCCTATATTACTGTTTTATTTTATAGCGTAATGTAAGTTTTTAATAACGGATTCAATTGAGGCCCCAGATATACCATGTAAGTGGTGTGCTGGTTTCTAGATAGCAAGTGCTTCCACTGTGACCTATTTTCGTGTGGCAAAGTCACTGGTTTGATATTCATTGCTAGGTGCAATGTGAGAACAGCAGCAATTTCAAACCTTGAGAAGTGTGTGTTCAGGTGAATAGATAAACAGTAGCATACTCTGATTTCAGCTAGTTTGTCATCTAGAATGTAATAGCAACTGGTGATGTTAAATGTACTGGTATCCCTTGAAGAATCCTATTTAACACAGACCAAATGTAAGCAGTTCATTGACCTAAAAGAAAAGTGTGGCAAATTTTGCAGGCTAAAGATATGTTGTATTTCTAACTGGCAGGAGTTACTTGTTTCTTCATGTCTTTCTTGTGTCTTTCTCAGTAGGTTCTTTCTCTCCTTGCAAATTTTGGCTCATAGCTAACATGCAAATATGAATTTCCATGCGTAGATGTTGACTTTGGCTTATATGTCCTTATGTTTACTGTCTGCAGCATATAGGAAAAGGTAAAAAGCGTGCCAGAAAGACATTCTTAATAAATAAAAGCTTTTTGCCCCTCCTACTGCATTCAGAGATTATCCCTCTTAATTTTCTCCTTTTTACTCTGCAAAGTAACCAGAAATGCTGATATTGGATGATTTGCCTGAACCTCAGCCAGTTATCTTAAGCTAATTATTATGGATTTTAGGCCTGTTTGCATCTTCACAGGCAATTAAACAATATTAGAGAGTAGTCATTACAAAAGGGATCAGGCTCAGTCTGAATGAGGCTCTTCTATTTTTCTTCATCACTAGGGATAGAGGAAAAAAGGATCCTGCCTAGACACACAGCACAAATATTTTGAGAACTGAGATATCGGGTTTTTTCCACAATTTTTTCTCAATAGCAACCAAAAGGAGAAAAGTTATGAGCAGATAAATGTATTTGGATTGTGGATTTTATCTGTTCAACTGATCATCTTTAGTGGTTTAGAAAATCCCAAGAAATTAATCCCCTCTCCAACCACCACCTTCAAAAAACAACGAGGGAGCAGACTGAGAGAACAATCATTGACTTTGTGTTGCATTTACGTATACAGCAAGGTCCAGAATAAACATTAAGTAAGCCAATTAATAATATCAAGATAATCCTTGCTTACCATTTACAGAACTATATGTTTCATTGTTTATTTTGTAAAGGAACCCTTCTAGAATTGAAATGGAAGCATTGCTTCTTTTTTTACCCTTACTCTGAAATAAGATTTTTCAGGATATATTTATCTCCCACCTTTTAAAAAATAATCAGATACTGAAACATGAGCAATATTCTGTAAGCTTTAATTCTGTTTTCCAATAATATGTAAACTCCGATTGTACCTACCTTATTGAAATGCAAAAACCATTTAGCAAAGAACAAAGAGAATTCTTAGTATGAGTTTAGTATGAGAAGGAAAGAAGGCAGATTAAAAGATCTTTTAATGTTTTTGTGTAAAAGATTTAAAAATTGATCTCTCCTACAAGCACGTGAAAATAATATAAAATATTTAGAGCATTTTACAAAGCAAAGAAGCATGAGAAGCTTTTTAGATCCAGCAAGCAAACTGTAAACATTGCTTGACCATTATATATTCTGAGTGAAGGAAGAATAAACTGAAAACGCTGTTTAAAATGTGAAAAACATATATATTTAAAAATCCTTTAGAAGAAGTAGCAGATGGACTATGAAGAATGACATCTGGATCAAACTTCTTGCTTCTAAACATAACCCAGTCAAATACAGCTGGCTCTAACAAATTCTGATAAATATTTTAATCTCCGTAAGAAAATGAATGCAGCGATGTGCAAAATGAGCATATGAGTATCAATAAGATTTTTATGTGTTAATGCCATTCTTCTGGAGAAGGGTTTGGCAGGCAGCACAGTAAAGAGTTTGCCAGAGGCGTGCACATGGGGCACCAAGGGCTGCTGACAAAAATCAGATACTAGCATAGATTGTGGGCAGGGCAAAAGTGGGCTATATGTTGATATAAACCCCAAAAAAGTCTTTATTTGTATTTGCTTTCGGAAATGATCATAACTGGCTGCTGAGAGGTAATGCTGCTAGCAGGCATGTGGAAGGACTTGAGCAGAGAGAATTGCAGCTGGAGTGCACAGCAGTTATGTGAAATGCAGGCCTGGAGACCGTGCTGGTGTGGACTGGGCTATTTTGAAAGAAATCACAAGACTTAGGTCTGACATGGATGGATGAGTCCAGATATTATTCATAGATCTTGTTTAAAATAGGATTGAAATGTGCAGGCTATTTTTTTTTCACTGTGACATATCACAAAGTGTGATTGCAATCTGCATTTTCAGAGCAACTAAACCAAAATCCTACTTGATCTACCTCTTGCTTATGCAGATTGGGTCAAATATTGTAGTGTTTTTGTGTCTAATGTTATTTCACTTTCTTCACAGTCTTTAAATAAGGGGGAGTGTTTAAAAATATATATAACAGTATAATGATTGTGGTTTCTTTTCAATTCTTTTGAGGTTTTTTTTCACTTATTGACAAATAAAAGCATAGATCTTTCTCCAGGTGCTCTTTTTTATTCAGGTTTTCATTTTTAAATTGTTTATTCAACACATTTTGACATACATGTGAACAATTCTTTGTAATGAATTCTTGTATGAATATATTTGTATATTCTAAGTTATCTGAAGACTCTCACTTTACAAGTGAAATAATAAGTAGGGATTAAATTATAGCGCAGTCGTGTCGATAAAGCAAGCTTGAATTTTAATACAACAGAATCTCCAACCCTCTTTTGAAAGCTCCAGCTATAGCTGAATAAACTTTTTGTTAAAATTTTAGCATTTTTAGGCAGTTTTTCTATCTATTTTTACAATACTTATTCAATTAAACAAATGCATATACATATGCTCAATAAATGAAAAGGGTGTGTAAAACATGCAAATGAGACACATTTTTTTTTTACCATGTTCTTTACTTAAACATTCCTCTCCAAAGATAACTACTAAAATAGGTCACAGTATAAAAATAGTATAGTAAGCAAGTTAAGGGCTAGATTCTGTTTGCAAACTGAGTGGGCTAAATCTGCCCTAACTCCATTGATTTCAATGGTTTAATTTAGATTAAACCATGTTGTTACTAATGAACATGCATCTACTGCAGATATGATATATTCATTCCCCCAAAATCCTAACAGCAACGACCACGATTAAGCTGGCAAAAAAATAAGAAAGTAGAAAGAAATACCTACCCTCTTTCATTCCATCTGCAAATTTCATCTTGAGTCCTATACTGCAGGAATGTGTGACCTTTCGAGCAGATGGATGCCACATCTCTCATGGAGGTGCACAGGAGGCACACTCAGCCTTTCTCTGGCAGATGACAAAAAGTGTGCCCATCAGGGAGCCGCAGCCTCCCCCTACACCAGGACTGTCAGACAGACTCCAGATTCTGTCTCAGTCTACATACTCTCGAAGTTGGGTGGGTGGATGAGCACTTACGTTGAGGGTGCCTGGATTTCTGCAGATGTTTTACACAGAAGTCAGGATGTGCTTCAGGGAGAGGGGTTAATGAACCCTTGCGGAAGCCAGTGATTGCTGGAGCAGTTGGAATTACTTATGCCCTGTTTTTTGATTAAGTCTCAGGTGTCCCTGAGGACCAAGTCAAACAGTATATGAAATGATTACAGAGAATGGATGAAATAAAAAGGCCATTGTAGGGCAACATCCTTGGACTCCACTAAGCATCATCCTGCTGGAGCACTTATTTTTTAACAAAACTTTACTTTTTCCCTAGTAGGCCAATAATGTAATAAAAAAATGGCTTTTAATGGTTTTTTTTTTAGCTTGCAGCTAATGCCTTCTTCCAGGTTCAGTGCAAGTTTGATTACTACTGAAGCCATTTATTAAATATAAGGAATTAAAAACTAAGCCAAAGGTTTCACTCTTAGTGAAATTTGACAGCTGGAAAAGCACCAAGACTAGCAACTGCCAAGCAGAGGCAGTTCTGAATAGAAGTTTAAAACAAAAAATTAATCTTTGTCAACAAATCTTTCATAAATTATTTGGTTTGGGGCTGCTGAATCAAAATATTTTCCCATCAACTTTGCCAAAATATAGTCTATTATTTAAAATTCCTTTCTCCTTAGAAAGAAAAAAAAATCCCAAGGAGATTTTTAGAGAAAATTCTGATTTTTAATACTTATTATGTTTATTACATTGACCTTGAAATTTAATACTTATTACATTTGTCTTGAAATTAGGAAAAGTGGTCCAGTACCTAATTAAGCTAATTTTTTCAGAAACCTGCTTGACTGCAGAGGCTTATAAGGGACTTCAGAGAGAGCAGTGGGCTTTCACCCACCTAGAATGCATAAAACTGCAGGGTTTATTTATTAAACTTCAGTGCACAGGTATTCATAGTGATATCATTTTATGCAACATCACCAGAATTTAGTGCAGTTGCATTATTAATGAATACTTAAGAATTAAGCCCATTGCTCACCTCTTACATCCTCTTACCACTGCTGAAGAATCCCTCATATAATTTGTCATCACCAGAAGCATAAATGTAAGTGGACAGGTTTGAATGAATAATCAAACCTTCTTGATATTTATTCTGAAGTTCATGTGGAGGCAGTCAAAGCAGTAACAGGATGCATGTCACTGCAAACAAAGCAAAGCATTCAGGATATATCTAGGCAGAAAAGTGAAATGAGCATTTTCCAAGAAATGACCAAATGTCTGAAAGCTTTTTATGACAAGAAAGAGTACTGAAGCATGTGATAAGTCAGATAAGCCGCCTTTTTTTTTTTTTTTTCCCTGATAAAAATCTCCCTGGTGCCTGCTTTCATTTATCCTTATATTCTACCAGTGTGTGCTTACAATCTCTTTGTTGCTGTAATGCTGGTTGATTGGAATTGTCAATTTGTAGGTCTCCTTGAACATGTTTATTCAGGGGATGGGACTTGCACAAAACAATACACTTGTGTGAGGCAATCCCATCACATCAGCCTTCATTACCATTTTTAGATTGTCTAACTGAAGTACTTGTCAGTGTTGTACATCCTGTGCTCTCACAAAATGGCTTCAATTGTTGTATGCTGATCTTTGATACTACATCTGCCTTAGCTTTACTGTGATATCTGAATTAGACAAGCATCTGATTGCCAAAACTGCAACTTTTCTGCACTAATACAATGGGATGTTTTGAGCACAGGAGCTGAGATCTTTCTTCATATGCATTGTGGGATTTTTTCCCCCTCAATATATCTTTGGTTTTTTTAAAATTTAAATACTGTCATTCCTATCTATTTTGAGATCCTAAGTTTATGCGCATGACACAGCTTACTGCATTGCTCTTCTTCAAACAAGGGTGAAGAGTGTCTGAGTTAGTTTCATATTTTCCACAGCTGGATGATGTGTCTATCCATTCCCCTCTTTGACACATCGCATGTCTTTAAATCCATCATGAGTAATTTTTCTTATGTGGAAGCTAATTAACATCTTGGGAACAGATTGCTTGCTTTGTCTTGATATTTTTTTGAAGTAACCAGATGCTGTAATAACTGTGTATACAGTTCTTTTTGCCTGTAGGTTGTCGGATAGCACTCCCCATCACTTTAATTAACAGCATAAAGTTAATTTAAATAGTAAAAGATGAGACAAATTTGTTTAGAAGTCTTTGAATGTAATAGGAAGAAAGATTTGTCCTGAATAGTAAAAGCAAAAAAAACCTGTTTCAAATAATTCATGTTAAAATACTTAATTCCTTTCTCTTTTAGTGCTACTAATATTAATTTGAAATTCTCCTACTTTGAATTATATCCCTTTTGTTTAATTTTTATCATGTACGTCCTAATACTCTGTCTTGGTTTGCTGTAAAATAGATCTAGATTTTCAATAATTATATTCCTGGTAAAACCTGTATTTATTGGTCCTTCTCTATCCCAGTGTCTACTTTGATTAGCTCATTCCTAGTGCTCCATTTCTTCTGATTTTTCTTGAGAAGCTGAACAAACTGGATTGGTATAAGGAAGAAAGATAGCTTATTGTTAATTACTTTTTAGGTGACAAGAGGAAATAAGCTTTCTGTGAGATCTGGTTTAAAAGAACCCGTATGAAGAAGCAAAGAGAAGGAGGGACAAGGCATAGAAACATGAAGAGATTTATAAGGGATGAGTCAAATCAAATCACTCTCCTCCTAGACATTTTTGGTTGTTTTTTCATGACAGATTTACTTATGAACAGTATCAGCCTGTCTGTATTTTAATTGGTTCTGTATACAATGTCCATTATAGTACAACTCAGCACCTCTCCTATGAAAAGGGCTTATTATATCAGACTTTCACCCAAGGCTTTCTGTGATCCAAACACATTGTGTCATATTTTAATCATCAGACTAGGCTGTAGCATGTTCTAAACAGCTAAGACAGATTTTGTCATGAGATGTATTAAAGAAAGATAAGGAAGAAAGAATTCAATGGAATGTGAATTTCATTAGCGGAAATGCCAGACAGATGCACAATGAAAGGGCTTGATTTGAGGATGGCAGTCACATCAAATCCAAAAAGAAGATGGCAGTCTTCCTTCATGTAAATCCAATGTTTAATTCATGGCACTTATTGCAACCTTTTTTCCTTGTCATAGTCTGTGAACACTCAAAATATTTTTCCTATAACCATTAAATTCTTATCAATTACATGATGATGAACATCACAAACTTCTGTCCCAGTTTTCAACTCAGTATGTTGTGTGTTGCACAGCTGTGACTGTAACTATAAAGTGATAGAAAAATATTACATCTGTGAAATATATCTTGGTTGTTGGGTTTTGTCCTGCATTTTTACTAGTCATGGTGGGCCACTAATAAAAAAGAAGAGCAGTATCAATGACCTTTAAAGTCTATGTGAACTGTTTATTAGTGTCAGGGGAACATAATAAAAATTATATTTCCAATAGGAAATCTTGTTTTATACCCTGCTCTCTGAGATCAGCAGGATGTACAACATTGATGCCACAGAGGAATAAAGAAAAAAATGGAATAGCAATGGAGCCAACCTGAGGTACCCTTAGAAGTCCTGGTGTTATTAACAAGACTCACTATGTGCCAAGAAAATAAAATAGAGTAAAAGATAAGACCTGTGTGTCTTGTTTTGTGTATCTGGTTGGTTATTTTTCTGCATTTCAGGAAGCTTTTAAATGAAGAAGCTAAAAACATATTTGTTCCTCTTACATATTGTCTTTTTATAGACAAACATTATTTTTTTATGAGTAAAGTCAGTCCCTGTGATGTTCTGGCACTGTCAGTGGAATGATGAGTTGTGGGAAAGAGTGCAGTTCCAACTGCAGTCTCTACCTTGGGAATCAGTCAACTAAAGACATTTAAAGGAAGGTTTTCTTTATTTTTGGAGATTGTTGATGAGCTTGATTGGTTGTTGACACCAAAAGGTTCCAAATTGCAGTTGCCAGACCATGTCAGTGATCTGTGGATTAAACAACTAGACCATAAAAACTTGCTAAGGATGCCAGTTGCTAAGTTAGAGGTGTGAGGAGTGAGATACATGTGGACAAAACAACCTTCTTACTGTTGTGTATGGGAGAAAGAAGTGGGGCAGGGCAATCATGCAGCAGAAAATAATAATCAAGTATAGAGCAGTCTGGGGGAGTAGCTGGAACAAAGAATGAACAGGGAAATATGAGAGAGAACCACAAATTAGGTCCCAAGGCAGGGGAGATGAGGAACAAGTCCAGGACAAGTGCAGGTTTTTCAGGTAAAGGAATAATCCAGTTAAGGCAGGAATGATGAAAGAGGTGGACATAAAGATCATAAATGGTTGAAGTGAGCTGTGTTGCCAAGGTGTTTTGTAAAGGGGGAATTACAGAGAAAAGAACCTTCATCCATCCACAGTCTCTTTTGTCACTTACTCATGCTGAGTCATCACCTAGCTTGTGTTCCTTACTAAACTGACACAGTCTTAATGGTAACTGAAAGGCTGAATGGTTTTAATTTTACAATATCTTGTGATAGCAGTAAGCAGAAACACAACTCACTCTACAGAGAATTTTTATGAGGTTCAATTTCTTTTTTTTTTTTTCCCTGAAAAAGGCAGGAGCTTTATATGCAGGATATGCCAGATGGAAAGCAGCCAGCTGGAGACCCTGAGTTTTGCCAAATTCCAGGTACTCTGATATGCTGCAAAGGAGCTGAGCAGGGACCATAAGTGGCAAACAGGAGGTGTTTGAAATCTGCCTCGCTCTGATCAAGCTTCACAGGAATCTCTCTGACTTCAGAAAACAATTCTGACAAATCAACAATTTCCAAACAATAATAAGCAGCCTCTCAACCCCTCAAACCACTCATCACATTTAAAAGCAATTCTAGATCCATGCAGTTTCGACTAGGCTGAAGTAGGCATCAGTCAAAAGGCTGCTGGACTTAAATTCATTAGTGCCACTGCTGGCAGCCAGTACTGACTGAAGTGAAAACCCAAACTACTGTAATGTGTTGCTGGCGTGTGTTCTAAAGGTGATGAGATTATTAATCTTCTGCTAAACTCTAACAATGTAGCTGAGTGCAATTTGACCAATTTGGATGGTGCATCCTTCACAACCAAAACCCAATGCTTTTTATAAAAACATTGTGTTCTGGGCGATGACAGCCCTGTCTCTTGTTCACTATATTGTGGGTACTGCAGGAGTTGAGATAACTGTTCTGGACAAACAGAATAAAGATTTTGTTACCTAATATTGGTATTCTGAAGGGCAGAGGGGTGAATGAATGTCACTCCGGGAGCACAATTTGTTTCTCTGCTGGTAAAACACACTAAAATGGAAAATCTCATACTGCATTACTTTTTTTCCATATGTCTGCCTTTTATTTTACTGTCAGATTATTTTCTTCAATACTGACTTGAATTCAGTGATTATATATATATATATATATATTTATATGTACATAAATGTGAATGACAAAGAAATTATTTATACGTAATTAGAATTTTTGATTTAGAAACTGAAAAGCAAGATGGGATCCAGAAAAGTAGACAGAACATAGCTCTTTGATAGCCCATTATTCTTCTAAGAAAACAGTAGCTGGAAGTATTATTTTGCTGGGGTTTACACATTTTAAATAGGGGTAAAAAAAGGCATTTTTAGAAGTTTCATGAATGAGTGAAGAAAACTTCTGTGAGTCAGTCATGAGAACTAATTGATCCAAACTTCAACAGGAAAAGCAAGGTCAACCATTTTTCTTTTTCTCAATATTATTCTCCTTTGTCCCATGAATGTGCCACATTTAATATTCATATTCATACAGATTTTAAGTGTTTTCAACAGGTTTTAGAAAACAAAATGTGGAGGTGAAAACATTCCCTGTGAGTTTCCTGACACAGCCCATGCAGTCAGTATTATCTTTGTGACACCTGCCTGTGAAATACCCCACTGCACCCCGCTGAACGCAAGATCACCTGTTTTTGCAGTCTGAAGCTGTCATTGCTGCTCTACAGTCATAAACAACTGGTTTTGGTCCAGCTGAGAGGCAGCTGCTTTGAATGGTGGGTAAAGGTCTGGCTGTACCAAGTTTGATTGCTCATCATCTGGAGGGTTTGCAACAGAAACCTCAAAAGTGACAAGAAATGCTGTGTGCTATAATGAAGCAGTGCAGGCTTCCCTGTCCTTAGCTGCTTTCTGCCACTGACTGGACTGCAGTGCATGTTACCAGGAGTCACCAATGTTAAAGCAGCAACCTTTTAGCTCATGGACCTCTGCCATCTGCCTCTCTGTTGGGCTGTGCCTTTTCTAGGCTTTAAAACAGCCTGCAGATGAGTTAATGTACCTGTCATTTTGCCCCCAGTGAGATTTGTGCCTGGTCTTTCAGCGGTCTCTCCAGTAATACTGCTCACATTTTACAGTTTTGATTCCCTTATATTGTAGATTTAGTTTTATTTTTCTGTAGATATTTCCTGGAGCCAAAACAGAAGGAAGGGGAAATCTTGGCTGCAAAAGTATTGTATTTTTGAGGCTTATGATGACAGAGGGGGGAAGATCCTTAAAAAAGAATTCCAGTTGTTTTGAAATCTTTGTTCACATTTTAAAATGATCTGTGGAACAGAGATTTGCGTCTATAAAACAAACAAACAAAAAATCTTGTGATGTTATTAATAAAGCAGGTGGCTCATCTTTCAAAATCCCATTTTAGCCAGGCAGTGATTTTCAATGAAACCTGACATGTTCATTTTGCCAAACTTAGCAGCCCCCAAGGCCTATTGAAAGTCATTTGAAGAAAAGCCTTCTTCACAGATCAGTTTTCTTCGCTGAATCTGTAGCATCTTCTGTTTTTATAAAGATTTGTTTCCTTTGCATCTGTATTAGCCGAGCAGCAAGCTGGCTCTGGTGACACAGATTAACAAAGTAGGCTAGTTACACAACACTGAAGAACCATACATCCTGGAAGCCATTTAGTTAGCACCTTTATGTATTGGCAACTTTATTTTTGTTTTTCTATTTATTGTAGAGAACTAATACTTGTGAATATATTGGCATAATTGGTGTCAGCTGGGGAATTGGAGCCAGCCTTGCAAATATGTTAATTATCACTGCAAATGATAGAAAGCACTGGGACAAATCCAGATCTAGTTTGAATCCATTGACTTCTCTGAGCTCATAGAGTATTTTCCATGTTAAACACATGATTTTGTTCAAAAATGCCTCCCAGACTCCTGGTTCACATTTTATTAAGAAAGACAGTCTGTGAGCTGCCCATTAAGAAACTCTGCTTGACAGAATGAATAAGAAGTCATACTTTTTGAACAAGTGCGGCTATTTACTTATAGCTATGTGAGCAGAATAATAATGAGTTAAGAAATTTTGATGAAAGGCATTGCTTTTGTGGTTTTGCTTCCAGTACAGAATGAGAAAAGGACGTTTTTGGTTGAGCTCAGCTATGGTTTTTATCTCAAAAAAAAAAAAAAGGAAAAGAAGGCATGACTCTTTCTTTCCTCCTCCATTGCCACAGTCTCATTTTAGTCAGATGGATGATTTGCAGATCTTACGTACCTGTCAGCCTGACCTGGGTGTTGGGGAAGGTCATGGAGAAAATCATCTTGAGTGCCACAGTGAGACGTGCAGGACAACCAGGGGCTCAGGCCCAGCCAGCATGGCTTTATGAAAGACAGGTCCTGTTTGATCAACCTGATGTCCTTTTGTGGCAAGGTGACCCTCTTAGTGGATGAGGAAAAGGCTGTGGATGTTGTCTGCCTGGACTTTAGAAAAGCCTTTGACACCACGGAACTTGTATCTTTCCCCTGTGTGCTGTTTAAGCAGATGCTGTGTGGGATGAATACAGTGCTGGGGTCAGCAGGAGGGCCCGAACTCTTCCCCAGCATCTTTCCAGATCTGGGGATGTGGGCACGGTTTGAAGGGCTCAGTAGAGAGTCATCACACACCTTCTTAGATCTGTAGAGCACGACAGCCCTGGCTCTTGTTAGATGCGGCATCTGGATTTCTCCTCAAACTCTTGGTACTTCCAAAGTGAGTTTTTTTATGTATCCTACATGGTGAGTGGGAGCCAACAATTGGCAGAAGTTCTCCCAGTCAACCTGTTACTTGTAAGAGATGATTACTAAGCCATAGGATGAATACTGATTGAATTTGTGAAAAGCTTTCTCAGTAGGAACTGGGCTCCACAAAAGCTGGTTGGGTGTTTGAAATGCCATGTATTTTCCACAGACAGCAAATAACATTCCTTTTTCAGCTGTAAAATCAATGTCTCTGAGCTTTGCACAGTAGAAGAGGACTAAGGTAAATCCCTGAGGGATCATGTATAGGATTTTCCACTTGACTCATATGCTGCTCCATCAAGAGTAAATCTAGAAACTCACAAAGGTGCCTATTATCTTAATTAAATACCCTAAATGGATCAAATAACACTGAAAGAGACGGCATCTTCAGGTATATGACCTATGAGTAGAGGGAAACATGAACTGGAAAGCAGAAAAATCTGGAAAGCTGTATTCTGCAGGAGAAATGAGTCTTGATGTCTCATAGCAAGTACATGAATTTGCAAGTCGCTTCTGTATCAAATATACAGAAAAAAATCTTCAAAGTGGCACTGTTTCTGCATCTGGCTTCTGAAATTCCTCATTTTGTGTCTAAACTTGGGTACTGAGTGCAGTGAGCATTGAGAATTTTCTTGCACAGTTTTCAGAATAATTATCATAATGAATTCAGTAACCCTCTCTTAATGCGGTTATCATTCTTCCCTGGCTTCAACAGGAAATTATAAGTTAATTTGAGCAGAACTTTTTTTATATGTTAACATTGTATGAGAGGGTCCATCTAAGGCTCACTACTTGAGGATTTTGCCATGATCTGATAATAAATGATGAAGATGGAATACCCATGTTGAGAAAGAAAATACTTAAATTTGACAATATAAGGATAATTTTCTCCTGCATGAATTAAGATGAGCTTTTTCTTACAACATTATTAAGCTTGTGCTAAATCTTGTGCTTCTGTGACTTGTTTTTGTTTTGTCTGTTTTTTTCCAGTGGTGTTTTTTAAAAAAAGTTATTATTCCATGCCAGCAAATCTATTGAAGACAGACTCTTCCTTTTCCTGTTAGTTTATATTTAGTACTGAAAAATTTCCCACATACATATCTGTAAATTGTGAAAAATAGCCCTTTTCTGCCCGGTATATATTTTAAGGCATCTTTAAGTAAAATAAAGGTACTATCTTTTCAGAACTTGTTAAGCCACATTGCAGTGCTGAATACAGTTCTGGGCTCCCCAATACAACAGAGAGATAGAACTGCAGGAGAAAATCCATCAAAATGTCACTAAGATGATGAAGGGATTGGAGCTTCTCTCCTATGAGTAAAAGCTAAGACACCTGTGACTCTTCAGCCTGGAGAGGATAAGACTTAGAAGCATCCTATAAATGTGTGTAAATGCCTGAAGGGAGGGAACAAAGACAACAGAGCCAGGTTCTTTTCAGATGGGCCCAGTGACAAGACAAGAGTCAATGGTCACAAACTGAAACACAAGAGATTCCCTTGGAACATCAGGAAGCATTGTGAGGATGATGGAGTGCCAGCCCAGGTTGTCCAGGGAATCTTTATCTTTGGAGATATTCAAACACTGTCTGCAGAGGGTTCTGGGCTGCTCTGCTCTAGGTGGCCCTGCCTGAGCTGGGGGTTTGAGCAATATGATCTCCCCAGTCCCCTTCTGACCTCAGCCATTCTGTGGTTCTCTGATTCTGTGAAATGCCAGGCTTCATGATATTGGGTTAAAAGCAAAAATCTCTGGCATCTCAGAAATACAGCCATGCTGGTCATCTAATAAATTTAGCATCACTGGAACTTTACAGTCTTTTGTTGTTTCTGTTCCCCTCTGTCTTCTCAGGGCATATATATGTATGTGTAAATATATATATATATATATAGAGAGAGAGAGAGAGAGAGAGAGAAATAAATTCTGGGTTTTCAAATAGCTGCCTTTATATCCTTGATGATCAACACAAGGATATTTTCTCCCTCTTTGTGATTTTCATGTTTTTTATGCAAATTATTTGTGAGCATGATAAGGACATTTATCAGATTCTCGGAGACAGATGTGCATTCACTGGGAGGTGCAGAGGCTACATACAGCCTTTCCTCTCTTGAGGTACCTCTTGATACAGCACACCTTAACCTTTATGTGGGGTCTTCTTTGCACCTCCCAAGTACAAACCAGTTGAATCCATCACTTTACTTATGTTTAACTACCTGAGACCTTCAGGTCCCCGAAGTGCTGTCAGACACCTACAGCTTGCTCTTTATTTATTTAGAGTTATGGTAGTTGCACAAGCAAATGTAGCTCTCGTCTAAGAGGCTTTGCTGATTACAAGCCCTGCTTACTCACAGAAAGGTAATTTACTGCCTGCAGGGCAGGACTCGGGTATACCCAAGCTTCCTGGACAGCTAAATGGATCATTCCATTCCAGTGCTCATTCACTTGCTGGCTTCTCTCAGACTGTTTGCAAAAGCACTTATCCTGCAAATGCTTACTCATGTAAGCTATAATACTGTAATCAGAAAGTAAGTGGGGCTTGGAGACATTCGAATTTTTTTTTAAGTGAGTAAGCACTTTCAGGGCAAAACCCAAGGGCATCAGAAATGATGATAATTTTCTGCATAGTACATTGTCTATTTTTATCTTGAAGTCTGGATCTTTACATAACTTTCTATTAAATTGTTTGAGATCTTCCATTCCTAGACCAGTCGCGAAGCCCAATAGGCAGACATTCTTATGCTTCAAAGCATTTTCTAATGACTCCCTATAAAATGAAATGAAACATTAGCCTGAATTATAGCTGTGATCTGCTTCTAAGTTCCTTTTTAAGCACTAAATTATATCCTAGCAGTGACTGTGTCCTTTCTTCTGTCCCTCTGAATCTCACTTTAAGCTTATCAAATAACTGCTTTAACAAAAGTTGGCACTGAGGTTCATGACTTGTCCTTTTAAAATGAGATTGTTTACAAATGTCTTCCTACCACCTAACAACTTACATGAAAGTGCACTTTTTTGTCTCCAAGGATGAAGAAGAAAATGAAGATGTGCCCATGCCAGGGCAGCTTTGCCACAAAGACTGAAAGATAGTCATCAAAGCAAAAAATTCACTAATTTGATGAGTGGAGGACTGTGAGCTATCCAGGCAGACATTAACTGGTATGTATATGCTTGACTTGCTGCTGCTGCTGCTATTGCCACTCTTTTTAATAGTTCTCTGACTGCCTTTAAAAGCAAGTTCCTTGTAAGAATGCTTTCATATCACAAACATTCTAGTGATTTCACTCTTCAGCTATTTTCTTCCTTCAGCAGTTTATAAAGACTGTTTAACTCAAACTCCAGAAACACTAAAGCAAAGGGTGATGTTTTGCCAAGCCATATGTTCTTAAATGGTGTATTTTATGAAGTTGATAATAAATACTTTAAGGCATAGCAGCTAAAAAAAATTCCAACCTAATGTAAGCAGGCACAATTCCAGTGATTTCAGCATTAACTTTAGGGATGAATTTAACTGTCTGTTTTCACTCAGGGCTGGGTATAGTGTTCAAACTGTGTAGGTTTCATTGACATTACATTGTGCTGGAATCTTGAATAAAATTGCATTTTTTCTACTGTACTCAATTTAAGAATTACTTCACTCTATTTCCAGCTTTATTGCTTTGCAGAAGTATTAAAATGCTGATATAAAGTGTTCACTAGGTATAAAATCTTGCCTGGTATTTGATCATTTTCCTATCTGCACAGCTTTTTAAAGACATTGTTCACCTGCAAACATTTTAATCCTCTTTTACATGAATAATAAACTTAAACCCCTAATATATGCACTATTCTACATAAAGACACCAACTGTAGGCCATAAAATGTCTATTCAATTGAATCATAAATTGCAATACCAGGTAATCCCCAAGTAAGCAAAGCTTTTAGTCTTGCTATTTGGTATGCCAGGGAAATATAGATAACCTCAGAGAGTTAAAGCAGTGATGCTTCCCTTATACTTGTGGAAATACACTGCACAGAAATTGCTTATCTAAGCATTGGTGAGGACAGAACAGATAGCTTGGACTGCCAGGCTGAGGGTTGGTCTTACTCGGTCACTCACTCTTTCTCCATCTAGAAAGTTTTTTTGGAGGTGGCTCCTTCTGCCTTCTCTTTCCTTAGGTGTGAAACAGGAAGGTTTTGAATGTTGGTGGACTATAAGTTGTTCAAAACTTCATTTTGCTCTCATTCCTTTACTGAATATCTGATTTCTCTCTCCTTCCTAGACTGTATTCTATCCTGCACTCAGCCGCTTTAAATAGATATCTGAGGTGTGAGGGGATGATATGAGGGCAAAACTCATCCTTACAGTTTAAATATTCTTTCCACATAGTTTGAAAATTTTTAGATTGGAATTATAATTAAAGGAAAATCTATTTATGTCAGGAAACTATAATCTCATCATAGCCAGAATTGAGAGAGTATCATGGCATCTTTCTGACTTTGTTCTTTGCCTTCAGATAACCTGAATTTTCTACGTGAATTACAACCTTTAAGAAAAGGTTTTAAAGTCCTTGTAAAACTTCAGATTTTTAATTTCTGTTCTTCCTAAGGATGTCAACATGAAAGAAGAAATATAGAAGGAAATGGCCCTTACTGGCACTTTGCTCTTTAAAATAATGCTGTATTAAATGGGCTATTGTGTTAAAATGCCATAAGCAGACAAACCTGACTTATTGATCAAAGGATACTTTTAACGAGTGGAGGGAAATTTACAGCACACCTGTCATTTTAACAGCATTAAAGAAGTTTTGGGAACATTAAATCCTTAAGTAATTTATCTTAAAAACAAAAAAGTGAACTATTTCCCCCCCCCCCTTCTTAAAAAAGGACATTATAAAAATGCTACACAATTAATATTGAATCATTAGATGTTAAGCTTTGATCATTATCTCATTACTATATAATATTTTGGTTTCTTGTCCCATTACTGAATATGTGTTAGCGTATGCCAAGTCATTTCATGATACCATGGATTTTGATAGGAAAGTTATGGTAATTTTTTGGAAAGCAGAGATTGTCCTCAATATTACAACTATGTCTTTTTTCTTCTCTAAAACCTATTGAGGGATTCTTAAAAAACAGTTCTGCTCTAATTTTATCACTGGTGTAGAAATGAACAAGATATTAAGGAAATAATAGACTACTGATATCTATGGACAGGAAAGACCTATAGGGGAGATTAAAATTATAAATATTGCTTATAACAGTAGCTAATGACTACCTCCTAAATTAATCAAAAACATTATTAAATTTTTGGAAATTTTAAAATATTGTCCTAATTTGATTTTATCCTCCAGATAATGAAATACAGAGTTTTTCCCAATATCATTCAGTTTCTTAAATCACCTGAACTATAAATTTATCTGTGTTACCTGTGTGACTCCAAAATCACAGTGTTTGGAGTCAGAGAGTTTGAGAAAAGATGTGCTATAAAAGAGACCAGAAAAAATTTAGAGAGAAAAATAAATATGCAAAAATTAAGTGAAAGTTACTAGTAACCCTTGCAGATAGGAAAATTCTTAAGAGTGAGAAAAGAATTCTGAAAAATGTCGCTAGCAATCAGTGCCAGCAAAATCCATCCAGGAAGGAAGGGAGACAACAATTACTTGACTCTAGTTTTGCCGATGTAACAAATGCAATCTTGGTCCTCACTTGGCAAATGGCAAAAATCCCACGGACACTGATAGGGCCGATATTTCACTCCATGTCCTTCTGCTGCAAGCCTGACACAAGAACCAACCAACTCATGGTGCAACCAGTAGGACTTTTGCTGCTGACTTCACTGGCAGCAAGGCTGAACGTTTTGCCCTTGGGTCATGAGGTTGAAATCAATAAGATATCTGCTTTAAATTAGGTCATTTATTCCAATGTTGTTTGTTTGGGGATTTTTTTTTTCTTATGACTACATCAGGGTCAGATCCATAATATGGCACAGAAGTGGAACAATCAGCTTTCAGTGTACACATTAAGGTGTGCATAGATGTTATGTTGTGTTACAGATTCAATCAATCTGAGCTCATTTCAGCTGTGATGTAATTTCCATTGGTCTCAGTGTGAAGAAAAAAAAGGAGAAATAAATCTGGCCCATTTTCTCTCTATCAGAGCAAATAGAGGATTTTGTAAATTAAAAAAACTAGAAAAAGAACATTGGCTTGCTTTTTGGATTTGCTTTGAAATAATTCAGCTAATGTAGGTTAATAATCTATAGTCAAAATTGGTGTTAACAAAGATGAACACCTTGTTTGCTGTCTCAAAAATTGAAATGAAAATGTTAGATGTTTAAGACCATCTAGTATTAATGTGTAATTTTCATAAGCATATTAGTTTTGTTTACAAGCAAAAACTTCAATGTAATAGAACCTCTTTTCAAAGGAAAATGTAGCCTAAAGGGTACGGACTGCACTTCCTTTTAAAAGCGTAGGAGAATATCTCTCAGAGATTTTTACAAATTATGCTCATTTTTTAGAATGCATCAATGGAAAAGTACTAAAATGTTGTAATGTAAGAAAAATGTCAGCATTTCTAATTGTTATTCTTCTGTGCATGTGGTCTGTATGTGAAAACACACACAGAATGTGGGATGTCCAACAGCATATTTTTGCATAGTGATAATCCTGTTATTTATTTCTGTAGGTGCAAAGGGGGAATTTTTTAAATACAAATAGCATTTTAATATTTCTGTTTTACTTTAAGGGCAATAATTGTCATTGCCATGGTTTTTGAAGATACATAGTATACATTATCAAGTACTTAAGTGGTGTACTTTGACATTGTATGTGAAGAGGAGAATATGTAGCCCAATATGATAATTATGAGGGAAAAAAACAAACCCAGCCAACAGTAAATGTGTAACATCTAACTTGCAAATGAAGACCCACTGGGAAAACACAGACTAGATTGTGTGATTGGATTTTCAAAGAAAACCTTTTTCTAAATTGCTTTTTACATTTATTTAGTTTGATTAGTTTATTTATTTTGATTAAACAGTCAGTTGCAGATTGTTCTCCATTAGCAAGTGTAATTTTCATTTTTCTCTTTCTACTAAACCCATTTTTTTCTGGTCCTATGTTTTGTACTGCATGTGTATGACCTCTTTCACTTTTATTTTACAAGCAGTGGGAGAACACATGAAATTATCTCTGTTTTCCATACGGACATGGTAACCCTGAGCACTGGAGCCCGATGCAGATCTCTTTGAATCAATGTGTGTTTGAACAGATAAAGAGGTACAGTGCAGCATTTTACCAGCACACTGCACAAAAGCTGTTTGCGCAGCACCGCTGCACCACTTCGAGCCTTGGTCCAGCCTCGTAAGTTGCTAGGCTGGATCTCAAATTCCTTGTTACTCCTGGCTGGTGGATGTGACACCAGCTCAACTCAGCTCTAGCTCATCTACTTACTCAGAATATATGTAAAACATAGGAAGCTACCGAACCTATATAAAATCTTGTTTCCTGTTGAATGAAGCCATGTCCAGAATATGTCTTCCATATCCTACAGGAAAATTATCTTTGCAGAACACTACCTGTACTAACTTCACTGTGCAGTATAATTAAAATTTATTCCTCTTAAATTTAACTTAATAATTTAATTATTCCTCTAAATCTATTCATAAAAAGATTCTCTCTCTGCCAATGTATTCTAGAGGAGGTTTATCTTTTCTAAAAAACATGATTTACCTTGAAGAAATTGGCAAAGAGTGAAGTTGGGTGAGTTGAGACTCATTAAAACATCCTTGTAAACAGAAAGATTAATGTAGATCCTTATTTAAGCCAAGGCTGGTAACCCATTTTAGGAATATTCCAAAAGAGCTAAGTGTCTTGGTGTTCAGATGACTGTGTCTGTACTTGTTGCTCAGGCACACAGAAGTACAAGACAAGGTACCCACGGCAGATTTTGGATGGAAATCTCACAGATGACAGCTGAGGGTTTCTTGGATGCCTGATAAGGAATACACATTTCCTGGAATCTTGGACAAAACACATTCCTTGATGACGCAGTATTAAGCCTGGTATTTGTGAAGTCATGGAAGTGACTCCTATGCTAAGACTGTGGAAAATAAATACACTAATTCAAAAGCAAGCCCCAATTATTAGGCAAAAGGCATACAGAGCTCCAGTCTGGGTCACAGAGCAGGGCATTAAGCTGTGGAAAACTGTACAAGGTAAGATAAAGGCTAGGATAAGGAAAAGGATAGAGGTATTGCAATGAATAACATTACTGTGCAGGAATTTTAAAGATTTGGTTGACACACATCATGAACCAAGAGAATGGCGAAACACCTAGCTGTTGGGGTATAATACCTAGGAAGAATGGCTAATATTGAAATGTATGTTTGGACTAACCCTCTAAAGGCAAAAGGTGCCTTTTTGCAAAAGGTGACTTTTTGAACAAAGGTGAAAGTCAGCATTGCAACCAAAGATTTATGTGAGAAGCACCGTGTGAAAGTAGCCTCAGTTCCCCTGTGCAATGAATGTCTTTGCCTCAGTGGGATAAAAGGGTTTCTGAAAATGAGGGGAATTTATAAACCACTAATTTTATCTGGATTCTTTCACCAGCTCTCCAAGGATGCCACCAAAGGAATCCCCAGTGACATGGCATGCAAAGTAGAGAAAGCCCCTGGGGACTGAAAGGCCTGGTAAAATTCTGCAGTTGTGAGTTACTGTGACAATGCAGAAAATGTCCGCTGCTGGATGTTTTTTGCATATTCACATGAATGTATATATTGCAAGGACACTACTTTATATGGATTTTCATTGCTCATGGACATGGCAGAATGCATAGAGTGCATTTGCATCACACAACTGAAAAGATAAAGCACTTGGTCAGCCAGGAAGGGAGTTTGTTTCTTCCATAGGGATATCCAAGGACAACAATTTCTGCAATTGACATTCGGGCATCCTATCAACAGACATGAGAGGATGAGGGAAAACTTTTCTTGCTGTAAGAAAGTTTTCTTACAGCTTCTGCTTTAGGAATTCTTATTTCTATAGCTGGAAATTGTACTGTTACTGACAGGCTGGGTCTAAGAAACAAGTGCATTAAAAAAAGCCTTATGTGCTCAAGGGAAATTTATGGGGGAACGTGTTAATGTAGTAATGAGATTCATCTGTAGTTGACATATCAAAGATAAATGTCACCTTATCTATTTGTTAATGGATCTATTAAAAGCTGTGTTTACACTGTCTGTTTTTTTCTTTTTTCTCGAGCACTTACACACAGATGGATTGTGCAAACAAATACTTCATTAATCACAGGACACAGAGCCAAGTGAACACTTTTGAGTCCAGAATCATGTCAATTAACTCAATTTAATTGCTTTCTTGATCCACCCCCATTTTTTAAACAGTTATTTTTAGGTTTTTGTACAAGACCAGAGGGATGCTGAGTAATTCTATATGATTGAAAGACTCTATACATCCCATTTTATTAAGAAAAAATAAAATCTGTGCTCTCAAAATGGCACAGCACCATGGAACATAAAGAACAACACAAACACCAAATCCGAAAGCTTAATTAGAATGAGTCACTGAGGCAAAGTTGGCACAAACAGCCCAAGATTCCCAAGCTCCAGTCAGGTGGTGAAGGGAGAAGAATCCTTTCTAAATATGATAACCATTTTTAAAAAATAATTTCTAAGATACTTTTATTCCTACTACTAAACAGCTGCATTTTCAGTATCAAAAGTTTAAAGAAATTTGTCTTTAATCTGACATAATGATTCGTTGTATGTGTAACTGTAACATATATCCACAGGTTTGCCACTTAGACAAACAAAAAACTGCTTTGATTGGAGAGCATTCTGGAGTTATATAATTAAAAATGGACTCATTTTTTCTACAGGTAGCTATATAACATAGAAACAACTACTTAGGAGTTAAACATAATATGTGCAGTGCAAATTATCAACCTGATTTTTTGAGAGGGGAAAATAAACATTTTCTTACTTAGACCAAAAGCTAAATCTGAAAACAGACCCCTGAAACTTCTGTTATTTCTCAATGACTAAGAATAAAAATGTTAATTTTCAAATTGATTTTGTATTATCTTTTCTATAGCGAAAAACCAAAGGGTTTAAAAAGATGCACATAATCTTATATTTTTGAGAGCTGTACTGCTAGCGTGTGGTCAATTGTTTGAATTCTGAATTAAATTCTGTGCAATAATTTCACAAGTTACAAGCCAGTAAAATGTTGCCCATCAAAACTTAAAACTGTAATATTTTCTCTTCTATTATCTCACTAGCATACATTTCATTAACCTTGGCAAGTATATATGACATTTCTAACTAGATGAAGAGGTTTTGCTATACATGTGTTTCTGGCAGGGTGTAAAGAATTAATCATGTGATGTCATAAGACTTTGCAAATGGATAACTGACTTTTTTTTCCCTAGGGTGAAAAAAGAAGCCACACTTTAAATAATATTTACTGGGTATCAGTTATTGAATCTATGAAAATTTTAAGGCTACAAGCATTTTTATCCATGTTCTTAGTT
The DNA here is from genome assembly GCA_013400915.1 of Pardalotus punctatus. NCBI lineage: Eukaryota > Metazoa > Chordata > Aves > Passeriformes > Pardalotidae > Pardalotus > Pardalotus punctatus. The sequence goes on along the minus strand of VZTX01012866.1, from coordinate 131,404 downwards.
TTTCAAACATTCCCAGATAAGAAAGAGAATTTAAAGTAATAAAAACTTGAATGTGATGCTGTTTATACATCAACACATAAGAATGTTTTTTCATTTCAACTTTCTTGGACCCTCAAGAGCTTCCTATAAATCCATGTCATTTGAACAATTCCCCTATCTGTGAAAACCCCCAATTTGCCATTAATTAGACGAATTCTCCTCTGCTGAAACAAACCATGATTGAGAACAACATCTTCAATACATCTCTCCAAAGAAACATTTAATAATTCAGTCCTTCTGAACAATGTTAAAATAATAACTTAAGCCTAAACTCTCATTTGGTTTTCTCATTATGCCGACTGAAGCTAATGGGACTCTATGCATGCTTAAGCATGTACTCTAGGGCTTTCTTTATAGGCTGTAGTTCAGAATGGCAAGGGGATAATATTTAATCAAGGAAGCAAGTTTTAGTTCAAACTTCCAACGCACTGTTATGTCTAATAGTGAATGAAATTTTTTAAAAACTGCTGGCACTCCACCCTTATTCAGCATGATCTCAAAACCACAGAATGGTCTATTGCATTTTTCTGATACTTGAAACTTCGAACATGAAAAGTTACAGGACTGTTCCCACAATTCCCCTGCTTGCAAGAATAACTGCTTACAGGGTTGACCTGAAAATCCTGAAGTTCTTTATGAGTTTTCACTGGAAGCTGGGCAAAATCAAGGACTTAGAGTGCAGGCACCCAACCTGGCACCTGATTTGTACTTAAGCTCAGTCAGAATCCAGATCCAGTTAGTATGTCTGTTTAAAACCCCATGTGAAAAACAATCTCTTGGAAGCCTGTCTAATGAGTAATAAAGAGGTGTCTGCCTCACAAATGTAGCTTGGGCCATTATTTCAAATTTCTTTTCAAACTAAAAAAAGGCTAAAAAAAGGAAATTTCCCTTTTAGTCCATGGCCTTTATATTGGATAAAATACTTACGCAGAAAGTGACAGTTTCTGGTTCAAAACCCTTTTCTGCCATTTAAGAATTAAAACCAATCTCTTTAAGGAATGGATATTAGCCATTGACCCCAAAGACTTTTCCAAGGATGGAGCATGTTTTCAGTGTTTCAGCTGATTTTTGATCATAATTATTATGAGATATATAAATCCTTACATTATAAATAATTGACATATATATGTCACAGGAAAAAAATGTCAGCATCACTTCATTAGGGAGACATATGGCAATTTTTCCTTCCACTCCCTGTAGTATTTGTGTATTTTACATTTAGGAATCTCTAAATAGCTTTGTGAATATTGCCAATTTTCTAATTCTCAATAGAGTTCACTTTGAATCCACCTCAAAGGTAGGTCTGCCCACAGACACATAGCATGACATTAATGACTCTTTTTGGGAGTGAAATATTTATAATTTAGACATTGCATTCCCTAATTTTAGGTAATTGTGCTTTGTGTTAGATATGTTCTATGCATCAAGATTTTCTCCTTTGTCTTTACTGAGGCAAGTTTCCTGTTGACAGACTCAGGAATGGAAATAAAATAGAAATTAAATATGGTAAGTTGAGCTTTGGTCAAAACTGAGTTTCTCTATAATTGTTATTAGGATATAGGAGATATTAACCCAACCCAGGGGATGGGAACATTAGCTAATATTTCATGTGCCTTGGGGTTATCATATTCTTACTAGGCCCTTTACATTTATTCATCTAATGTCGAGTGAACCTCATTATTACATTGTTCAAAATATTTTTTAAATATTCCCAAATCCTTTGAAGGAATTTAATTTTGTCAGGTGCAGCATTTCACGCATCTTTTTTTCTTTTCTATTGTAAATTATGTAGATGTAAATTAAAACATTCTGTATTTTAGAAAATGTTTCCATCTCTGTGAATGAGTACTTAATATTTCTGTTTAAGTATGAGTGAAATAACTGATTGTAGTACCAGATGCACCTAAGTCTAAGAGGGTGTTGCGCTGCTCTGTTGAGCTGCTGCAGCTTTTAATATTCAGGCTTTTTGTCTCATGTCTCTTAGAGTAGTGCTGTGCAGTTATTCAATAAGTGAAGAGGGACTCTAGGTATGTAGACTTGAATTATCAACATTTATTTACTTTTGTGTGGGTGTGTGTGTGCAGCTGTGCTGAAATGCTTATTGAGTCTGATTTCTGAAAACAAATGTACAGCCTTGTATTCAGAAATAAAGCCTGGTTTATATGCTTTTCATATTTGGTTTTGGCAGAGCTCGCTTTTTATTCCTATATCTTGAGGTCTGCAGTAACCTAGAACAATCTTTTCTGCCATTATACCTAACACATACCACAGGTATCCCACGGGATTAAAAAAACATGTTAAAAACAACTGTCTCAACAAGTTTTAACTCTCTGTACTGTTAGGAATCATTGCTTGGTTTACTAGCATAAGCCCAGCAATAACTAAAATGGAGAAGAACCACCAACTATTTAAGAAACAAGTAAGTTACATGTGATGAATATAACTTAGTATCTATATAGGGAGTGCTTCTGAGAGATATAGGATTATGAAATCCTGAAAGATACAATGTATTCCTTTGAAAATTATGTGATAAAAATATCAGAAGCAGATTTGAAGCAGTTATGTGCATAGCGTTTTTTTTTAGTTTTACTGTAGTTAAACAGAAAAAAATAGGAACACATGCATTATTATTAATAACCTGATTTGTGGTTCTTTGGTTTTTAAAAGTCAAGTAGTTCCATGGTATGTATCTGACTCATCATGCATTTCCATATCCCTTAGTCCTGTGGCTATTAAATCTGAACATGAAAAAAAAAGTGGTGGTTTTACTTGGCCCAGTTTTTGCTAGTGGGTACGGAGGGGCACAAAGATGGCTCCTGTGTGTCCTGTGTGAAGGTTCTGGAAGTTTTTCACCCTGTCCAGCAGAGCCACTCTCTGTTGGCTCTGAAAATGATGGACATGCTGCTGGCCAAACCTGGGCCAAGTAGAAATGTTAGTTACGCCTCTGTGAAAACATATTTAAGAAGAAATCAAAACAACGGGTGCACGCACTTCTTTGTAGCCAGAGAAGGAGGAGGAGGTAAAAATATGTGAGGGAAAACAACATGGAGACACCAAGGTCAGTTGAGAAGGTGGGGGAGGAGGTGCTCCAGGCGCCGGAGCTGAAAACACTCTGGTGGCCGTGGTGAAGACCATGGGGGGAGCAGGTGGTCCCCCTGCAGCCCATGGAGTCCAGGGGGGTGCAGAGATCCACCCACAGCCCGTGGGGAGGTGCCCACGCCAGAGGAACAGGGGGATGCCTGGAGGAAGCTGTGATCCAGTGGGAGTCCCAGCAGAGACTGAGAGTTGCAAAGGCTGTGGACGAGAGAGAAAGGCCTTGGCCCCGGGATGGAAAAAACCTGGCCTCGGCTCGGGAGCCTGCACCCCATGGACAAGCACTCGTGTTTGCAGCAGATTTCGGCCGGGCTGCTGCTCGTGAGATTGGACCCACGCCAAAGAAGTTCTCAGAGGACTGTCTCTCGTGGGAGGGACCCCATGGCTGAGTAGAGGACTCTTCTCCCTGGTGGACTGACCCTGACCAAAGGGAAACCCCCATACCCTGCCCCACCCCGGAGCTGTTGGTTGTGTGAAAGAGGGAGGGGGGTGAGCTGAGAAATGGTGTCTTAAGAGGGAGAGGGGTGAGTAGAGAAACAGTGTTTGTAGCAGAAGAATTGTGGTGATGGACTGACTAAGGAAAAACCCCATACCCTGCCCCCCACCCGGAGCTGTTGGTTGTGTGAAGGAGGGGAGGGGGTGAGCTGAGGAACAGTGTCTTAAGAGGGAAGGGGGGTGAGTAAAAAATGGTGTTTTAGGAGCTTATTTTTACCTCTCATTTATCCTCCGACTCTGTTAGGTTAATAAACCACTTTGCAACTTAAGTTTCTCACCTGTTTGCTCATGTTCTCATGCATCCCCTCCCCATCACTGCCTCATCTCAACTCATGAGTTCAGTGTGTCCCTGTTTGATTCCTCTCCTCTGTATAGCTGCGGCAGGAGAGAGCATAGAGAGCAGACGTTGTAGGTCCCTGGCATTTGGCCAGGGTCAAACCTCAAAAAAAAAAAAAAGTATTGGGAACACGAAAGGTGTCAAACATTAAACTGTATTTTTATCTCTAGTCTGTAGAAAGGCAGAGTCTGGTTGTGACAGGCTGAAGCAACCCTGGAGAGGAATGTTGCTTTCCTGTGGCCAACAACAGGGCACTGGCTCCTGGGAGCAGCGTGGTACCCAGCTCAGCTTTGCACTGTGTAAGTTAGAGGCTGCTTCTTGTCTCCTGTCCCTGTTTCCTACACAGGACATGCATGCTGTTTTCCTTTTCGGTATTCATGCAGTACTGTGGAAATGCTGATTTTGACCAAGACTGAAAGATCAAATAGGTAAGGCCAAAATGTATCCATCAGAGTTGTGCCTGGTGGTAAAGCCCCCGTTGCTGCAGAGGCAGCAGTGAAGCAGTGCTGACAACAACCCTCATCTCTCATTTCACACAGTTCTGGCCTCTGTCAGCATTGAGATGTGCCAATCAACTAGACAGCACATGACCTGATATGCATCCTAATTGTGAACATTACCAGTATCTGCTTCTGGCTCCAAGATGAGATTATTTTTCTGGTATGTGTATGAAGAAAAAAGCTCTCATATAGAAACGGGACACATTGGTCAGTCTCCTGAGAAGTAGAAGCCATTCTTCCACCTCTAAACCCTTTCTTCTGCAGGCCAAAAGAGCAAAGTTGCAAAAATTCTACTATTCAGAGCAAATAAGTTTCAAGGAGGTTAAATATTGTATTGTATTGTGACATTTCTCTCTATAGCACATCAAAGAAGAAGGAAGCAGTGAGACAGAGGTGTTATGAAGTAATATTGCAATACCCTAGGAACCTGCCAGCTTGTTCTGTTAGATGGTGAGGCCATCCGTGACAATGTCCTCAAATTCAGCTACTGAATGTGACAGAGCTGTGCCCATCCCCTCAGCTCTAAAAAATCCCTGGATACTGTATGAGACCAAAATTAAAAGGAATAGAGAATAGCCTCTGAACAGAAATGGTTCCATTAGGGGCTGATGAAAGCACAAAAGAAACCTGAGGAATGAAGAAGGCAACCATCTATTTTAAAGAAAAGTTATATGCTGGCTAGCAGGGAACCAACGAAAGGGAAAAAAACTGGTACTAATTATGGGGGATCTCCTGTACCCCTAGTTCCAAAGAGATTTCCTTATTTTCATTCCGTATTCTTCTTTGATGTTAAATAGTAGCAGTGCACAGAATGTTTTGTTAAGGTGGTTGTTAGATATCTATTTACACTATAAATACTAATGTAGCTGTTCTTTCAAGAATTAGGTGGTTATTGAAGTAGAGAGGGAAATACAGACCAAATTATATAATTCTGAGACACATCTTTCAGAGTTGCAAATCTGTCTTATTCTATTATCTTTAACCAAAACAACGCTTTTTGACTAAAAGCCAGGGAAAAGCCATATAATGCAGTTGTGGTGAATTTAATGGGTGATTAGAGCTCCATGACTGTATGAGTTTGGTTACATTAACATGCTTCTCAGTATGTAGTATAGGCTGTGTTTGATGTGCTTTTGGCTACTCCAGTTGGGGCTTGATCCCAGACATCATATTCAAGCATAACTTCCATGGAATAGAGAGTGAAACCCTGAATTATGGTCATAGAAACAAAGAAAAAACAAACTATTCACAGCTGCTAGTACCATAAAACCTGGATGAGGTTTCCTGCAAGCTCCTGCAGCCTGCTATATGCCGGAGGGATGCTACAGATATTGTGGCTGTTGGCAGGGAGATGCACAGCCAGGAGAGGTAATGCTTCATTCAGCATGTTCCTCTTGCAGCCCCTGGCAATAGGTTTTCTTCAGTTTCCTACAGAGCTGCAAATAGAAACTAAGGCTGTGTGTCTGAATCACTGAACCTTTAAGAAGGAGACAGGTGAAAAAGAGCTTGCTGCTTTTTTTTTTTTCCCTCCAGGGTGAGTTCTCACTGCAGGACAAAGGTTTTATTCTAGTTAGGATATGAGATGTACATTTCTGCTCACAACTATAAGGACTAAACTCTTAGTTCAGATTCTATTGTGATATTCAGTGTTACTAGACTGATTTCAGTTTCATTTTGGAGGGAAGTAGAAAGGAAGATATCTTTAAACTTTCTTAGCATAGCTATTTCTTTCTTAAATTCTGTGACTGTAGTAATTAAAAGCTGAATTTAGCCTTTTATGACCTTCTAATTCTTCTCTCAAAGATCCCTGGGCATAACTTTGCTCTATATTTATTTAATACCCTATTCCTCAGGGTATCCAGAGGAGAAACCCTAGTAAATACCTGAGAGCAGTGTGCCCTCTTGGCATCCTGCCTCTTGCGCCTCCTAAAGATTATCTGTCTTTTGCTCCAACACTTTAGTAGCATTTCTGTTTCATTAACTAACATGAGGGACCAAGAAGCACCCCTGCAATAATTCTGTAGCTTTGAAAACAGAAATTTATTTTAGGTAAGCTTTATTTTTCATTCACTGAAGCATGGCTGACCTGAAAAAGCAGTAAATATTCAGTTTTTCTTTATAATATATATAATTCATGGTGCCTGGCAATACATACTTACATGTCTCTAAATGTTTGCTCATAGTGATATATTTGTACATGCAGTTTCCCCAGCTTGCTTTAAGTTACGTAGTGAAATATTGAAATACCTTATGCACCAATACTGGGACAAATGAACTGGAGATTACAAATCTTATTGTTTTTCTGTGTATTGGATAAAAAGACAAAGCCATATAGACAGCTCTGTCCTGCAACAACATTTCAGAAACAGGACTGTGGTTCAAGTAACTCCCGCAGATCAGATTTGGGTAAAAGTTTGAAAAAAATGGACTTTTGGCAGGACATTCAATATGTAATAGGATCTTTTAAAATTTGAGCTTTTAGAATAGTATCTTAAATGCTCTAAGGTCACAGTTGTATCCTGCAGGCTTTTAAAATTTCTATATTTATCTGCCTGGTGCATCTATCCAGCAGTCCAGATTCTTTGGGCAAATCCTTGATTGCTTTTTGCAGTCAACTGGATCAAAGTCTATGTGGCATGAAACTGGTACAAGCAGTTTATGAATCGTATCTTCTGTACTACCCTGTGGAAATGTATCCCTTCTACTTGCTGGAAAACAACTTTTCTGGGGTTAGGAGTAATAGCAGAAGGAACAGAGGTGCCTTGAAAGAAGAACAGACAAGGGAACAATAATGTTGCTTTCCAGTGTGACATTGTTTCACAGTTATTTTTCCCGTAGTTTCTAGGAGTAGGAGAAATAATATTACTCTGACAAGAAAGATTCTGGGACTTCAAGTGGACTTTAATTTTTGAATATGGAACCTAAAAATTAAACTTTGTAGATATGAGGATAAGTCATTATGTCTCCTTCATTCAATGTAAGATTGTAGAGGCTCTCTTTTTTTTTTTGGTCAGACTTCTGGTACTAGGATCTGTCATCATTGCATGACAGATCTTTTTTTATGACTCTATCTAGTCCTTTAAACCCACCCCTAGGTTTTTTAAATAATTATCAGCAGAAGCAGCAAAAAATATGGCTTGTTTAAGATTAGCCTGGAAGTCTGTCTCAAACAGGCCTGGCCAGCAGCAGTCTTATGGGTTTGGGCTGGTGGGGATGCCTGCTGCCCTCTGTGCAGGCACAGTATCCTTGCTGGGCTTTTGTGTGCAGTGTGTGCACAGCTGCCCCTGGCACACGAAAGAAATAAGATTCAGATAGATTATACAGAAGATGATAAAGTTGTGGTAGGGGTGGACACTGCTTTTGTCAAGGCGAGAACCACCACAGCCTGACTCCTGTTCTGTGCCTTGTGGTGTAGCTGCAGCCAAAGACTCCCTGCTGTTTTGCCAATTCCTCCAGCACCAGGAAGCACAAGAGGAGCCTATACAGGGTGATGCAAAACAACGCATGAAAACAGCTGAGGTTACCGTGAAAGAGCAAGCAGGGGGATGAGTGCCAGTTCAGCTGCTTTATTGCAGCTTCGCACCTGCACAGAGCAGAGTAGGGCAGCCACAGACAGGTAAGTTAGTGCAGTGAAAAACAAAGGAAAAGAAAAAAGAGGTGCTGCTTGTTATTTGGCATTTCTGTGGTTTGTACAAAATCTCTTGTAATGCTTCACGACCTCGAGGTATCTTCTGGAGGGGCACATATTCATTCACATGTGGAATGTGAAGTGCAAAGAACCAGTGTAATTTTGTGAACTGCTTTTCCATTCAACTAGCTTTTCTCTATTTGACCTGGTTAGGAGAAGTAGATGCCATCAGAGCAAAAATACACTTGGAGAAAATTCATGCTAATGGTAAATTATGAGGATGTTGACACCAAGTGTGGGACTGGAAGGTGGGAAGGGACAGAACAGTCCAAGGCTTCTCGATTAGAACTGAATTGCTATCTTGGTCTCAGCCAAAGCCTTGCCAATTTGAGGTCATATCCTCAGAGAATCTGACAAGGCAGTGTGTACTGTGTGTTTCCCTTTCCAAAGGAAGCAAGTATAATAATTTCAGCACTGAGAACTGGTACTATTGGAAATGCTTCCATAATATTCTTAGGTAAAACAACAGATGCCTAAGCAAAAAAGCAAGTATGGCAGTGCTCCTATTTGTGAAGGTCTGTATAAGTCTGTTCAGCAAAAGCAAAATTTAGAACACGTATTCCAACCACCAGTCTGTTTTATGCTTATGTGCAAAGAACATGCTAAACAGAGAGATATGACACCCAAATACTCATTTGCCAGTGGAAAAACAGCCCCAAGTTAATACATGAACACAGTTGTACATCTTCAAAGCTAAATGAACAGGAAATATAAACAAGACTAAACAAAGATTAGCTTGAAATCCATGATGCCATGCTAAAGAAATGACAGTATGAAACACAGAGGTAATTCTTCAGTATTACAATTTTATTATATCTCCACCTTTTCAACAGAGGCTTCTCATATTATCAATTCCACCTTTTGTTGGCAAATGATAAAGTGTGATGATCTGTCAAATCACAGGTAGTACACTGCAAAATAATATTTAAGAAAACTCCTTAGTCTTTCTCTCTCAAAAAAAAGGCAAAATATTTAATGTTGATAATAGAAAAATCAGTCTTTCAAGCAAATATGTTTTTTCAGCTGTGGAAGTTTCTGCAAAGTTACCTTTTTTCACAATGACAAAGTAAGTATGTAAGATTCCTACAAGTCTTATTTTCCTTTTTCTTTTTCCCTTCCCCCCCCCCATTTATTAAAGCTGTTCTGAAATATTAAGTCTGTGTACAACTACTGCAGACTTTTCCCCCTCACTAATACTTTGTTTTATATGCAATATATTTTTACATAATTTAAAAATATTGCTCTCTACAAAACACTTATACTCTATTTTTCATTTGCATTCGAAATAACTGTTGTAAGATTTTCTTATTCTTAGCAAAAGGAGGTATATGCCCCGATGTATTTTCTTTTGTTTTTCTTCCTTCCTTCTCCCCTGTGTAAATACTATTATAAAAGTACATTTAACAAAAGACCATTCACTATAAAAAACTTCCTCAGCAGTGACATGATACACCACACACCCACTTGTGTAGTCTTTATCAATAACAACAGAAACAGTGTCAAGTGATAAAAATATATGTGATTTAAATCAGCCATTTTGGGAGTATATTTATTCAAGACCCTTCAAGCAGAGATGAATAGCAGGTTTCTAAATGTGATATTATGAGGGTAAGCAAATGAGTCATTATTTGTATTCTAGAGCAATAGAGTTGGGCAAGAACAACACTACAAGAGGGAATAAGCAGCCGTATCTAACTGTTTATTCTATTACATTCATCACCACAGGGTGTATCTGTGCATGTCAGGTCAAGGTCACTGATCCTTGTTCACATGAATCATTCTCAGTGCTTATGAAAAACAACCCTCATGCAAGCGTGTTCAAACACCAACAGCTTCAGCAGATTTCTGACACTCCTGACTCCCTCCTGTGAGCCAGAATTCACAGGTGAGGCATGATGGTGGGGTGGGGGGAATTCAGGGATCAGGATGGATGAGATCTTAACAGGGGCTCTTGGAGGAGATTGGCATTGAAAAAGAAAGAGGATAATTTTTAACTGGAGGACAAAACAGTGCTGCTGTGGGCCAGCTATGGCTTCTTTACACCTTGGCTGTTTGAGTTTCAAAGGTGAAGGGTCTTTCAAAATGAAAAATTAATTAAAAAAGCACAACTTGGTTCTGAGTTAGTTCCCAAATAATTAAGTTTTAAAGTTGTATTAACAATAAATACTAATTATCTTTCTCCACAAGTTTCTTGAAGTCAAGGAAACGGAGATGGAATAAGTGGCACAGGAAGAAGGTTTCATTTTTCTTCCCCCTCCTCTCCCCGTTTCAATCAGTGCAAATTCGTCCTGTATTTTGTCTACATTTCAGTGTCCAGATAGAAAGAAGGATGCATTTTGTGGAAGTACTGACGACATATAGATGAAAAATTAAAAATCAACCATGGAATAACTTTTCAGGGCTGTTGCAGTGACTATTATAATTTGATATGCAAGTGGATTTAATACCAAGATTACAAACAAAAGTTACACGCGTTGTGTTTCTTGCATTGCATTAATCATTCTGTAGAAATTTTGGCGTCCCCTGGCCAAAGCCAGGGGAGGAACTCGATGGCCGGGGCAGTCCCCGGGACTCTAGCGAGGAAGAAGAGGGTGCTCCGCGGAGGTGAGGGAGGGAGGGAGGCAGGCTGTTGTCTCACCACACATGGTCTTGTGGGAAGTGGGAATCTCAGGTTGAGTTACTCATCGGTATGGAGTCAGGAGTGTGCACAACCAATGATTTTGATGGCAGGAGGTAACGTACACATGTTTTTCGGGGAAGGTGTTGTAGGAGGACTTGCCGGCGGGCAGGAGGAGGTTTGTGCTGAGGGCTGTCATTTCCCAAGCGTGGAATTCTTCTCATCCCGGGAGCCCATCACCGCCGCCTCCGATGCCCTCCCTCCCTACGGTACGAGCCGG
>VZTX01012866.1:109708-120265 GCA_013400915.1 Pardalotus punctatus | reverse complement strand
GGGCGGCCGCGGCGGGGCTCGGCGGGGCGCCTGCCGAGGTGGGACGGGAGCCCCGAGGTCCGCGCGGGGCAGCCTCGAGGCCAACTTGTCTGTGACTTGTTTTAGCCTCACGGCTTCTCTGGGGCAGGGGGAGCCTTTTCTCCTTTCCCCTCCAGCGGGTGCGGACGGAGAGGAGCTCGCTGCTTCCAAATTCCGCCGAGCTGCGCCTTATGGCTTTTATTTGCTGAGGCGAAAGGAGAGGAACAGCGTTCGCGCGCGTTTTGGCATCTTGCTTTGATAGCGGCTTCTTTGATTGTTTTTGCAGAAAGCATTTGCGACCTGGCAAACGCCAGTGAACCTGGGAAGAGTCCCCGAAATCTCTTTTGGCTTTCATGATCTTAATGCCCGGAAAGCACTGTTGAAAATATTGCCCTGTGTGCTCTAGTCTCCTCCTTCCTCACTTGTTCGGGGAGACAGATGCTCTCTTTCAAGGCTAAGCAGCACACAGACAGTTCTCCCAAAATCAGATCCTGACTTTGAAGACATAAAAGGGAGCGGTATTCCATGAACTATTGAAAACAAGTGTTGAGGTTCATGACCCTCGTGTGCTCAACACTGAATGCAGTTTACCCAGAGCCCGATCTGTCATGTAGGGTTTCCCTACTGTACTGCTTGGCTGTCACCATTCTCTGCTTTGAGGAACAAACCCAACTGTTTGTGGATCTGGTTGCAATGTCTGGAAATCTCACTAGAATTTGTTCTAGCTCTGTGTTCCCCCTTGGGTTTTAAATCCACTGTTCTAGTAAGTGGGTTTGCAGAAGTCTCTGACCTAATCTTTCAAGGGTAAAGTGACAGCTTAAGTTGTGCTTGAGTTCGGCATCAATTTGCGTTTATTTGTTGTTGTGTATGTTAGTCCCCAAAGTAACTTCGTGCCTTTTCCTGAGAAACTAATTTGGCTGAAGGAGTAATTTGTACACTTTACAAGTCCAGAGATTGCTGTAGCTCATGCAGTAATCTTGATGACAAAGACGTTGGGATAACGGGGAGCCTGGCGTCTCAGGTGTTGGTGTTTTGAGAAGATGCTTGCTAAGAAAGTAATACATCCAAATGCAGGTCTGAAATGAAAGCAAACTCAGCGTTTCTCCCATGGACTGTCACCTGAATATTTCTGAGCTGGAGTACTTTTTGCAGCAACATCTCCTTTCCCATTTTGTTTTTTTTGTGCCCCTTTCACAAGCCAAAAGAGGAAGCAGACTGAAAGTCGGAGCAAAGATTTTGTCAGTGGATGTCAAAAAACCTCTAAAATAAGTACTGTGGGGAAAAAAAGTGTTACCAGTTAGAGAATAAAAGTGGTTTTTAAAAATTAATTGTAAATATTTATCCTGTTAATTCTGAGTATAATGCTGGTAGTAGGGACTCACATGATAAAAATAATTGATGGGATTCCTTTAAGTTGTATATCTTTTATGTGTGGGTATTATACAGTCGCTAGGCACACAGACCAAAATTCTGGATGCAGTGAATTCAGTGGGAGTTTTGCCACTGACCTAAGAAGAGCCAGAATTGAACCCACAGACTGTGTGGTTTGAGGTGTTGGGCCAGACCAAAAACATTTGGCTGATTCAGCTGTGCAATTGTGGCAAAGTTTATAATCCTGCATATGCTGCTATGATTAATACATTATCATAACAACTCTACCATAAGTTAATTAAATTAGGGGGTTATCAAAATACTTGGTTCTAATTTACCTTAAGAAAAAAGGTTTGATATGCTTCAGTCTATCAGGATTGCTTCTTATAAATGTTTTCTAAAGTATCATATGACGCTAAATTCACATTTAAGTAATTGCTGCAACAACACTGAATTACACTGAAGTCCGTACACTTTGCATCCCAATGCAGTTCAATTTCAATCGAAATTTAAAAATAAGCATCTATTACATTGTCTTTGTAAGGTGTACTAGACTTAGTTACTGGATCATTTACTGTCATTTAACAAATGTAAGGTAAAAAGGAAATCAGAGTAATTCACATGTCCCTAATACTGATTGTGTGCTATAGGGAAATATTTGGGGTGAAAACCAAAAAAGTGATATGAATTTAGTATGCTTGCAAAATGTTCAAAGTCATAGAAACACTCTCTTTCCCAAGAATGGTCTTTTACATAAATTTCAGCTTTTGTAAGCAGTATTGATCAATTCATCATGCGGGAACAGAGAATTTACTTAAAATGTTTAAGCTAAAGCATTAGAGGGGTTATAAGTAAGATATACCTAAAAGTAAAATTGCAGTATGGAACTGCTAACAATTTTTAACTAGCAAACAGAATGACAGGTTTGACTCATTCATACCTGCATGCATTCAATTATCAAAGTGAGGTGAGACTGTTTGCAAGAGAACTGGATGTGTCAGAACTATGAAATACTTCCAAATTTGGGAAGCAATATCCCTTCCTAATCTCTGTTTTTTGCTGCAAAACCATTGTGGGCCACTAGCCTGTGCTGGTAAAAAGTGTCATAGCTCTATGGATCTCAACAGCACTCTTATGATTGACACCATCTGAAGACCATGCACAGTATTTCTGTGTATGTTTGGATTAAGATATGTTTATTTGGGCATCACTTAAGGGTCTAAATTGGCAGGGTGCATATTGAGTTGCAGCTGAGCAAACCTGCCATTTAACTGAGTCAAGCTATAAATATTTTCCAGCTTTGACATTCTTCTCACCTTTTACATGAGGAATTATGGAGACTTTTTTATACTTTTCAAATATTTAAAAATACAAATATGAAGATTTCCTTGTGATCTCTTGTGTAGTTTCATACCATGTAAAGCAACATAAAGCAGAGCTAGCATTTCCACCCATTGTGGTCTAGACAGTAAATGAAGTCTTGTCAAGATTCCAGCAAAAGGTTTGAGATCCTATTGACATGATGAATATTAACAGTGTTGTAAAAAGCCTATTTTTAAATGATTTAATGTTGAGTTAGCATTGGCACCTTACTTCTAAAATCTCCAAAGAACTTGAAAACTGAGATGGACTGCTACAGCCAGAATTCTATTTCAGACAGTCTTTAAGCAGAAGATGTTAAGAAGTAACATAATGAAAAATATGTAAATAAAGTAATATTTTAGTGTACTGCTTAAGAAAACTTTGAAATACTTGTATGAGAAAACTTCCTCCCTTGAGGAGTAAATATGGAAAGATTGTGACTAAAAGCTGTGAAACAGAAATAAGTTTTAAATTACTTGATACCACCAGAAATAACTTCTGGAGAGAAAGCAGTGTTTTATATCCCTTTTAAAGCTATGTGAAAGTTAGTATAAAAACAGTTACCAGGGAAAAACAGCACAAGTACAAGTACAAGTGCTGGATGTATGTATAGGAGTGTGTGTATCCATATAGGTGAAGTTTTAGACAAAAAACAATTACTTCTACTTTATTTGATTTCTTTTCTAAAGAGCTCACAAAATGTGCCATATTTAGACTGGTGAGTGCAAGTGCACTGTGCTTCAGCCAGCACAGTGAAATCAGTTGGTTTTATGCCAATATGTTGAATTATACCCAGGTAGGCTGGATAAATGAATGTGAACTCTAACAACACAGACTTCTTTTTCACCTGGATCTGCTGACTAATTTTAGTCTTCACCTGTTTAGAGTTGTCACAGAATAAGACAAAAACTGTTGTTGCCACATCTCTGTTTGATGTAATGGAATGGTTGTAGTATGAGAAGGATAGAAGCCAGCATATTGTTGCTGCAGAGAAGTGGTCTCTTCTCACTGTGTTGAACTACTGGGAGAATGGAGAGAGAGAGAGGAAAAAAAACCCTACAAACCTGTTCATTGATTTCCTCCTGTACAAGCTCAGTTGTATGCACATGTGCTAATGTCCCAGTCACTCCTGGACTGGACTTATTCCACAGTTGACAGTAAGGAAATTAAATTGTGCTTGAGATTTCCACTTTCAGATGTTCTCATCTTCGCAAATTTCTTCTTGAAATATTCAAGAACATGCTTCAGTATTTTCTGTTGGCTTTTCCTTTTCTTCCTTCTCTGTCTCCTGGGAAATAATGTTGTTGGTATTGAGGTAGTCAAAACCAAATTTTCTGTTTTGCTCGAGGCATAATTCTCTCGCTTCACTTTTTACATGTGCCTTATTGTAGTATTTGTAAATGTCTGAAATAAATGTAGATTATATATATATATGTATATATATGTGTATACGTATCTGCTTAATATAAAGGAATAGCAGTTTTCGTCTTGAAGTAAGTAAATATGTTTTCTGTGATCAGCTGGAATAATCTGCAGACTTTTAATATTGAAACATTTTCCTAGTCTGTATGTTCAGAATGTATGAACATCGATGTTGTTTTGATTTACATCTACTGACACTTTGATGCCTCAGCCACTTTTGGGGTCTCATTAGTAAGGGAGTGTGTTTACTGTCTAATGCAGATCTTGCTCTGCAGGCATGGCTTCCCAAACAAATGGATGGGTAAAGGTTTTGGGCTGGAGAACAAGAGGGGCTGGTTTGCCAAATATCTTTTAATTTGATTAGCCTTCCCCTTTTTCCTTTGATGTAAGTGCTAGCTGTTGCCTTTCTGTTGTTCTTTCTGTTTGTTTGTTTGTAAAAAAATTGTTTATTTCTTTGTTTCTTTTGTTTTGTTTTTCAAATTAATTAATTGTAAAAAGGTAATATCCTAGTGGATGCCTGGTTCATAGGGGAGGATATTTATGATACTGATATAACCTAGCATTGTATCTTTCACAATTAGAAATAAGTAATCAGAGCTACAAATCCATGGATTATTCTGAATTTGAATTTATGATAGAATGACAAGCCGACCATCTAGATCTTAGAAGCAGACTTAAAATACAGTTTTATGATATTTATTTAAATCTAATTTTGGCACAGACACGTAGTTAAGAAACCAAAGACTTCCATTTCATAACCAGATATACTTTTCTGACCTTTTTTTTTTACGGAATATTTGGGTAGTTTTAATCAGACAGAGTCATAAGTCACCTTGCTGGGAAGTACAAGGTGTGATCTTAAAGGGAAAAAGAAGAAGATCACTTTCCTGATCATTTGGCTTTTGCTGTTGAAAATTCTGAAGCTAGGTGAAATGATTACTCTGACAGAACTATAGAAACTATCTAATTTCAGTACATTCTGAAATATTTTATATTTTGAGTAACCCTGGCTCAGGGGCATTTTATGCTTGCCTCTGGAAGTTTCCAGTCCTAGTATTCAGTTTAATATCTCTGCTTTTGTCTTTCCATTTAGCCTTGCCATGTTAAAACAATGAATCATCTTGTCCATTAACTAGAGTTGGAATGTGTGTTTATGCACTGAATTTGTTTTGTCATGTTGCCTTAATAATTGATTGGAACTGTGGCAACTCCTGACTGCTTTCCCATATGAATTTGGGCTATTCCCAGTGCTGTTCTGAGCAGCAGAAGCATAAGCCATCCCCAAACTTGGAAGGTCTTTATCCTCTAAGGATTCAACTTCTCTTTCTCATGAAACTGTGAGGTAGCATTTTCATTTTCTGTCTTCATGCATATGACATTGTGTAGAAGCTCTAATATTTCTTATCATACAAAATCATAGTAGAACTACATTACACATATATGCATAACAGTTGAACCAGGAATATTGTTATTGTGGGTTCACTTTGATATATTCTGTTCTGTTGATGGATTTTAAATTGGTGCTGATTAAAATATTGCAACATTAAATAACAAGTGAAACAAAACTATAATGGCATTCTTTGAATAATTTAGAGAAGTGACATGGTGCAAAGGAAGGGGCTACAGGGCAGGGAGGCTGTGCCAGCAAATGCAAATTTGTACCTCTTGCCTTGTGAGTGGGCTTGAAGATAGCACTCTGGTTGCTATTTAAGCAGCGTTTTGAAAATAAATGCCCTTTTATTAAAAAGGCGTTACACTGGCAGTTCCCTGACTCATTAAATAGCATTTGCCTTAAGTGTGTGGTAGTATCATTGTGATTATTTTCTTTATTTCCATGAAAAAAATTTTGCTGCATTTGGAAGGTAAATACTGAAGGATCTCCTTAATAAATAAGCCCAAAATACTGTGTAAAATGTGTTCTTTTTAAGATGGCTTTGTGATCTTATGGACTGTGATGTCTAAGAATATTTTTTGTGTGCTCACTATAACCAATTTTCATTGAGTTGTTGATGCCATATTCCTGTGGAAAGCATCAAAAAATAGAAACGAGGAGTAGGAATTAGTGGGTAGAACCTTTTCCTGAAAGCAGATTAAAGCAGAACTGTTAGTTTGTGATAATGAACCCAAGAACCTGTGGAAAAAAGCAGGGAAAAAGAGTTGTTACTGTCAATGACTGCATTGCGCTTTGCTGTACAAACCATTCCAGTATTTTGTTCAATACTTCTCGCTCTGAAACTACAGAGCTGTCTAAACTGCTGGCATTTGTAGTGAGGGGGAGGAATGGGAGGTTGAGAAGAGATACTCCTTCTCCAGAAGTTGGATTGAGTAAATTTGTGTAGTGTAACCAGATGTCCTCATCAGTTTCATCTCCTTTGGCTGATAGTCACAGTGGTTTCATGTGGGAGGTCATGGTTGCTGCTAGACAAGAAGTGGGTGTGAATAAAATTTTTTGTGAGGTAACTGAGAGGAGGTTCTGTTATGAGAAGCTGTATGCAGAAAGATCAAGGGACCCCTGTGATACAATCATATCAGCCAGGACTGCAAAACAGATGATATGCTGTGTTCTGGGCTGGGCAGAATGTTTCAAGACTTTTGCACAATTTTTATATATAAGACATTTTCATAATCAAGTCCTGAATTGTGTGTCATTATGTGTGGATTATGATGTTCAAACCTGAGTTAAAGGGAATGGGAACACAATATTCAATTTTTATTGAACTTAGAGGTGTGAATTTTTGGCTTTCTAGCTATTTGGAATTCCAAGAGATATTCAACCTTGTAGATCCATTTGAAAACTAGAAGAAAGTGTTTTTTTTAGAGCACAATATATGTTTTAGGGAAACATGGTCTTTTCCAGTTGTGATGATGCTGGACTTCTGTAGATTCTCTGTGGCAGGACTGCTCCCAATCCAGGTATTGATTTCAGATAATATTGAAGTAGCCTGAGGGATGGTCAGTTGTTTTTGTTAATGGTACTGCTGGGTGCAGCCTAAATTGCTTTGAGCATTTGGCCTACAAAGGCAAGTTCTAATGAAGCAAAAAAAAGAATTTACCCCTGTTTTTATGCATTGTGCAGTTGTGGAGGATGTCTTGTTATTTTTCACTGAGAAGTGGTAATAATCTGATTAGAACAGAAGCAGTATTGTTGGGGGTTTTGTTTGCGTGTGTAGCCTTTGCTTTCTTAATGTCCAGGCTGAAACCCTAGTCCCAGATCAATTACCTTAATTTTTGGGAGACGACTATGTTGCAAATGTAAAGGTGGGAAAAGGATCACCTTTTCTGTAGAAACTATGGTGACTGGGTAAGATTCTGATCTAGGAAGAGTTTGATCTTGTGGGCTGTACCTGCTTGCTGTATGCACCAGATCAGTGAGCTGATTTTTCAGGCTTTCTGAATTCTTCTGTTTTGGCACTTGTTCCAGCGAGTAAGCACCAGTGATCTCACAGAAGAGATGATTAAGTGACACCTGAGAGTTTTTCTGAGTTCTTAGTAGCATTGTGTAGCGTGGCCGTGACTCCAGCCACAGCATTGAGCAGTTGTTCCATTGCAGGGAGGGTTAACCTGAAGCTGCATTCTTGCATAGCTTATTTTCCCTCTTATTCCTGCATCAACATGATGCCAGTTCAATGGCAGATGGACGTTTTTAGCCTGAGGCTTTTGTGTGCTGCAAATTCAAACTCTCTTTTATGATTTTCTCAGCATAAAAACAGGAAAGTGGCAAAATTATTGATATATGTTGACAATCATATATGGCTGTTTGGTGTAGGGTTTTGTTGTTGTTGTTGTTGTTGTTTGTTTTGGGGTTTTTTTAGATCAAGTTAGAATATTTAGATCTATTAAGTTCTGACTGTGTTCAGGATATCCAGTGGAAACCTGAGGAATACATAGGATGATTCAGTTTGGAAGGATCCTAAGGAAGATCACTAGTCCAGTTTCCTGCTCTATGTCAGCTGTGAGGTCAGATCAGGTTTCAATCCAATCTTGAAAACATCCAAGGAAGGAGTGCACAAAATTTGGCAAGTGGTTATTTTTCACATGTCCAAATGCCAAAGAGAGCCTAATAACTTTGGAAAAGTGGGAGTTCTGGATAATGGCCATCTTCCTAGAAATAAATCCAAGAGTAAGTGGTGCTAAAATGATTCCACTGATGAGCTGAAGTACCACTTGCAAAACATGATGCAAGCTGCCTTATTTTAGGATGTTCCAGAAAGGGTACCATGGAAAACTAATAATTTGCTAATATGCATAGTGTTCTGAATAAAAAAAGTTATAACTATTTCTAGGCTTGCAACCCCTTATATGAGTTCACCTAGAAACTTAGTTAACTCTTTTTGAGAAATACAGATTATGGCAGTTGTCTGGCCCTTCAACTATCTGTTCCATAAGTCAGAAGTGCAGGTAAGATTTTGTGACAAGAAGGGTCTTGGCAACCTGAGTACCTGAAATGTTCCAGTGTAGTTATAGCACAGAAGTGTCTGGTCATTATGGAAAGAGTCTGAAAGAAAATGCTTTGCTGGTTTTGTTTTCTTTTTTGGGGGGCAGGGGAGGGAGGTTGTGTGGGGTATGTGTGTTTTTCTTGTTTGGTTTGCGTTTGTTTGTTTTGATTTGGGATTTTTTTTTCGCTCCCCATGGGGTTCCAGCTTTGGGGCAGTGTGTGGCTGCTTGTTCTGGTGTTCCATTTATCGCCCTGCCCACAGGGTGGGTGGGTTTCTCTGGGTGTCCCCTGTGTCTGGTTTAAAGAATGTGACTAAGAATGTGCAGTTCCACTGCATCTTTATGTCCTGGTATCTTCTTGTGTGCAAGCCTACAAGCAAGTTTCACTATTTTCCAACAATATTCCTACATAAGAAATTTCCATGCAACACAGCCTGCATGCAGTAGTGTAACTTTCTGGTAATATATTTTCCTGATATAAAAGAATACTGTTTTTCTTTACAAGCACATTATAACTTTTGGTATTAACTGCCATTGTCTCACATATCCTAATTAATTCAGCTATTTGGTATAATTAATTAGTTAATGCTTCTGCAGTCGTGTAATAGGATACGTTGGCCCACCAGCATTCTCAAGGCACTCATGTTAAAAGATTGTTTAGAGACTGAACTCCTTTGCTATTTAATAAGACTTTTCAGTGAGCTCTGTGGCCATTAAAGTCTTATTTTTGAAATTTTTCTCTTGCTTGTCTTGTCCTCAAGTGTTTGTTTTTTGTTTTGTTTTCTTTAAATCTGACATCTGATTTTATCTTTGTCCCACTGCTCTTTGCAGGTTTTGTTTTTAACAAGTAGATGGGTAAACATTTCTGTCAGTACAGATATGATTCAGAAATCTTTGATCAATGATTTTCCTTGAAGCCTACACTCCTAGCAATACTGTAGGTGTCAAAGCTAGGGTCAAAAGATGATTGAGAAACTAATTCAGTAAACAAGTAATTTCTGATTTTCCTAATGTAGGGAAAAAATAAGAACTGTATTTGCCACACAAAGTTCTGAAAATTTAGCAGTGGCTGACTTTGTGATGCAAATGGCAAGAGAAATTTCTGCCATATGTAATATTTAATGTGTTTTTTGAGAATTAGCACTCCTACTTCAACAGTTGTTTTTTAAAATGTGTCGATGTTTGAGAAAGGGTGTGCGAAGCCAGTCCATACAGTAGAAGGAATTGCAATGAACTAATAGCTTTTTCAGGAATGTGTGTTCTCTGGTCATAACTTACTGATCCTTGAATCTGGCATGGGGAAATGCATGGTGTGAAGAGTGCCATGGAGTGCTCTCATTGTCAGAGCAGCACTGCATTGTGCGTGTCTGTGTTTACCACACTTTGTCGTTTGTGTGTTTTTGCTACAGGAGACGACAGCAATCACAGCAGGCACTACTGAGCAGCGTGGCTGGGAGCTCTGCTGCCATCTGTGTTAGTGCTGCCTGTTCCTGTTGTGTGCTTGCTTCCATATGTATAGTTTAGCACTCAGTCTCTGCAACCATTGGAGTAATATATCTGGAAACAGTTGTGATAATTGAAGTTGATGGCAAACAGTCATTTAAGAAGTTAATTAATTTGTTTTCAATAAATGTGCTCTGTTATTATTTTTTTTCTTTAACGTCTCCAGTTCCTTCACACACATTTCATGAGATACTACTGCTCATTTCAAACTTGAACTCATCACTTTTGGCTTTGTACATCGTAATAACCTCCACAGCAACCACTGTGATGCCATAAACAGAGGGTTTGACTTCAGGTGAAGAATGTAGGCAGTAAAAGCAGAAAAACCCATACAGGAAAATGTGGGAGGATGGGGAGGACAGGGAAAGTGATTATTCTGGATTTCTGTGGAGTGATACACGTCCAACTCCCGCCCCCCCCCCCCCCTCGTGTTCTTTCTTGTTCTCT
>VZTX01012866.1:0-109701 GCA_013400915.1 Pardalotus punctatus | reverse complement strand
AACTTTTTTTTTTTTAAAATTGTTACTGATAGCTGAAAGAAAATATATTCTTTTAAGATGTCAGAGTAGAACTTCCATTTTAGACAGTGTAATTGAAAATATACACAAGTAATTGAGTTTTATTCTGCATAAGGTTTCCTTTTCTCTCTTTTCATTCATTTTTTAAAAATCACTTTAGTAAATCCACCGTGGGAGGATAGTTTTGCTGCTGTACTTTTCCCAGGATGCAGCAAAAGAAATTGCATTTGCAGTTCACAGAGAATGAAATTAGGTTTGCTCTGTCCTGATGATCCACTACTCCTACACCCAGCACATTTCTGGGAGAGACTCTTGCATGATGTAAGAGACAGTGCCCTGACTGTACTTGCACCTGCTCTTGTGCATGAAGGAACAGGCACGGATTTGGGCCCACGTAGCCCCCAAATTAGAATTAGGCTCTGTATGGAATGCTTGTGTGTGTGTCTGTCTCCTCTCTGAGGCATCATTCTTGGGAGACTTCAAACGTACTGCTTTGTTTGCTTATAGGGGTTGAGACAACTTTCTGTCCAGATTTATACTTGCTCAGAAATACCATTGTCTCAGAGAGCATCAGGGAGCTGAAGGATATCCATTTTCATCTTGCATCACCTCATGGTCGTAACATAGTTGGGTGTTAAACTATAAAATCAGTAAAAAGTAATTGGAAAATGCAAATCTCATTGTGGCACTTGGAAGAGTGGACTGTCAATTGTTTGTTTTTTTAGTTGGATGGTAGAACTTCACACACTCCTTTTTGAAGAATGAAATCTTGCTCTTTAACCCTTCAGCCATCCATCCAATAGAGATTATGTACATAAACCTTTATTTCTAGTCTTTTGTAGCTGGCCAGCTCTTTCTTTTGGGCTGTGGCTTCTCAAAAGCAGCTTCAGTGAGACAAACACTCAAATGACTTTAGTGCTCATGTAGCAACTTAAGTACCTGTCCTCCAGACTGCGCAGCAATAAGTACTTCCTTTTCTTACGGAACAGAAATTGAACACATATAGTGCCTGTGGAGAAAAAAATTCTCCTATAAGTGCAGAGAAAGTCCAAGGATCAACAAGGATCTCAATTTAATGTAATGCTGATCCTCTGCTCCACAAAGCTGGTTAATGTGAGGAGACTTACACTAGATATGTATGTGTATATATATATATATATATATACACACACATAAAGTGCGCACTTTCTGTTCAACAACTTCAGCAGTTTTCATTTACATTTCAAAGCCAGAGAGAGACTGAGAATACTCATATCTGTAATTCCAATATTCTGCTAGTCCCTCCATCTGGATGGCTGTTCCTGTGAAACTGACACAGTGTGGACAGTTTTCATCAATTTCATTTGTTCCATCTTCTCCGCTGAGACTTTAATCTCCTGCTTGCTGATCCCTGGTTTATAATCAGATTTCACAGTGATAGGATGGCAGTAAATATCTTGATATAAAAGTCTGTAATGAAGTAGAATTGTTGTTTCTCTTCTTAGTCCTTGGTGAGGTAAAATTTTATTTGTGAAATGTGAATAACTTTGAAGCATAAAGCTGTCTGGTTTTGGGCCATTTCACGTGCATCTTTTAACAAGTGAGATGTTTATTATTTTTTTCCCTCTCAAAAAAGACAAGTAAAAGGCTTATTTGTGACCTGCTTCTTAATAATTTTGGAAATTAATTTGATGTCAACTTGGCTAATTATTCTGTTTCCCTAGTGGTTGCTAACATACTGTTTAGAATAAGATCTGAAAAAATAGATATTGTACATGTGGATAATAATTTTCCTTCCTAAATAAAGCCATTCCTGAATAGTTTGAATGCTGTCAACAAAAACCTTATAGCTAAATTAATAAAAATGTGTTTAATAGCTGCATTTAGCAAAAGCCTGTTCATGGTTTGCGTTTTTGTTCATTGTTTTGTATACATGTGTTAGCTGCGTAATTTCTGCATCTATTTTCCTTCCCATCAAAGTGGAAAAGTCCTTTCTCTTTGCTTTTTAAGGCATCCTCTGCACAATATTACAGGTCAAATTAATGGTAAGAATATTCAAAATGGAAGGTTGGAGATATGCACCTGTGTATACAGGTTAACTGCAACCCTCGCCTATAGAATAAAATAATTTTGCCCAAACTATAAGCCGTAATCAGTCATGTTTCATTTTATTAAAGTTTTTTTTTTCTTGAATAATTTTACCTGGTTGTGTCTCTCCTTTACTTTGTATGTTCTTATTTATAATTTAAGCATTTTCCCATTGTAGCCTGCCTGCCTGTACTTTATCTTGGGAGGAAAAAGACTCTAAATACACTGCCATATTTTTTTTCTTTCTCTCACTCTTCTTTTCATGATACACTAATTTCCATGTCTTTACTGTTCCAAAAATTCTTCCCCCTTTATTCAGTTTCCGTAACCTCAGTTAAATCTGGGTTTCACTGTAAGAGACAAGAATTTAAATGTGGTTTTTCCCCTTCTGCTTAAGCCCTTGCCTTCCTGTTTAGGATTTGGCGTTTCTACCACCTGTGTATTCAAATGTCCATCTGGCACACTACAGAGTTTTCTTTTGTATATATATGCAAAATCCATGGCTAACATATAGATTTTAGGTTTTTTTTTCCTTAAAGAAATTTGTGGTGGTTTTCATCTATGTACAATTCAGCTTTTTCTTCTCAGTTGTAATGAGAGTCCAAATTGTCAGCCCAATGAGCTCCAAATTCCACACTTGCTTATATAATAGCACTGTAATTTTCATTTATGCTTTCTCTTGGTTCTATGCCAGTAACTTCAGGAAGATCAAACATAGTAAACGTGTATAGCTTTTGAGATAGAACAGAAGATTCTGAGGAAACCATACTCCTAAACTGTATGCTTCAAACCCAAACCCCAATCACGAGATGCACAGAGAAGTGCTAGTGATGATTGTGCTCTTTGGAAGCTGCTGTTTTCCTTGATGTTGTTGGAGGAAGAGGTCTTTGTTGTTTTGGGTACATACGAGTTAGAGAACTCTGGAAATTGCTGATAGGAGGGAAGAATCTGTTTTGGGACATTCCCACAGATTTTGTGGGGGTAGGGAAGGACTGCATTAGTGCTCATCACTGGCAAATGGTGAAAACCTTTTCTGTTGGGTCATTGTTTCTAACAGTTTCATCCAGCTGCCTCTTCGGTTCTCTCTGGACATGCTGTTACAGAACTTTGAGAACAAATTGCATGTGGTAAATGAGCAGTACAAGTTCCTTATTAAGGCTACTTTTCCCTTTGGCAAGCTTTTCAACTTCAGAGACTATATTTCTTCTGCTGCACTTAGAATTAATTTTGTATGCTTTCACAGACAAATTATTTGATGTTGGAGTAAAACACCACATCTGTCCCTCACTGAAGTTGAATACTTGGACTGAGCTGGTCCTACCAGTACATGATAGTGTCAAATGGTCCATGGGGCAGAAGAAAATCTTCTGGTAGGAGGGAATTGCAATGTGTATGGGCAAATACAAAGCTGAGGTGGAGTTCAACAAATGGGGACAAGTTGCAAATGATTCAGCATTTAGGCAAAAGTGATAACCATCATTGTTCATGCCAGCAGGTAAGTTGGCTTTTAATTACCTTGGAATTATACTTTTGCAGGTTTAGGTGAAAGATGGGAAAGATTTTGTCAGCTGAAAATAGATTGCCTGAGTTTTTTTGAGAGATTATTACTGAAACCAACACAATTACTATAAAAACTTGAATCCTGTATAATATATAAATTATTTATTTTTATATATGGTATATCCATATATAAATAAAATACTGATGTATAAGAATAGAGTGCCTGTTGTGGAAAAGAATGTGCACAACTCCATGTGAGGGGGATACAGCCTTGCCTGACTCAACCAGTTATAAGTGGTTTTCTGGCAGTGAGTGAGGAGATGAATTTAATGACTGGAACATACAGGGACCTATAGGCAAAGTCTGCACAGTGGCTATTTGCATTTGAGAAATGGGAACAGGTATCCAAGGAATTTACCAAGGTAAGTTAATAGGTTTTTGAGTGTGCAGAAAGATGCACGTCCTCTGGGGAAAGGTAGTATTATTTTTTTCCTGAATGCGTAGGGCTTGAATGTTGTTGACACTTTGCAAAATTGCTTATCAATAGCTCATTGAGTAAACAATTCACTTTTACAAGTGTGGAATATTTTTAGGTGATGAAATAAGAAATATGATTGCAGTGACAAGGAGGGTGATAGCAAAGAGTGTGATTAACAAAACAGTCAAATTAGGACAACAAAGCCTCACACACAAGGTTTTATTTTCAGATAAAGAATATTCTACAACTGAGCCTGCACAAGATGAATGTAGTATATTTTAAAATGAGATGTGGAAAAGAAGAAATATTTAACTGGACAAAGAAATCAAAGAGGAGTATAATATACAGAGGTCATCAATAATAACCATTCCAGTTCATTAGTTGAAAAATGTATTTGACAAATGTCCTAATCACAGAATAAAACAGCAGAGAGAGGCTGTTTTAGTTTTCCTTTAATCAAAACCAGGAAGCAAACAAGAACTGAACTGAAAGTCTTTGGATATCTCTGCTCTGCCTGTGGAAACAGACAGTTTCCAAGTAGGAATATGATGATTTGTGAAAAACTTAATTCATACAGTGAAACTGTTGCATGTTTGTGTATCTGTGGAATTTATCCAGTTTGTAAAATGTGGAAGAAAACAGTGAGGGCACCTTTTCCCACATAAAGTTCAAATCATTAGATTAGCTATTAGGATAACAGAATGAGCAATTTGTTTTAGTTGTATCTGTAAGAGGACAGAAAACTGTAGAAGACACTCATCTTTCAATAACCCAATTAACACAGAGTGAGTAGTCAACAAAGAGTGACTGTCAGTGCTCATGAAAAATATAACTACTGAGCAGTCCAGACTGAAAGGGAGGTGTGTTGGGGTGTTTTTTTAATTTTCCATTTACTCTTGTAAGTCCAGAAATATGATTCTTGCACAGAGATAGTTGGGCAGAACCTAGAACTTTTTGTATCTGTCAGAAGATATCACTAAATAAGATTGTCTTTGGAATTATCCTGGCATTTGGGATGTTTCAGAGGAAGTTGAACCAGGCACTAGGGGAACTCTTAGATGTTGATATTGTTGCTGATAATGTTCTTGTTGCAAGGAAAGGAAAAGTCAGGAAAGAGGCAGTAGAATACTGTGATGTTGGATTGTAGCAACTCTTTGGGGCATGCCAGGCAGTGCTTGTATCTAAATCAAAGGATGAAAGGGAAGGGTAGCACTTGTGGGAAAGCAAAGGAAGATCAAAGTAAATCCTAAGGGTGTCAGTGGTTCTAAAACTTTGTGGAAACAGGGCAATGTTAGCTACACCGTGATACTTCTGGAAATTCCCCAAAACAGGTGCCAGTGTAAAGACTGTACACTGTGGGGTTTGCTAGCAGAGTCTTTAGAGACACAGGAAGCTACAGTAGAGTAAAACTGGTGACAGATCTTCCTAAAAGACCAGTGGTCAAGGTTAAAATGGCAGATCTAGACAGTGTGTGACTGCTCCCATTACTTGAGAGCCACAGAGAAGTACAGCACAGGGACTGGCAGTGGGTGAGGGGAACTGGATCCTTCATTGCCTCTTGCGGTCTGTGGCACTGGCGTACGACAGGCAACACGTGGAAGTAGTTCATTCCAGTCTTTTATGTGTATGTCTCAGCCTCTTATTTCTGCTTTTCCAGGTTGTCCCAGGCTTATTAACACTTTCAGTACCCTCCTGTATTTTCTTATCCTACTCCCTGTCTGTTAAGCCATTCACATCCAGTAATCTTTTCCAGATTTGTGGGTGAACAATATGTCTTCCTAGTCTAATTTTCCCAAAAAGTCTTTAGCCATGTCCCCAAAAAATTCCATCTGAGACAGACATTGAACAACAAAAAAACATCCTTGCAATCAAAGTCTGGCAGATTCTAAGCTGGTAATGGGGTTTTCCTGATCAGAAGTGATGGCAGCATTAATGTGCAGTGCTACCAGGCCTATTGCAGTGCCTTGTAATTACATCTTTTCACATATATTCTGACTAAAAAATTGTCAAAAGTTTGAAGGACCAAATTATGCCTAGAACTCACGCCTCAGATTAATAGGAGGCATTTGATAGAAAGGGACTTATTAAGATAGATGGAAAGCAAAAATACATCTCTGTCTGACACTTGCCCACACTTAGATATGGCAGGAAGAAATGTGTTAGTTTTTTTCTCTTAAATGTATTGTGTGTTTGATAGTGCTTTGTGGGTTTTGTGTAGATCTTGTGCAATAATAATTTTTTCAAATTAAACTGCCACATTGTGTGATTTCAAAAAGGATGCAGATACAACAGATGAACATGCATTGAATTTCCTTTTTGACCCTGAATATGTTTAATTGCAGGGAACTTCAACCTGTTCTTGAAGATGCCCTATTTGCAGTCTGTTTTCAGCCTCTGTCTTTAACTGAACAAAATGAATGTATGTATTTATTACACTTGCCTTTTTATTTCAAAACAGTCTAGCCAGGGAGTAGAGCAACTGTCTTCTAGAAAGTTCCTACTTTGAGTAGAAAGTTTGTATCCAGCATAACTCTCTCACTTCAGGCAGTTTTACTCTTATCCCAGAGGAGATAACTTTACACCTGAATTAGTTTGTTTATGTGCCCTCTCTTTCTCCTGGTGTCATTCATCATTTCAACTAGTACACAGCCAGTTTTGCCCCCTTGCTGTTGTAATTCATGTGAAATTAATGCAGTTGAAATCACGCAATTTTAAAATTGCCATGCTTTTTACTTCTGTGTCTATATCTATACTACTCCAGGGGCCCTAGACTCTCTTCAGAGTGAGGAAATGTGTTCTAGCAATGTTAACAATGAAATGCAAAATTCTTGGCACTTCTGGAAGCATGAATGGAGAAATGAATAAAAGGACCAGGGCTGCTTCAAAACAAAGAAGCAGGCAAGGGAGCAAGCAAAGAAAGAGTCACAGGAGGACTGTGAGAATACAGGCTGCCTTGGTGCCTGCAGCATTTGATGAGGTTCAGGTCTAAAAGCAGGCTCATATAAAACATCTGTGTCTTGGATGCAGTAAGTTTATTGTGTTCTAAAGGCAGACTTAGGCCAAACATCTCTTCCCAGTGCTTGGTTCTAGATTTGCCACTGGAAGGAGCACAAAGGTGCCAGTTGTGCATAGTCTCTGGCACTGTTGTGCATCATTCCCATGGAGATAGTGGGGTGAGTGGGCATCTCTAGTCTTCAGACACAGAGGAGAGCAAGCTAAGAATTTTTTCCTGTTATTTTGCCCCCAGCACTTGCATTAGAAATGGAGGTTTTCCAGGGGTGACTGAAATAATGGTGAGGGCTGGTATATTTGAGGGTTTGTGTGTCAAGGTTTTGTAAGCAGGGGGGCTACAGGGGTGACTTCTGTGAGAATCTGCCGGAAGCTTGCCTTCTGTTTCATAGAGCCAGTGTCAGCTGGTTCCAAGATGGACCTGCTGCTGGCCAAGCCTGCGCCAATCAGAGACATTGGTAATGCCTCTGGAGTACAGAATTATCAAGGGAGAAAAACCCTACTGTACAAGGGCAACAGCAGCCAGAGAGAGAAGTGAGAATATACGAAACAGCTCTGTGACCCCATGGGAAGCCTGCTCTGGACCAGGGTCCTGGCAGGACTTGTGGACCCATGGAGAGAGAATCCCACACTGGATTCAGATATGCTGGCAGGATTTGTGACCTTGTGGAAGGGACACACACTGGAGCAGTTTGTGAAGAGCTTCAGCCCGTGGGAAAGACTGATGTTGGAGAAGTTAATGAATGGCTGTCTCCCATGAGATGAACCCCACACTGGAGCACGGGAAGATTGTGAGGAGTCCTCCTCTGTGGAGGAAGGAGTGGCAGAGGTAGTGTGTGATGCATTGACCACAGCTCCTATTCCACATCCTCCTGTGGTAGAGAATACATGGAGTGAAATTGAGCCTGGGAATAAGGCAGGGCTAGGTAGAAGGTGTTTTAAAATTTAGTTCTATTTCTCATTTTCTTATTCTGATCTGATTGGTAATAAATGAGCTAATTTCCCTGAGATTAATCTGTTTTGACCATGACAGTAATTGGTGAATGATCTCTCCCTGTCCTCATCTCGACTCATGAGCCCTTTGATGTATTTTTTTTCTCCCCTAGACCAGCTGTGGTGGGCACCTGGCATGAAGCTGGGATAATTGACACAGCTGGGATACATTACCCAATGTAATGGGATAATTTACACAGTTTGGGATAATTTACAAAGTTTGAAGAAAGTGGGAGCAAAGTTAAAAAGGGGCATCAAGGTGAGCTTGGCTAGCACTGTGACCACCCTGGCCCTGAAAATCTTTTACAAAGACTGACTAGAGAAGAGCTGAAAATGCAGATGAAGAAGCTTTCTCGGGAAGTAAGTTGTTCTGTCTTTCTGCTGGTCTAGCAAGATGAGATGATTCCTTCCATGGTCAGATATGTGCCAGAGGGGGAACAGGAGTGCATGGCTGGGACAAAAATGCAAGTTTGGCAGCCACAGTTAAGCTCCCTTGGACTGCTTCTGGTATACAAAGCTAGGTGACAAGTCACTGTCCTGTAGCTGCAAACAGGGCAACAGCATTACACAGTGTTTATGTCATGTTTTCCTTTTCCCTGTGCTGTATCACCTTTTTTACTCCTTTGCAATTTAAGTCTTTTGAAGGCATGCCTCAGAGCGATATGGTGATTGTCTGGGAAGTTGCATGATATATTCTATATTCTATTACCTACTCCTTCAATCCAGAACATGCCAGTTATTGCACCAGGGCTCTGTATGAAAATGCTTTATGATTGCCCGAGTGCTCCTCAGATGAGATAGGAATGTCATCTGATACCAAAAAGGAGGAGAAATATATGGACTATTTATTGATGCTGGAATGGAGACTGAACTGAAAAAAAGTAGTTTTGTTTAGACTGTCTTCGAAGAGTTCAGGGTAGCACAGCCATTATAGAGAGAAGTCTTAAATAGCTGCTGAGGATCTGAGACATCTCTAAGGGGTGAAAAGGGGTAAAGAAGATGGGATTTTGATCTTTAGAGTTCTTCTACCAAGAGAAGGTCAAGAAAGTGCATTAGCTGAGGGAAGTACCTTGAAAAAGGCAGGGTCATGCTGGAAGGGCATTTGGGGAAACACAGAAATAACTCTTCAGGAGACTGTAATGATGATGGACATTCCTAGAAAACTAAGCACTGTGGGCTGTGATGAGGACAGGAGGACAATTAGAGATCAATGAACTATCACATTTGTCCTGCAGCATTTTACTGCCTAGGAGAGACTTGACCTTTATGATTTATAACTTATTGAACTAACATATGACCAGTCAGAACTTCAAGCATGTTCTGCTACAGCACTATTGCAGTTTTATGTTTTGCTGTTTATATTCAATTAAGAAATGTTTCTATTTTGAAAAACGTGGTAAGGCCATCTCTGAAATAAAGCTTCCTCCTAATGACATCAATTCCTAATAACTTGTTTGTGGAACGGCAGAGAATGAATTTTCTTGCTTACAGTAAGGAATACTTTTTCCTGCCTTCGATCCTCTAGATTCCAACTGGGAGAATATGATGCAGCTCTGACCCAGATTCACCTGCCATCTGGACTGCCTTTTAGAAACACCCTTTTTCATTGTTTGTAGCATCAATAAAATCTCTTTAGCTTTGCCCCACAGTCCATTAAAGGGGTTCTCAGATATAGATACACAGATTACAGCAAAACACAGCTGACATGTATGACAGACACAGCTGTTGCTTGCAAGCATCTGGCCTTGTCACCTCCAGTTCTTGTTCAGTCCTACAAGTAATTAGTTTTTTCATAGGAGTAACTGGAGCTGTGTTTCCAAAGATCCTGGTCTAAGTGGCCTTGCTGCTCTCAGGCTCCATGTAAATACAGGCTATTTAGCCAGGCTGTGAATGCCTTAGGGAAGACCAAGACCTCGTTTCTGGTTTTGGCCTCAGAAGTCCATAGAGTGGGCTAATGAAAGCTGTTAGTGTTCAAGGAGATCTGGAAATCTCATGTAATTTGATGTATCAGAGCAAAACTAGTTAGCTGCTTACCAGTATCATAGCAGATGGCAATGACTATCTTAAGCACAGGGTTAAGAAACTGGTCTCATGTTGATGGAGTATATCAGAGAAAGGAGCTTTCTACAGGAAAGTTTTTTGGTTTATTTGTTTATGTGTTGCTATGGATGATCAAATATCTAGAATGTTAATTTGGCCAACAGACCCTTTCTAGCTTATCAAGTCTCAAACTGTTGATGACTGCTGAAGTTGTTGTCTGAAAATCTGGAAAATAGGCCTTTCGATTCTTACCTCCCATAGAGTTCCTTGTTCTCATAACCATTTCGTAGCTCCCGAAACACAGTGCAACTGCATAACAGCGAGGAACAGAAACTAATTGATTACTTAATGACAGTCAGCAGTGGTGTGAATATCGGAAAACTGGTGCATAGCAGTCTGCTGATTGTTAAGAAATCTTTTGTAAAAAAAGGGAAAGCCTTTTACCGATATCTGGTGTATAACCTGTGTCACTGAATGTCTTAGCACAAATGACTTCTACTAACTTTGTAGGGGTTTTTCTTGCAATGCCTCTCGCATACCTATGCATTTATGTGACTTTTTAAGTAAAACTATCCTGCTAAAATTTAAATGAACATGTGGCAACTCTCTGGTTTTTAGAAAAAAAAAGTGTATAGGTTTATTATCCTGAGTTGTCAGAAAGCGAACACCTTTGAGTAAAAACTAGGTAAAATTTTGAATTCAAGATCAAGTATTTTCCTTACAGAGTCCCTAATTCAAGAATTGCTTGCTTTTAATTTTTTTCCTCCCAGTCTTTAAAAATAATAAATTTTAAAACTATAGTAATCTCCCTGTGGGAAAAATTAGAAAAAATACGAAGCTAGATGCACTGCAGTGTTTTAGATTGTTTGACCTAATTTAGAGAACTAAAAACTTCAGCCTTTTGGATTAAATTCACTCAGAATTTGACATCTACCAAGCATTGTGCCAATTGTTACCAGTAAATATGAAACACCTATGAGCTAGACTGAGGTCATTGAAGAGAAACTGAAGAATTACAGGGCCAGTTTACTGTCAATTAAAACATGATTTGAATTTTAAAGTAAATCTCCTGACGTTAGCAGTTGCCAGGACTTTTCAGTCATGAGGCAGAAATTATTATTTTATGCTTTCCTGTTGTAAATTATGGGATTCACACGTTTGTGACACAGTCTAGCTGAGAGAAAAACAAAGCTGAGACCATCTGAAATGAAATCATGTTGTGATTTGTGCCAGATGGGTGCCTGAAGTAATTATAATGTCAGTGTTTCCTAAGTAGGATAACGATATGGACCTAATTCTGGTCAGTCTGGAGAAATCTGTTTTGATGAATTTTCAACTCTAGCTCAGACCTATGTTGAAAGATAACCTAATGGGATGCTACTGCAATCTGCGTGTTCTTACTCGGGTTATTGAATACAGTAGTGCGATAATTATACCAGTGATTGTTTGTACGAGTATTGAGACAAATGGGCTATTTGTATAAAAACCTATTATTTTTATACTTGGTGTGAAATCTAGAGAAATAATCTGTGTTACTTCAGTACTGTGGTTTTTTATGAGCGAGATAGTCTTGATTTGGGAACCTTTGTTAAATTTAATTTTTTATCAGTGAGGAAAAACCTCTGGTCATGGATTTGGGTATTGAAGGGGAAGTAAGAAGAAAGAATATAAACAGTTAAGAGTCAGCTGCTTTCCTCCCCCCTTCCCCCGGCTCAGTTTAACCTAAAAACCTCTTCTAACCCCTCCCTAGTCTTGGCTTCCCTTATTTTCACTTCCGATTAGGTTCAGTGTTCCCCACTGCCTTTGGGGAGGTGAAGAGGAGTGCAGGAGATGGGGTCATGTGCCATAAATGTATGTTTTTGGTCCTCTTAATTTTACTGGTTTTCTCACTGTTCTCATTCTTCATGTCCTCCTCTAGGGAAGTATCCACAGGCCAAAGGGCTCTTGGGGGTGTAGCATCTTGTTTTAAAGTTTTAATCTGCAAAAGACGGTGCACAGACAGACTTGAACCTGCAGCACTGCATTTTGTAAGGGTTTGGAGGAAATGGTTAACTTCAAGGAAGTCCTGTTTGATGAACAGCAGATAAAGAAACGGGACTTGATAAAGAATAATTTCTTAAATCGTAGTTGTGTGTCTTAGTCCTTGTGTTTCATTGACATCAGAGTTGTCTTTCACCCTAAATAATGAGACAGCTGTATTTCCTCATGGACTCCTTTAAGATGACTTCTGACAGGTAAGTGGACTGCTCATTTATCTTAAACCTCAGCATACTTCATGCCCTTCTTGTTTTGCTGCATTTTAATATGTTACTTGCCATTTGCTGAAACAGTCATTTAGCTCACTGGGAATGAAAAAATTTTTCAGTGAGCTAGTGCAGTAGAAAGCCTGAGTGCCTAGGAGTGGGGGTTCTCTTGTGTGTTCTCTTACACCCCTGGCAGCTGATGGTCTCTGCAACCATCAGCAAGTATTTCAGCAAGGGTATGTCCAGTTTGCTGATTCAGGATGCACAGTTCATTTTTTGTTTCCCACCTAAATCTCTCCAGAAATGTCACAGCCATGTCATCTAGAGAGCTTAAGGCTCAACTAGTCAATGCTGGGCTTTTTAATGTCTCTGTGAATACAGTAGTGGTAATTCTGAAGTTGCTGTCTGAAGGCTCCGAAGCGCAATGCCCTCTTGGTTAACACTTCATGCAGGTTTGAAATGCTTTTTGAGTTTGTTTTCTAATTGGTCATCATCTAAAACTTATCTTCACTTTAAAGACGAAAACTGGGATTTTCTGGGATTTGAATGTCTTTTTGGATCCAGCATACCAAGTCAAATGCTTCTAGATGGCAGGTCTTGTGACCGACATAGCCTATTCATTTGAACAGAGCAGTCTATTTTAGAAATTGTCCAAGGCCTATTTTATTCAAAATGATCTATCATGCTGGCTTTACATAAGCTGAAGAAAATATCTTTTGCAAAGCTGACTGAAAGTCAGTAGACCAATTTGTGTAAAAAGAGTTCGGTATTTCAATTTAAAATTATATTGAGGATGGAGGAGAAAAGGAGAGACCTTTTTGTGCTGAAAGTTAAGATGAAGACAAAAATAATTCTAGCATAATGGTCTCACCCTGGAAAATGGGGTTTCATTAAAATCAGCCTTCAGCTGAGTATATCAGAACTGTCAGTCACAAGAAGAGGTTTTTAGGCATGTAATTCTACAAAAAGATTGTAGATGCACAGCCTGCCTGTTTATATCTTCCATGAAATAAATGCCTCCACGTTTTCTGATTTGAGAAACATGAGAATAGTTTATTTAGTCAGAAATGCCAGAACATTGAATTTCTGAATTAAGATTCCTCTGAAGGGTAATGTGCTACCTTATTCTGAATTCTGTGAAGAGTTTAATATTATATTGTTTTCTGCTTTGCAACTCATCTCTAGTGTTGTTGAGTTTGTTTTCAGAGGTCATACCTACATGTGATGTTGAGCATTGCATAGTATTTAAGTGTTTTGGAGAATCTGTGACTTTGTCAAGATGTTTGCCCTGTTGAGGCTAGGAAGTTAGCTCATGTGTAATCCCAAGAGTTTCTCAGGACTGAAACAGCAGGGTCAAACTTGACATCCAGGAGGTCATGGGCCCTGATGGGATACACCCACAAGTGTTGAGGGATCTCGTGGACATCATTGCTAGGCCACTCTCAATCATCCTTGAAAGGCCATGGCAGTCAGGAGAGGTGCTTAGGGACTGGGAGAAAGCAAATGTCACTCCAGTTGCCAAAAAGGGCAGGAAGGGGGATGCAGGGAACTACAGGCCAGTCAGCCTCACTTCCATCCTTGAAAACGTGATGGAATGGCTCATCCTGGAAGCCACCTCAAAGCATGTGGAAACAGTCCAGCAGAGAGCTGGAGGAGAGCTCTCCAGCTGTTTAGGGAGCTGGAGCACCTCTCTTGAGGAAGTCTGAGCTGGAGCACCTCTCTTGAGGAAGTCTGAGCTGGGCCTATTTAGCCTGGAGAAGGCTGAGAGGGGACCTTGTCAATGTATATAAGTGTCTGAAAGGTGGGTGTCAAGCAGATGGAGCCAGGCTCTTCTTGGTGGTGCCAAGCAATAGGACAAGAGGGAATGGACAGAAACTGAAATACAGAAAGTTCCACCTCAACATGAGGAAGAACTTCTTTATTGTGAGAGTGATGGAGCACTGGAACAGATACTCCAGAGTTTTTGAAGTGTCCTGTGCTGGAGATATTCAAGAACCATCTGGACACACTTCTGAGCAATGTGCTGTAGACTGACCCTGCTTGAGCAGGGAGGTTGGACCAGATGACCTACTGTGGTCCTTTCCAACCTTATTCATTCTCTGATTCTGGGATCTTCAGGAAATTAATTATAAATAACTGATAAAACACTTGTATCTATTATTGAAGTTGTAGATATATTTTTTAAAATATCATCTTAGGATAAGTATCTCTCATATTTGTAAAATTTTCAACAGTAATTGAATCAAAAGACTTTATGGCACTAATTGAAAATGGCAGGGATCTAAATTATAGTATTAATGTATAATAATTATTTTTGCTGTTTTACTGCTCTTTCTAATTTGTTGGCTATGGTAATAGTATCTTTATAAATAAAATGTTAATGAAATTGTGATTTGTATATAGAGGGAGAAAAATTTCAAACTCAGAGTGTTTTTGTTGTCTGTGAGGGACACTTGACATCCAACATTCTTGATATATACAAATAGATGGCAATTGCCACTTAGCCACTTGATTTTATGTGACATGCTTTCAAACTTGTTTGGGCTGTATGTAGCGTAATTTCTACAGAATGTAGTGATACATTTTGGATTTAACTTTGAGAGTTTGGTGATTGGTTGCATTTCCTGATTTATTTTAGTACACATATTCAAGCCCTTAGAAAGCTAAGGCTCTCAAATCTGATGAGACACAACACCTCACCAGGCTACGGGTGGCTCTCAAGAAACAAAGGCTCTATATTTGAAAGAGTAACATGACCAGTACGTGTACTCTGGTTTCAAGAAATAGCCCAGTATGAGTAGTTGGTTTTGATTTGTTTATTTTCTTTTCCAAGATATGGGGATCTCGATGATATTTAAGGTCCCTTGCAACCCAATCCTTTCTTTGATTCTATGGTACTGCTGTGTTTCTTCTTTGAAGTTTCTGAACTGCTCCCTAACGTCTGCAAAAACCCTGCTCCCTAACGTCTGCAAAAACCCTGCTCCCTAACATCTGCAGACTCATCCTAGGATGAAAACTTTCTTTGGACTGAGAACTGTGAGATGTCTCTATTTGCAGTGTTGTATGGACTCTTGACAATTCTGTATGTGAAAATTTCAACATGTAGTGTGCTTTATTCAGTGCATTGAGTGCTGTTGGAGAGGGCAAAATCTATATATATGCTAGACTGAACTTGCACAGGCAATGAGTAATGGACAAAATAAATCAGAAAAAGAACATTTTCCTTGAGGGGAAAAAAAAGCCTCTCATGGCCTTGACTTTCAAGAGAAAGTGCAGAAAACCTTTAAAAATTAACATCAGTGCTAAAAGAAAAATCTCATTAGATACTAAGTGGAATGGAGATGTTGGTGTAATGGCAGAATATTGTTTTCCCTGAGTATCATCTCCTAATTCTCAGCTGTTCTCTAGGAGCTAAGTATTTATTCCTTGTGCTTGGGAAACATGAGTTACTGCTACTAGCCCTGCCAAAAGCTTTTTCTGCTCTATAGATGTCTAGCTCCCCTTTTCTAAAATTTGTCTAATTGCTTTGGAGCAAAGCCAATTACATAAACCCAGTGTTTTTTATTTGGTACTTAGATTCATGTTTTCTGTAGTTTTTCCAGTCCAATAAAGGCTTTGAGTGTCAAAAAGCTTTTATTTCCTCCAATATATCTTAATCTGCTGATATAAGAAAAAAGATACTATCTCTGCAAATGCTGCTTCAGCTATTCTTAACATACTCTTATTTCTTGTCCTTGTCTCACCTGGTCAGTAGTTGGAGGTTGTAAAGGTTTTTGAAGGTTGTAAAGACAAATGAGTTAGGGAGGGATTAATTTCATGTACTCTTGATGCAGCTAAAACTTCAGCGTTTAGGTCAAAGTAGCCAACCAGGCTCCCTCTGTGGGAGAGGGAAACAGGCATAACTAAAGGAAAATAACATTCTTTTATTACTTTTTCTGTTGCAGGAAAATGCAAACAACATGGGGGAAAACCCCAAAACTTTAGCCCTGTCAAAATCCACCTAGTTTTTGTTCCACCCTTTCCCTTAAAAATGTCTGGTTCTGCAGCAGGGTTTTTGCCCAGATCTGCAGAATACAGTCAGGACATAATGGTTTTCCAAAACTTAGAGGGGGAAGGCCCATTCATTTCTAAGATATAGTTCAGATGAGTAAACCTAAGTATAGAAAGGAGGAGACTAAGAAATGAATTACTCTCAGGGATTTAGGATTGTGGCACTGGTATTTGGTAATTTGTATGCAGAACAAAATGCCACTGAAATAGCAATTTTACTGTCTGATTTAGTTGCACTTTGTATCTGACTTTTCAATACTCTATTGCAGTGGACTTCACATACCGGTATGTTTGCTTTATGTGGCTGACATACAATTTTCAATGAAAAATGCTGCACTTGCCCTCCACTTATTAATATTTTGAGCCTTTCATATTTGTTCCAAAACCATATTGCATTTGAATTTCCGTACTGGAGTGTTTTAACTCACTTCTCACTTTAAATGTGTTGTTCTCTTTTTTTTTTTCCTCTCTTAAAAAACAAACAAACAAAAAAAAATCCAAACTTTTCATACTAGTATTAAAATGATGTTCGGAAATCTTTTACAAATCTTGTGATATATTACTGAGGTAGCCATTTTTTTTTCAAATGACATTTTCCAGGTTATCTCCAGTTTCTAACATCAAGTAAGTAAATTAAAGCTGTTTTAATAGATTTCAAAGAAAGACCTGTTCATTCTTCCCTGCATATGATGTTTTTACCACGAGCCTCAAGAAGACATCTAAGGCTATGAAAATTTGGACAAATTAATTTAAAAGGGAAAGACTATACTAACATATGTGTTAAAATTTACTAATGGTTGTTGAAATTTTTGTACTATTTTTTAACATCTGTTTATGAATGCTGGACATTTAAGCTGTGAGTTGTTCTGAAAAAAATGTCCTTTTTCCTGATTATTGTTGGAATGTACTTTCTTGTAATACAGAGCAAAAAGTAAAGACATGACAGGTAAGTTCCACCACAAAGGAGAGAGAGACAGGCAAGCACTTAAACTAAAGATGATGTACTTTTGGAAATGATGCAAAGATTTGAGATATTTTAGTTACCAATTATTCAATTTCTATGCTTGCTTTCTTACTAATGCAAGTTTTCCCATAGAGTAGTTACTAGTAAGGGATCATAGCAATTATAAGTATGTGTGAAGCTCTGAGTGCTATAAAAATATTGTATCTTCTAAACATTATAGCTGAGAGACATATAATTCTGAAATGGTTCTGAATAACTTTAAGTTCATACAGTTATCAAAAAAATAAATGTTTTGGCCTCCAAATGCACATTCTGTGTATGTCCTGTGCCATTTTTACGTAGTATAGACCTGATTAATGGTATGATTTGTTCTGCAAATTTAGTCCCAAAGAGAAAGAAGTGCAATTTGTAGAGAAAGTTGCAAATTTCTTGTATCCTTGGTAAGAGGTAGAAAAAATTTAACTGATGAATTTGAGTATACACTTAGCTGATCAATTTACGGAAACTTCAGAGATTTTATTTGGCCGGAATTATTGTAT
The DNA here is from genome assembly GCA_013400915.1 of Pardalotus punctatus. Classification (NCBI taxonomy): domain Eukaryota; kingdom Metazoa; phylum Chordata; class Aves; order Passeriformes; family Pardalotidae; genus Pardalotus; species Pardalotus punctatus. The sequence continues at coordinate 91,800 of VZTX01012866.1, read as the reverse complement.
TTGCAAATTGACAGAATGAAAGATCAAACATTCTATTTCCTGTGACTCTACCATTTAATATAGGGTTATTATGTAGTCTGTGTTCAGTGTATTTTTTCTCTCTGATTTACAGTAATGTGTCATTTTTGCTTATTTTTTTTGAGAAACTGTTGGGCTTTTTGTTTCATATTTGATTTGAGATAGGAAAACCTTGTCACAAAAATGCTTCTTTATCCACTTTTCTTATTTGCTGGTGTAATAGGTGTTGCAGTTTAAACTACTGTTATTTTATAGAAATTTTTGTGAGAGGGATTTAAATCTCATGGTCTTATATTCACTATTTCGTTGAAATAGACTATCTAAAACATTTGCTTTTTATTACTAGTGTTAACATTTAGATTAAAGGAACTAGAAAATGATCATGTTAGAGAAAGTGTCTATGGGAAATATAGCATGTGACTCTTTAAAATTTTCCATCTGTGTTTGTTATTTATTCACATCCCTCAGGAAGGTCAGGTAAGATGAACTGTCTTTGAGTCAGTAAATGCTCTGGAAAGGGCAGTGACAGTGCCTTTCTATTCAACATAGCTGGGCTAAAATGTATTCAAATTCCACACCCTGCATAAAAAGCATTTCACAATAACTGGGCAGTTGGCCATGGATTTGTTTTGGAATTGTTGGTTCTGTGTTCAAAGATCCACAGCTAAAATTTTGCATACCTATTTCTTGACAATTCTGTAGCAAAGCGATGAAAACCTAGTCAATTGAGACAACATCAAGGCCTGTAAAGCTTTGGGTTAAAGGCCAAGCCATTTTTTGGCCTGCACAAGTTGTTGCTTTCATTACCTCTTTGTGAACAAGGGTTTTGCTCATTACATTTGTAAATTAGTATTATCTCCCATCCTTCTTATTATAAAAATAATAATTGCAAATAGCTGTGTAGTGACAGGATATTAATAAGTTATTAAAGAAATTAGTTTCTGATGGATTGCAAAAAGATTTGGCAAAGATGATTTCTTGGCCCTCAAGCCAAGAAAGTCAAGTGGTCTCTGAAGTCCTTTGACTGAGCAGTGAAAGGTAACCAGACCTAAGTCACTGAAGTCAAAAAGAAAAATACCTTTGTATAATGGGCTTTGGATGAAGGCTAAAGAGAGAAACCTGGTAGTAATACAGCACTTGCTCGTCTGTCTTGAAATGTTTTCTAGTCAATTAGCAGGGCAACTTGTGCTGCCTGAGATTACAGTGTCTTGTAATGTCATTTGTACTCTATTTTCCTTTTGCATTTTGTTAACATTTGTGGAAAGCACAAAAATGAAACCACTTTGGATAAGCACTCAAATCTATTATCACAGTTTAGATTAATTGCACTCAGTTATATAATGTGACCTGAAATTAATAGCCAGGCTTTATTTGCACTATTAAATCAGAGACTTTCTTATAGAACACTTGAAAGTTTTAAAGTTCTTGTTTTTTCTTTTCCAAAATAATATGCAAGCTGGATGACTAATTAAGCTTGCTGATGTTCCTGTGGCCATACTATGGATGAGAGAACTGCATATGTGCCAGATTTCTGGTGTAGGTAATTGTGACCGAATGTTTATGAACTCACACACGCTCAGTGTTGGCTCTGTGTGGCGCGTGACCCACTGCTTGTGTGTGACATGAACATCTCGTGCTGCATGTCTTCTCTGGGCATAGCACTACTGATATCACTGCATCCCATGATATTTCAAAGGGAGAAAGAGGCTTGCCTGATGTTGTTTCATTTATTATAATTTATCATGTATTATTATTACTACTACTACTATGATATTTCTTAGTTTTCTCTTGGAACAGTGAACATTTTTCCCAATCTATTTTTATATACCAAGAGCTTAGAATCTGTTCTCCTCTCTTCCGTGGTTTGTTCTCATTCTGTCTCTCTCATCTCAAACTGACTTCAGTGGCAGCCTGCTGCAGGAAAGTGAGGCTGTGCTGTGGGTTTCCAGCCGATGTTAGCTGAAGTCATTGGGAAGTTGCAGCTCACCGAGGCTGCCACATAGTTATTCATGCCGCTGTGGCCTCTAGGCTTTCTCTTCTGGATGAGATCCCTGTGTGTGTTGCTGCCAGTGGGTACATGGACATCCCCTGCTACTTGCTGTCTGTTAGTGTGGGAGAGCTTCATCCACCAGAAGGTTTTGGTCGTGTTGTCGCTTGTCAGTTTGCGTGAATCTGTTGATGCCATTTGGGCATGACAGTTACTGAGCAAAGAAGAAAGTAATAATATCATCTTTACTTTTTGAAATTTATAGTATCTTAGTAAGCTTTACATCTAAGCAAATTTCAGTAACGTGGTGAAGCAGATAAACAATAAAACCAAACCATTTTCCTGAGTAATACAAAGTAAGACCTTTACTCCTCAATTCAAAATTCAGTCTCTGTGAACAAGTTTTCCCTTGCAATCATACCTAGGTGGCCTGGGAATCTTTAATTTACCCAAGAACTGCTGCAGATTTTGGTGATCTTCAGAAAATATGATGAAAAATAGATTTTGGGTAAATACTAAATATTGCAGAACTTGAGTATAGTCAGAGTTTTCATATTGCACAGCAGTTATAGGTTCCTTGCATTGACAGACTGATGCCTACTGTAGCTTTATTTTAACATGTGGGGGTTTTTTTGTTGATTTTTTTTTTTTTTTTTTTTTTGGGGGGGAGAGGGGTTGCTTATTTCAGTTTGAGTTTAAATTAATCGACTACAATAGAAAGGACTGTGGGTTCTTCATTATATATTTTTAGGCAGATACGGTTAATTTTATTTTGTGCCCAATTTGATGTTTTTATTTTCTCTTAGTATTGTTGAAGCTCATTAATAAATGACCGTAGTCAAACCTGAAAAAAGTGGAACAAGGGGTAGCTGGCACTTAGTCTCCCACTGAAGTCACTTAAGCCCTTCCTCTTTCTTACTGACTTTGCTCTCAGCCCACTGGGCTTTGGGATTAATTATTACTTCACTGGATGACAGCTGGAGATAATCCCATGAAGAGACTATTTGAGCTTTCTCTGTCATGAACATTGTAGTTTTGAGCTGACTGACATGACATAATTTGAAGTCTTTTTCAGTGCCAGAAAATAGAAGGTACATATATTTATAATTATGCTGGTGGTAAACAGGGATATGTGGGCATAAAGAAGTACTACTGCAACTTTTGTTGGGAGGCTCAGGAGATAGAGCCTTAGACAGATTTTGAGAATGAGAAAATACTAATGAAATCTTAATTAGGTGTGGAGTTGGCTGTTACTCCAGTAAACACACAAATAAAGCCATATTTCTATTCTGGAGTGTAGCTGCGAGGAAAACATATGGCCTCCAAGCTTTTAAGTTTTTTTCTTTTTTTTTTTTTTCCCTTTTCTGGAAACATTTATACATCATTAATACTTAGCCCTTCTGGTAGGGAATAAAACAGCATTTAGAAGCATTCCCTTTTCTTTCTGTCTCAGCACGAAGCATGTTGTTTGTTGAGGTGGGATGAAAATCAAGCCAGAGCTATTTAGAACATCTGTTTCAAGTACTGGACATCCACAGTCTGTTATGCATTTTTCCTGATGTAAAGTGTCACTTTGATTTAGGGGTTTTAATGATATTCTAATACACAGTAAATATATGAGTTTGCAAATGACCTACTTTTTGCAGTGGTCTTGATGTGCAAATATGATTCCTTAATACTAAACAGGGTTTGAATTTTGGAATTCTGATACCTCTGAACACATGTGTATCTGTACCTAAAGAAAAAGACTTTGTAGCTGCATGCAAGTAAAGTGCTAATATTTGAATGAGTGTAATTTTATACCTTGCACTTGCAAGTAGTATGCTTTAGAAGAAATACTCCTTGAAAACCCTTTGCTTCCACATACAATTAGGGGTGAAAAGGTGAAAAAGTTGGTTGTGGTTTTTTTGGTTTTTTTTTTTGTTTTNTTTTTTGTGTTGGTTTTTTTTTTTTTTTTTTTTTTTTTTTTTTTTTTTTTTTTGTTTTTTTTTTTTGCTAAACAAGGGCTTTGATTCCATGACTCTGGAAACTGTGGAAGACCTTATATTTGTTTTCAGGCATTCGTTTGTATTTGAGAGCCTCATTTGCTAGGCTTATCTTCATTCTGGGGAAGGAATGCTTGTGACAGATAGGTGAGATCCTTTGTGGGGCTCGTCAGGGCAGTTGCTGCCTATGCAGGTGCACTTGGAGCCCTGGAAGTCACACCAGTAAGAGCAGACAGTAGCTAACATCTGTCTGCAAACTTTCATGCAGCCAGGACTTCAGTTAGGTCTCTCTCTTCTATCCAGGTATTAATTTCCTTGTTAACCTGTATTGAAATAAAGCAAATGTTTGCTTTGATAATTTGATATTTAATTTCTCTTGGTGTAGCTGAAATTTGATGAAGGTGAGCAATCTAGATCTAAGCTATGTGGCAAAATTTGGATGTGCAACATATTGTTCACTCAAACTCTGTTGTAGCAGCTTAAATTTTTATGGTTTTTGAGGTTTTTTTAGGGTTTTTTTTAGGCTTTTAATTAAATAAGTAAAATGAGAGTAAAGGCTGGCATTAATTATATTTCCTGTTTTGATATTGAATCCCATTTTGTGCGCCCCATTAATTTTCAGGTTTTGAGTTGTCAAAAGAAAATCTGTGAACAATACCTGAGTACCTAAATACTAATAGGAGTAAACTCAGAACTTTTGGAAGAGAAGAGTAGAGGTTTCTGCCATATGTGAAATTTTGAAAATGGTTTGGGAGTGTTAAAATAAGCCTGCTACCTGGCTATTGTAGCAGAAATGATGGACAGTTAAAGGTGCTGATGTTTACACTGTTATCTTTAGGTGTGAGACTTTCTAAGATACTGAAACAAGTGAAGCAATTTTTACCATGTTGCAGGTTGTCTCCATGCCCTGAAGACTATGCTGCCTTGTGTTATGCTGGTTTTACTTTCATGCATGGGGGTTGGAAACCCAGCTCTGTCTTTCTTGGAAGTATGTAAGTAAGTAAAAAGGCAGCACAGCCTTGAGGACTGGGTAGCCAAGCAAAATACAGGTCTCAAGGAGTGACAAGAGAATGATTATGGGGAGGACACCTCCTTGTGTTTCTCCACGTGAATTGCAGAAGGCAGGTTTTGCAAAGAGTTAATGATGGTCTAATCAGTGGTCATAATGGTTTGGTGTTTTATTTTCTCTCTTTTTCTTTCCTGTCACCTGCACCTCTCCATTAAATATTTAGGAAGTTGATTTGAGGTTATGTGGCTCCTCAGAAATGCACTCTGGGGCTTGTAGGGATGTATCCTCTAAGTTCCAGCAGGTATCCAGTCTGGCTGTAACTGCTGTAAGTTTAACAATTATACTTAAAGGATGAAAATGGGGCAGCAGGAGGATGTGTCTTCTCTCCACAGGTGTGTTGTTCTAACCATTGGCAGGGAGGGAGTGGGGAGGAAAACTGTACTTGACTTAAGAAAGGTGGTGTTCAAAGCTACCAGGCAGAAGCTCCACAAACTTCAAATTGCTGCCTGGAGACATGCTAATTTTCTTCTGTTCTCCTGCTGAAATGTTCTTACGGAACTTAAAATAAAATAAACCAAGAAAGATTGAAATGTGTAGTAGCAATTGTTTGAACTCCAAAAATCAGGAGAGAGTATAGAAAAAGCCTGTTTTTTATGGCACAGTTGGATACCAAGGCTTTACTCTTATAAACCTGTCTGGTCTTTCAGTTTGGTCAGAGAGTTAAGGTACTTGCACAGCTGTGCAATAATTTTGAAGTGTATTTATTTAAAATCTTCTCTAAGTAGTAGCCTCCTGAGGTGAGAAATTTGTTTTCTTGAGAGACCCAATGGGATACCAGTCATCCAGTGTTCCTTGAGCATCCTTTGTCTCAATACAGTGCAGGCTGCATAATACACTGAAGCCTGTTCTACAGCAAAAAAGACAGTTTTGAATGAGAGCCACATTTGGGCTACTTTACACAGCAGGGGCAGCTGTTTTAAGGATGCTGAAGTTCACTGTTTTTAAGAGAACATTTGGAAGGCACTGCGTCTGAGCCAAGCCAGGTACATTAAGTGTTTGGGGAAGTATCAGTAAGTGTCTAACCTGCTGAGGGCTCTTTTAGCAAGTGCGTTGTTTCTGCTCTGTGGCACTAAGTGTGGGTGTCCTTGTGTTTTATGAATGCAGATACTGAAATTATATTTGACTGCTGCGTAATAGCACAAGATAGTAGAGAAATCTTGCATTTGCTGCTTCCCATGAACTGTTTTAATGTGTTCAGTCAGTTGGAGTTGCAGTATCTCACCAGCTGTTCCAGTTTGCTTCAGAAATGTTACATGCAGCACTCCCACAGCCTTTTCCTTCAGGAATGAAACTATTCCAGGTAAATTTCAGAAGGCAAAGATGAAAAGGCTGCTACAGTTTTGTTAAATACTGTAACAGAGTTTGAAGAATTCTGAATTTGCATCTCTCTGCAACAGTACATTTTCTATGAAAAATGTATTAATTATATGTGTACCTCCTTGTTCTTCACTAGTGGACAGTGAGACATTTGTTCTGTCCTAGTAGTAAAGACTTCTGTATTTTGGTACTCAGAATTGTGATTTACTTTAATCACTGCTCAGGCCATGTGTAGTTCACAATAAATGTTGATATCACATATTAGATTTCAATATCACATATGTGATTAAAAACTATTAGACATCATTAGGGCAGTACTGATTTTTTTTTATTTTTTTTATTCTTTTTTCCCTTTTGCTTTCAAAAGCAAAATGTAATAATTTGGTGCCTGGAAAAAGACCAAAGGAGTATGTGGATGTTTACTATTCTGATAATTTAACAGTGATTTTGACTGAAATTGTTCATCTTCCTCATGTATAAAATTGTGTATGAAACACAATTCCCAACCCTGTATATTATATCACTTGTGAGTCAATAGGTTTATATTAAATTATTCATGTTATTGTCACAGTTGAATACAAATGTGGTGATTTTTGTTATGATAATATGTAAACACTTCCTAGTATTCCTTCTTGGTTTTGTTTTTGTTGTTATTCAAGATGGAAAGGATTGTAGCACCCAATTTAATAGAGTCTACTCAAGATATATTTTATAAAGATTCTCACAGCAGTGCCTTGAGCCATTCAGAAACAAATGCACTTCTGACAGCACAGGAAAATTGATGAGTGATCACATTTTAATGAGTGCAGGTTTTCCTATCATAAAGAGAAAAGAAAAAACAGAGAAGAAAATGTTGTAATGGCCCAGATTTTAATACTGATGGTAACTGAAGGCAAGTTGGAGGACTAAAATTTGTTTTCTTTGATAATTCAGCTCATTAAGTGAGACCTAAATGGAATCCTTTGGCTCTCTTGGGCAGGCAAGAAAGAGCAGTTGAGCAATGGCTAATGTTTTATCCAATAGCTGATGCAGAGGATGATAAAGCTGGTTGAAATATATTTGCTGGCTGTAGGCAGAGAGGAATTAAGATTTTTAATTCTTATCTCAGTAAGAATTTATACCTCAGAATTTATAACATGGTTAAAGTTAACTGTGTTTTCTTTGAAAAAAAAAAAGTGATAAGAAGAAAACTATTATGGCATGCTTACTTGGAAGCATTTAAGAAACAAAAAGCCAAATTCTTTGTTTATTTTAACTATGATAGATTAAAAATACTGCAGGGATAAAAAGATTTAATGTAGACAGATACCGATTACTCAAGTTTAAATTAAAATAAACCAACAAAACCCAAACTCACAACAATTAAGCATTGCCAAGCTAGCCCTGCATTTGGATCAGTCTCAGTAAGATATATTTTAAGTTTGTAATTGATAGATCTAACTTGGAAACTAGCTTGAAGCAAGTCCCAGTGACTATGATGACTCTAATGATGAAGACACAGCTAATCAGCTGAAAGCTGTCCTCTTGCTGAGTTCTGCCAAGAAATTTTCTTGACACCAACAGATACTTTTTGCTTTTCCCTTTCCTTTTCTCGTATTTTAAGCCACTGAAAACCCTATGAACTGCCTTCTATCATCTGTAGAACAAACTCAGTTTTTGTACAACATCATGAGTTACTCGTTTATGCCAATATCAGTAAAGCAGTCAGCAGCTGTTGGAATAGAATCTTGTAGTAGTAGGTCCTCTTGCAAAAGAGGATATTAGGTGGCTGGAGGAGTGCTGAGGGAGGAGTCTTTATTGAGCACAAATGTATCAGGCCTACTTTGTTAGATACAGCATATATTTTCAAAGATTTGTTGTATAATTACCTTGATTGGATGAGGAGAAAGTGTTGAGAACTAATCAAAGAGCCACAATTCATTGGTTTTAATAATCATTATTTGCCCCCTTCTGAATTGCAGGTGCTTGGTTTGAGTGTAAGGATGGTGGTGCTTATCTTCATGAGCTTTGATTAATATCTAATTCTTTGCATCGTGGAAGGAGCTAATCAGGTATTCAATTTTCTAATCAGCTTCTCAATTTGATTAGTAATATACTAATCACTTAAAATCAAATGTGACATATGTTTAGGGTTTTTGACTTGAAGTTACAACCATCTTTGAGGGTGGGGAGGCAGGAGGATTTGCTGAAGACTACCAGTTTGATGCAGGGTTGAGTAGGAGGCAGCTGCAACCTCTCCAGGAGTACCAGGGAGGGGAAAACTCTCAGAAGCAGATGCTGCAGTACTTGCTGTTATGGGCTGCACTTGAACTGGTGTCCCTGGTGCCTGCTGCTTTACCTAGTCAAGAGTGAAAGTGAGAAAGCAATGTCCTCCCTCCTCAGCAGATTATTTCTGTTTTCAGTCTTGGAATTTCAGTGGGATTTCCCTTTTGTAGGTTTTCTTTAAATTTTATTTTTAACATGTCCATGTCCTGACAGTGGAGAAATCCTGTTTTTAGTATTTAGCGTTGTTTCAGGGAAAGTGTCTCTGAGAACATGGCAACATGTGAAACACTGTCACCAGTGATGTGAGGTTTTTTCTTTGTACCTTTGATACGCACTGCTGCTTGGAGCAGTGGGACTGTTTCTCTTGTCCTCCCAGGCAAAAACTTTTTTGTGTGTGTTACCTTTTTCTTTTGACTGTAAAATTCTCTCTCCTAGTGAAGTCAACAAAACTTGCTTCCTTTGTTGTAGTTGTATCTTTGTATTTGTCTTTTACCTGGTGAGAAATGGACAGTGCTTTGCCACTGCTTTTGTTGTACTTATTTTGTTTCATTTTATGTTTTGCTTATTTACTGTGCTCAAACTGCATTGCTGAGCCTGGACTGTATTAAAAAGAGCAAGTGGTTCTTGTGAACTTATTAGAAGTTAGAGTTATTTGCTTATCTGAAGGTTTATTAATTAATAATGCTTTCTCTGTGTTACAAATCTATAGGGATAGCTCTGCTCTGTGTTCAAATCATTTTAGGTAAATAAATTAAGGAGTAAAGGTATGCTTTCTATAGGCTTCCAATTTACAATGTTGTTTATGTTAATGGAACCAAAGTCAGATGAGGCATCTGCTGAGGACATAAGAGACCAAAGTGTCCTTTTGTCAGAGAGCTTGTAAAAATAGAGAATTCAATAGACTTTATTACATTAATTGGTGTTTGGTTCGCCTTTAAAAGCATAAAGTAGCATTTTAATTATTGTTTAATCAATATTTAATTTCCACTTAAAAAATGTGCCTTCAGCTCTTAGATGGTTCCATCTCTTCACCTGTCTGTTGCCTGGCGGTATTTGAAATGGTAACTGGCTGGATATTGGTCCAAATAAAAAGAAAGTGTTTGTAGTTGGAGTCTGAAGGCATAATTGGGATGGTAGTGATACCTAAATGGGAATGTGTTCCCTTTGTTTATCTAATGAGGAGGGAAGTAGATGTATCCCCATCTGCTTCATTTAGCTTTAGTATCAGCTGTAGCAAAACATGTGCTTTGAATCTGTATTTGATTAACAACCAACACATGCTGACCATGTATTTGTCAAAATAATAAAAAACATGGGAGCTGAATGATAAATATTGACATTGTTGCTCTTTGTATGATGCCTTCTAAAAGCAAGTATGAGTTTTTGCCTGTGGATGATGGAAAAACATAATTTTAAACGGTATGAGCTTTGGTTCTGAAGTAGTGGTAGCTTTCACCTGCCTCTGGCTGAGGTAGTTCAGGTTAAAATATCATACTGCTTGCAGGGAATGAACATGCAGAATACAAGGACACATTTCAATATTTGATGGTCGTTGAACAGCCCTATTTTTTTCCCACTTTTTGGTAGTATGTGTCTAGATAGAAGGGTGAGCCTAAGTTTATCCCTGAACTTAGATTCAAAAAGTTTGGGAGTATTTGTATTTTGTTCTTTATTTTAGAGTCAAGTGACCCTCTTCACATAGGATAGAGATAGAAAGGCATGACAAAGATGTTAATGAAATTTCAGAAGGAAACTGATCTTGTTCTGTTCTCTAAGGAAGCCTTTGCTAAAGATGGTGTTCAGATTCATGAACATAGATTACTTCTTGACTCTGTCCATAAAGGATTACATTCTTATGTTAGAGTGAAGTTTGGATGCTTTAGTTTTATGACAATGTTAGGCCAAAGGGCTTTTGGGTTCAGTCTGTGTCAAGATAAACCTTGGAAAGAGGAGAGAGTGGAGAACGAGGCTGCTGCTAAGCCAAGACTGAGCCAGGGGCCTGTTTTGCTTGCAGACAAAGTATATTGCCAAGCACTGAAACAAATCCCCCTTTGCGATGAATCCCTAAGAGGCTATTTCTGTAGGAGTATTTGTTTGACTTCATGAATATTTAGTTTGCAATGTGTTTTGAATACATTGTTACAGTATTTCCATCATAAATATGGCCATTAGTAAGGACACAAAAAAGAGGATGGCATTGGTTAAGACAGAGGCAGGGGAGTATGTGTCTTTATATATGCTCAATTAAGCGTTAGAAGCTAGTAATTTATGGCCACATTGTGACACTAATGCTCACTGATGGAGTAGGATATTGTGGAAAGAGTCTGCCCCAATGGCTGAGGCAGCAAGCACTTGCCCCTTGGAAGGAGAGACACACAGAGGATATTCCCAGTGTGATTCAGGAGTGCCCGCAAGGGGAGCAAGCCCTGTGCTTTTTTCACTGCAGTGTCACTGACCATGAAAAACAAACAATCCTGTGGTTCAGTCCTCTTATTTCTTCAGCCTGTTCTGCCTGTCAGGGGGAGTGTAGAGTGCTGATGCTTCTGGGATCTTTCCAAAGAGCAGAACAGCTGGGATTCAGACTTGAGCAGTGTCTTGTTACTCTCTTTTATTGGTATTTCTGGAGGGAAAAAAAGTAGGAATTAAAACCCCCCACAACCCTTAACACCAGATCTGGGCTTGTGTCACATGGCTCTTTGGCAAACACTCAAAAGTGCATTCTATTTTCTGGCATTTTCCTTGCAGTAAATATGTGCAGTTGCCTACTGGTGTTCAAGCAGTATGTGATAATGAATTTTCCCATAGAGATGGGAATGTCATAGCAACCTTCTTAATAAAAGGATAGCTTTTAATAATTCCAATATACTCCTGGTAATCTTAAATAAGAAGGATATTTTCTATGGTGTTGTGCTCAAAGAAATGTGAGACACACACTAGGTTGTAAATAAATCTGCCTGCTCCTTCTAAAGAGCCAGAGACTGCGATAATGGCATTCAAAATGATGCTGACATCAGCCCAGTAGTTCTTGCCATGAGTGAAAGAGCAAATAGTTGCCATTTAATTCTAATGCACCGAGATAGCCTGGAGCTAAATAATACATTTTTGTTAGTAATTATTTAGCACAATTCTAAGTTGCAAAATAAATTTGCATATGACTCATCCCTTGAGGATTATCTTGCTTACAGGGTGTATAGGAACACGGGAAGGCAAATGACTCCAAGTTGATGGCTTCTTTGCATTATTTCAACTGTTAAAATTATCAGAAGCCTTTAAATAAAAATGAAATCTAAATAAGTTACTGGTTTTAAACATTAAGGACTTCTGCATGCAATATTTAACAATATTCCATCAAAGATATTACCTTTTTATGTGAAAAGGAATGTATGAATACAAAACCACTTTTCTGAGTCCTTACGTATGGAACCCCTGTGGCTGTTTGTATTAATGTTCAAATAATTGAACACATACAGTAGAGGCCATGTGAAATTCCTCCTCTTCTCATTCAGTTAATGGAAAAAATCAATTAATTGCTTACAAATCTTTGTGGATCAATTTTGACATAGCTTTAAAATGAAAGAATGGTTGTGTTGGTTCTGACATTAGCTCAGATGGTTATAGCACAGAGCTAATAACAGCAATGTTGTGGGCTTGATCCTTGTCCAGGCCATTTTCTTAGGGCAGTTGGACTCAATGATCCTTGTGATCCCTTCCAACTCAGAATATTCTGTGTTGAACTCAGTGCAAAATACAGTGAAGGTTGGTTCATAGGCAGTGCTGTGAGCCTGTGTCTTTGCACCTAGCTGTGATCTTTGAACCTCTGTGCCTCTGACTGAGCTGGACCAGTGGGACTCCTATGGACTGTGAGAAACCCAGCTCCATTGGAATATCCTCCCTCCTCATCTGCCCCTTGCTGGGCTATTGAGAGTGCTCTTGCCACCTTCCCGTCCAATGGAAACACACTGGAGAGCAGGATGCGGTGCAGCTCTGGCAAATCCTGAAAATGACTGTGCTGATGAGTAAAGAATAACGTTTATCCTTAAACTCCCTCACTGGAATGTGCTATTCCAAATTTACCCTGTATTGCTCTTTCTTATTTTATTTTTACATCTCTCTGTTTGATTCCTCCAAGGCAGTGTTGGTTGCAGCAGAATTGCAGAGCTTCTCCTGTAATCCAAGCATCACGGTCCCTCATTGCCAAACATTGGTGCCCCAATATATATTTAACAGGAAAGTACCAGGTCACTTTTTTTGGGCACCCTTCTCAGATGTGGGACATTTTCCTGGCAAACAAGCACCTCTCCTATGAGGACAGACTAGGAGAACTGGGGCTGTTCAGCGTGAAGAAGAGAAAGCTCAGGCGTATCTTATAAATATATTTATATTAAAAAATATGTTTATAAATATATTTATATATTTATAAATATATAGCTCTATACATATATATGTATATGTATACGTGTGTATATATATATGTGTGTGTGTGTATATATATATGTATATACACCCAGAGGATGTAAAGGTGAAGCCAGGCTCTTTTCATGTGTGCCCAGTGACAGCATGGGGGCAGTGGGCACAAACTGATACATGGAAGGCTCTGTGCCTGGATACCAGAAAATTCTCCATCACCTTTGCAGTGAAGAAGCATCAGAAGAGGTTACCCACGGAGGTCATGGATTCTTCATCTTTGGATATATTCAAAAGTCATCTGGACAGGGTCCTGGGAAACTGGCTCTGTATGTGGCCCTGCTTGAGAGGGAATTTGAACTAGATGACCTCCAGAGATCCCTTCCAACCTCACCCAGTCTGAGAGTCTGTGAAGTCCTTGATCTGGTGTATTATGGTTTTTGCTTTGTAGTAATTTTAATCTGTATGTGATTTTTCAGGCCAAAAAAAAAAAAGTGGAAGAAGAAAAAGAAGAAAAAAACAGCATTAAAACAACCCTAGCAGGCTTTGTTTAAACAGATGGACTGCAAAAGGAGGGAAACGCAATACTTGGGGTTTGCTGGAGCTGTAGATCTTAGTCCTTTGAGGGTGGTGAAGAAGTCAAATCTGGGCACGCCAAATATGCTCATGTCCTAGTTTGTTGATCTAGGGATACCCAGTGGTCACTGGGTAGTATTGGAGAGGCTGCCCAGGAACCTTGTATTGGGAATACACATGGCCTGATCACAGCTGAGAGCTGCTGAAACTGCTGCGGTCAGTTGCAGCCCTTCCTCAGCATGTACGGTAACTGTAGATAAATGGGGGGATTAACTATGCTTTTTTTTTTTTAAAGAAGGAACAGAGTAAAAAAAGTTAAAAAGGCTGAGATGGTTCATCAGTGAAGAAAGATGAATTTGAAAAAATCTGCCGTTTCTGATACTTTGGGTTTCGGTGATTACAGGTTGGGATTGAAGCAGCAGGATCCTTCATTCTGAAATAGGTCCTCTCAAAGTAATAGATAGGTAGCTATTATTGGCCAATAGATAGGGGCTATTATTGATTTGTAAAATGCATCTTGACAGAGCTGCGTGAAAGTCTGGGAGTTTATTACCCACCTCTGTCTAAAGCTGCAGGAGTTTGTGCCTGAAGATGCTGCCAGTGATAATTTCTCTCCAAATCGGGTATCTTATATTTAAACTGGAATTGGACTGATAGTGGCTTTTCTGAGATGGATTAACACAACCTTTATGGAAGTGTTATGTAGGCTGTGCTGTGTCTACTTGGGGTGTAGGCTATAGGTCCTACCATCTCCTTCCTCACCTGCAGCATTGCTGCCTGTTGCAATTGAGTTGAGTTCTTGAATCTGAAGCAAGGCCTGTGTGAATATTTTGTCAGCTGCTTACTTCTAGTGTAAATGATCTTTTTTTAAAGATACCTTATTTGCTCTTAATATGCAGCCTTGGTTGCTGCATTTTCTGCTGGGAGAGGTGATGAGCATGCTTTTATCTTGCTGAGGCAATCTAATGTGAAACAGATGAGAAGAATGGCAGCAACTACAAACACTTCCTTTGATAAGCATTATTTTTATTGGTGGTGCTTGAAATTTACAAGTGGAATAATATTTCTGTGATTTGTGTGTTAAGACTTTTAAAGCTGAGTTTCATTAATAGGAATATTTTATATCTGGGAGAAGAGCTTTTAATATGCATTTGCTAATTTCTAATGAACTTAACTGTGGCATTCAAATTTATTTTGTTTACAGTGACAAGTAAGTGCAAATCAGGTTGTAAAGGTTGCCAATCTGAATGTTTTGGTTTTAAGTATTAACTCGGAGTGGCTGAGGGAAGGGCATATAAGGGAGACTTTAGAATTTGAATCTAACCCTGAACTGTGATTCACAGTAATCAGAGTATTAACTCTTGCTATAAAAATATGTACATTTGCATTTAGCTGTGTTAATTCTGAAGATGGCCCACTAGCAGGCAGACTGACCTCAGAAAACTCCTGGGGGGGTTCAGAAAAGAGATGGCATTTTACTGTAACACAGAGCAAAGTGGAAGCACAGTACAGTTCAGGCACCTGTATCATTATTGCAATGGAAGGTTTCTTTTAATTGGCTAGCCTGGGATTGAAGCACTTTTCAAGAAAGTCACATTTGGGAAATAAGGAAGCTAGATTGCCTGCAGATTGTTGCCCTCAGATTTTGACCCTCAGCATAGAGTGAAGACTTAGGGCTGTTCTCCACTTAAAGGGGACAAGGCAGGCATGTAGAGAAAAGCTGGGAGAACTTGAGGTCTGAAAGTCCTAGACAACTTAATCTTCCCATGGAATAAGGACCAGAAAAAGTTCACTCTGGTTTGGTCCTCTGTAGTGAGGTTGTGTGTTGTCACTGACTTGAAAGTGTTGACTTGCTGATGTGTGCAATCATAGGACTGATATATTTTGGCCTCATCTTTAGCAAAAGCCAGGAAGATCTGCAAGTGGTTGTTCTTTATGATGGACAAATTATACATTGATAAATATTTTCTTGCACAGAATACTTGAGATTTATTGCTTTAGATATTTTGCCTTCTTGAGCTGTAACCATTTAATACCTGTGTTTTTTCTAAGACATAGTTCATGGACTAATAAACTGTTTAAAAATGGCATGTTTCTGGGTTGCCATCTAAGGCATGTTTCCCAAGTACATTATTTATTTGTATTTATTGTATGTTGTTTCTAATTGATTACAGGCCTTTGTGCATGCTAGCAATGACCTCATAATTAGAGAAAAATGCATTAGATTTCAGCATGTAGTGAATAGTGCTATAGCATCAATGTTAACTTACACCAAAGGTGTTAAACCTCTCTAAGAGGGGGGAAAAATTACTGAGATCTTGAGTGACATCCAGTAACCTGAGAAACCGAATCCTGAAAATAGATCTAAGTTATGAATATAATGATGAATTTAATCCATGATATTCTGCCAAAAGTCAAGGAGCTATCGCAAAAAAATTGACTTTTTTTAGTGGCCTTCTTTCAAATGTTTCCTTTCAATAGCTTTTGTGAGTTCTCCACACTAGGCTGTGATGGAGACCAACTGTATGGAAGCACTTAGTGGCCAACACCTGCCTCTGGAGGTACAGAAAGATGTCATAATTTATCGTAGGCTGTACCATGGGCCATGGTTATATTGCACAAAGTGGTGACCTGTTGCCTTCTCTGGCTGAAGAGTGTAATTTCTCAAGTGCCGCTGCCTGGCATGCTGCACAGGGCTACGATCATCAAGCTGTATGCAGCTGGATTTATTATTCTGTGGCTTGACTGCTAAAAAAAAAAAATTGAAGCAATGGAGTTAAATGGCAGAAAGGAGATGTTATTGTAAATATTATAAATGCCCTTGTTTATTTTATAGGTGCTGCCAAATAGTTTGAAGCATGTGGAAATAGAAATGTGAATGTTAATGTGTCTTGCATGCTTCTGCTATTCTCCATTTCTCTGCCACTGTTACTTGAAGGCTGGTGCTAAAAAGATGAGGGGAATAAAATTATTTCTTACTCTATTTTTTAAAAAAACTTTTATACCCCTACCAAATATACCCAGCTTTAGCTATTGGTGTTTTAGAATAATGCAACTGGAATCAAATCAGGACAGCATTCTTAAACTGCATGACAAATCTCTCAACCCCTACCACATGAAGATGAACTCTTCATGCTTCTAATTCCAGAGCTTGGTTTCAGGTGATGTCAGAGTAATTAGGCATATCTATATGAATTTGTATCACTGATAAATTTAGCAGATAAATTTACAACATATTTCCAAGTATCTGCAATGAAAATTCTGTTGCCTCAGATATTTGTCTGCCTTCTTTTCTTGCCTGTGCCTATGTGAAAATATAATCATGGTTGCATGGCAGATTTACTGTTGTTTACGTAGTTCTAAATGGAGAAAAGAAACTGCATAGGCTTGCTAGGGTGCTTTCTCCCTGTGGAATGTTGTTTTCTGGCCGTGCAGCTTGATCCTGCTGGGGGATTCAGAGCTGTGTCCAGGGCAGCCCACAAGGTGATCTTGACAATGCTGCATGGCTCTTGTTTTAGCTGGGCTCTCTCAGCCTGTGTCAGACTGGGCACTTCCCTCTTCCAATTGAGACAAGAACTTGGAAATACAAGAACTAACCTATCCAATTACATCCATGTGGGGTGACTGAATGGCTCTTCTCTCTTCCTGGGCATGGCAGCGATGGCTCTGGAGAGCCGTATCAGCCTGTGGAAAGGCTAAGGATGTTGGAGGTTTGCGTTGAGCTGCCCCCACTTCCATGGCCATCCATGCACCCTCAGCCTGTTGCCAGTTGTGCTCCAGTGGTGCACGTTGATGCAGGAGGATAATTTAAGAAATCTGATGAAAACTGAAGACTGAAGATGAGAAGTGACCAATGATGCATACCAAAGTACCCTCTCCAGTTGAGGCCTGGAAATGGAAGAGTTTTGCCCAAATAATGTGTTAGCTCTTGTCTGTTTGAGGTTACCCTAAAAATTGAGGGCTGTGAGTGTTCTTGAACAGGGTTATTGTGGTTAAGATTTACTGTCTTCCAATATTTCAGCTGTTTCCTGCTCCAACACTATCTCTGGGCAGCTGAGATTTCAGTCGTTTTTAAATACATTTCATCAAGATGCCTTTGGGATGCTTCCGGAGGTTTCCTGGTAATATGATTAAATAAATCTGCCTTTAGTTATCTCCAAATTTAATTTTGATTGACTTTATTAAATGAGCCTTAATTGTCTTGATATTTGAGTAGGAAAAGCTTTTTCTGGTATTTGCAAATGTTCAGGGTTTGTTTGGGTTTTATTTTTTGTTTGTTTTTTTTTTTTTCCTTTCTGTAAGTAAGTTTTATGGCAACACTTGCAATTGTTTCTCTGCTTATATGTATGTGCCTAGACCTGCTATCACTGTTTTTCTTTTTATCTCCATTATGTTCTTTTCTGTACTTAAAATTCTCAGACATCTTGAATGTAGCTGTTCTAAGAGAATTTGGCAAAACTGAGTTATTTTTATAGGGTGTGTATAGATTTGCATAATTAGATCTCTGCATCCTGTCTAACCTGTAGTGTTGTTCATGAACCACACTTCATAAATTTTGCTTTCTATTCTGATTTGGGGCTTTTAGGCAACTGACTTCAATGTCAGATTATTAGTTGAAAAAGTTTAAAAAAATGTAAATTTTATGTGTCTGATGACGAACCTGATGTTTTTGAACTCTGTGTTCTCAGAAAATCCCAAATTTAGTGAGCAACCATGGTGAAAGTGAGAAGCCATTGCTAATTAAATTATCATGCTTTGGGCAAGCTGATTATGTAGGCTATTTTAATGGCTATTTGAAGGTAGATGCATTTTTTTTTTTTTTCCCCTGGCAAAATGTTGCAGGAAATAATGAAGCCAGAAGCGCCTTGTTTTTTAATGCAAAAAATTAACTTATGTAGAAAAAAATGAAATGAAGGTAAGTAAAGTTAATTTAAAAAAATCTATAAAGAAAAAAAACTGAGTGGCAGAGTATAATAGAAAAAGAAACTGGAAAACAGTAGGTAAGAGAGGTAGAGAAAAAAAGTAACTTCTTTTTCACCTCAGTAGTAGGTGGAATATCCTTATACTTCACAGCAGGAAGGGAAATGCATGTGGGGAAAAAAAGCTCTGACTAGAGTGAGCTGATTCTTGGAAAATGAAGAGAAACTAAGGACTACATCATAGCTGCAGTTACTGTGAAGATAATAATTGTAGGCTACATCTGTTTTAATCAAATAAGGGAAAGCAAATTATTTTTTTGTTCCTTTTGTAATGTGCTTGGGGAAATATCCATTAGTTCAATGTTATTGGAACAGAATTGAGGGAAAAACAATGGTAAGCTTTCTGGAGCTTCAATTTGTAGTTAGAAATTCAGCCCATAGACATTTATTTGAAACACTAGGTGTGTCTTTTCTTTTGTTTTTAATAGCTCTTCTGTGAAGAAAAATACCCTCACAGTAAAGAGGGATAAATGGGGAGAACTGTAATTTATACTACCTTTGGGCTCTTGGCTTGTTGTGGAGAGCAAGGAGAGTAAGATTCAAGTTTACATACCAGCAAAATGTGCTTAGCCATATAGATACTCTTGTGATTGCTTGTCTTGAAAATTGCCTGCTCTATTATTATTACTACTACTACTATTATTCCTGTTGTATTGTAAAATTCCGTACCTTCCTCTATTTTGTAAATTCAGTCTTGCAAATGTCCATACTGGACTTTTGATTTTCCCAGGTTTTTAGAAGAGAAACAGCTTTTATTAGTTATGGCTTTACACTTTCTTTTTTAGCTGTTCTGATTTTATTCCTGTAGAATATTTCCCAAAGACAGATTCTCTTCAAAGCCTTGGCCTATGTACATAAGCAATGGTATCTTTTGAGAGCAGTTCCAGAATTTTCTTATCTTTCTCTATGTATTTTGTATCTTTTGAAATATCTTTTGAAATTATTTAAGTACTTTTTAACTTTATAAATATGATCAATTCCTTTGAAGTCTGTACCTAAAATTCAAGGTAGGCTTTTAATTATTTTTGACTATCCATCAATTAGCAGAGAAATGTTTTTGAAGTTAATCAGATGGCTACTATTCAGGCCTTTTCATATTGAGACATGGATTTTGTTTGGGCAGCCAACAGAATGATATATCTATTTTTTCCCCCCTCCTCTCTTAGGTATTACAATATAACCTGTTTTCCCTTTTCCCCTATTCAATATATTTTTGTTATCTTTTTCAGTGCTACATTCAGCAAAAAATGTTAGATATGAAATTAGATGAAAGATGAGACAGTATTTTCCTCTTTGTGTATATTTATTAAGTATAAATATTTTAATTCCATGAATAAAAGCTGGAATTGAGAATGATGCTGGAAATTTGCAGAAGGATATCAGTGGTTAGAACAGCAGTCTAGTAATAAAATTTATTTTCAGAAATAGATTTGATTGTCCATAATGTAGATCCGAGTCTCTGTTGATGATAGGAACTTGTCATGGCACATCTTGGAGTCCCTTGGTTGCCTACCCGTTGTTTTGAAGAGCTCTTATTCTGTTAAAACCATGCTCTGCTACCATCCTTACCCCATTTTTCTGTTCTTCACCCTTTTGCTGCAAACATCCCACTATATAGTACTAATTTAACTGTTGAGAATACACAGACACAGTAAGCCACAGTGCAATATTTTTAGTATTTCAGTAATATATTATTTATATGTCCCTGACACAAGTAGTGCATGGAAATTCTTTATGGACAGCTAGGCAGCAGCACCCTTTCAGTCTTCTTACATTCATACTGCCAGGATATTGCATATTTAGTTAGTGTCGTTGGGATACGAGTCAGAAATACTTTCTGCTGCAGTGCATTGTCCTTGTATATTTTAACTGCATGCATTATTTGAGTGCCTGTTGGCAAATGCTCCCCACCTGCCTTTAATTTTTGCAGAAAGCTGTCATTATTTCATAGAATCATTAACCATTACACTTTTCAACAAAATATCTTTGGGATGTTCTTGTATTATCTTTGTATCTTTTTACAAAACCTGTTTAGGGGTACTTACTGCATTATTCCATGTAACTCTGCCAACAGAAAGAAATAATGTATGTCTTCAATATCATCATAAATTAAATCAAGATTTTTCACATGAATGAGAAAAGGCACTATTTGACCTGTGCTACGCCATAAGAAAGTGACAAGCTGTCAGATTTTCCACCAGAAGGTTCATTCGCTAGAGCTTATTAAGTATCTTGTCCTTTAGGAGCTGACTGCCCAGCATTGTTTTTTTCAAAAATCCAATAGAATGTTAGGCATTTTTAGGAAGAAGTAGAAAGCAGAGCATCATGATGACACTGCAGAGACACCGTGGAATCATTCATGTTCAGTATTTGATTCTGGTTTCATCTCTTAAAAAATGCGGTAACAGTGTTTTGAGAGAACAGCAGAAATGAAGTGGATTCAATAAAGGGCAGCAAGTGTGATCAAGGGTGTGCAGTGACTTCTGTGCAAGGAGGGACTAAATTGGTTGGGAATCTTTATCCTGAGAATAGGATCTTATTTTAGAACTTATAAAATCATAAGTGGCATGGGGAAAATTAATAGGGAAGAAGTGTTCACTGTCTCATCTAAGAAAAGGACAAGAATTCAGTGCATAAACTGAACTTACTGCAGGAAGCTCCAAATAAAATTGACATGGGTGTAAGTTATGGTTGGAGAATTTCAAAGAAAAGAAGCTTCTTTGAAGCATTATTTTAAAACAAAAACAAAGCCCACCAAAAAATCCCCCAAACAATCAAGCAAACTAAAAAACAGTCTCCAAAGAAAACCTCAGCGTTCCAGTCTTTAAAATCCACAAACTGTTGGAGACTGAGGGTATTCTAGACATTCATGCTGTGTACTTGTTCTATTTTGAAACTCCTCCCTCTCTCCAATTGACTTTTGTTCTTGTATGCATCCTGGGTGGACTTGGTTATCTCTTATACTTATGGTCTACCGGCAGTCTAGGAGGTAAACAAAGTTAAATATATTTAATTTTGTTAAGTGTTTCTGTATATACATATCCAAAGATACCTAGAAATTTTATTCATTATAGTTCAGTTTAAAGTAGTATGCTGGGATAGGAAGCTGGTTTTCCAAATTCTGCACTTGTAACAGTGATAAAATGCTTGCTATTCATATGAAAATATGCAGAAATCTGGTTTGGGCTTTATAGCATATTTTAAGGCTTTGTGGTTTGATTTTTCTGTATATATATTTTTGAGCTAGAACCATAAATTTAATGGTACAAAGCAAATATATTATAAAGAGTGTATTTTTTTTTTTTAAGAACACAAGTGGTTCCATATTTGCATAATCCCTGCTTTTACATAACACTGGGTGAAGGAGTTTAATAGTGCCATTTTTCTTCCCCTCTCTGGCATGCTCTGTCACTATATATAAAGAAATCTCTTCAATAGCACTTACACTGTTACTGGGAAAAAGAAAGACATTGTTTCCCCCAGCAAAGTCAGAAGCATGTAGCAAGGAAACCCTAAAGATCTCAAGGAGTTTTTAAGGAAGATGCTTTGAAAACAATTTTGACAATATTGCTAATGTCGAGGTGTGAATAGCAGAACTCATGGCATTGTTGAAACTGGCCTCTTTACAAAGCTCTGGTACAAGGACTGTTTGTCAAGAAGGCAGCCCAGCATAGTGTGCAAAAGACACAATCTCCCAGTCACCTTCCTGTCCCAGTGAAAGGACATGGAGGTATTCTGTACCTTGCCCATGAAAAGCATTAGGATCCTGCATGATTTATTGAAACAATTTATCTATGAAAACAGCATTGCAAGTTTTTAAAAAATAAAAGTATTTAGTTATATTTTAAGATAAGCATTTGACAGTGGGTCCTGTTTTATGTTTTAGTTATTTATAGGTTCCTTCCGAGTGCCTTGAGCTATGCATATAGAAATCGTCTCTGCTATAAAAAGGACTGACTGGTTCCTTCCCAAGAGGCTTTTGCATGGTACAAAGCAAAATAAAAAATTGCTTATAGTGCACATCTGTGATATTGTGTAACTTAAATTTCTCCTGCTGCTTGACATTTACTTACCCAGATTGTAACTCAGAGAATGGTTTGTCATTGTGGTGACTTTTGTTTTTCTTTAATGAACATGAGTGTGTTAAATTTGAGTAACTACATTAATGTGACATTATTGCTGAAATTTACACACATAGGGTGAGTAAATGTGGAATAATGATTCCCACAATGCTCATAACTTGTCCCTTTTCTCATGTGAGGTGTTTTCTGTTACCCTTAGTAAGTTCTTGTGCCTTGTTAAAGACAGATTGTTGTTTCTCTGGTTGAATCCCTGCCTTTCTTAGATACAGCTTTGGCTTTTACAAAGTTTTTAATCATGTTATAATTTCCTTAGCAGTAGTTTAATGTCAGTGAAATAAATAGAGTGGGAAACCAATACCCTTCAGTCAGAAATCTCTTTCCTCAAATGTTTTTTTAACTCAAATGTGGACAATGTCAGGGACTGAAACTCTGCAGAAGTTCTGGCCAAGGCAAGGCCAGCCATCAGACCTTTTATTGAAACAAGCAGAATTTTGTGTGTGTGTTTTTTTTTTTTTTTGGTTTTTTTTTTGTTTTTTTTTTTTTTTTACTGCCAGGGCATGTTTTGACTTGACATTATAAAATATCTCTGCTATAGGTATTTTACAGCTCCACAGTGTTCGGCTGTTACAACATATTCCAGTAATGGGTTTTCTGCTGGCACAGTGACATTATTTTCTTAGGTGAGATCAATTAACACAACGTGCAAATGCTCTAGATTTGATTTAGTTGAATCTAAATGAACAGTTATCCCAGATTATCTGTGTTGGCAGGAGGCTATGAATCTTTTCCTCAGAAAAGCTCTACTGGAAATCTTTTCAGACAGAGTCACTATAACATTTTTGGAATAACAGTATAGGTCTATAGCTTGCCTGAAAAGATAGGGAAGATAGGTATTGGCATATCCAAAACTTACTCTCAGAACAGTGTTAACAGTTTGGAAATGTGATTTAATCAGAACAAAGCAAGTGACTGCAGGAACAGCAGTCTTTCATTTATGTGTGAATGTAGTATGTGTTTTTACTTGTGTAAAATAAAGGAAGAAATACATTAAGTTCAATAAGTGTGGTTTATTATCACTCTTGGAAGCTTTGTTTGCTTTATTTCATAAATAAGTATCCTTCTAATTGGTAAAGGACAGAGTGTGGCTCTGTAGTAAGAATGTTATTTTAAGGTCAGGCCCTACAAGACAGAAAATCCTTTAGTGCTATTATTAGCAAGTCTTTTAGCTGGTGGCAGAGGGCAGGATTGTCAGGCAGTCAGCAGATGTCCGCAGGTGAATTGCTACAGTGGATATTCACAGACCTGGCATCAGCTGAGTAGTTCAGCCCTACACCCTGCAGTATTTAGGCTTCCCCTTCAAGGTGGCATCTCACAGGCTTCCTTGCCGAGCAGCAAGCAAAGAGTTATTTTGGCTTCCTGTGTAATTAAGGCATTTTTCATTGTTCCAATTTTTTTCCCTTTTATTTTCTTTTTTAGTATCTATAGATGCTGTAAGTTTGTATTTATGTACTTGAAGTGAAAGTTGACTAAATTAATCAACTGTTTTGCTAATTGGTTTGGTATTCAGCCTGGCTGCAATCTAGCAAAAACTGGTATAATGCTTCTTGTTTCAGTGTGTATTTGGGGCTATGTATGTACATAAATTCATGAAAAATAATCTAATGCATAGGTGAATAATGCTCCATAATGAATTTCACATACATCAAAAACAAACAAAAGGTGCTTTATCAAGGAGCCTCCAAGCAAATTAATTCTTGAGCTATGACATTTTATCCTAAGAATAATTTTCTTTTAATAATTTACATAAGAGACTCATTTGAAAGGTCTTTCAACTTAATGACATCTGTTGTTAGCACAAACCTCCAGTGTCATCAGCATTCTGCACCTAAACCTGCCATCAGCTGAAGAGCTGCCAGGTACATTAACACTTACCAACTTAACAGAGATTTTTTTTTTAAGAGAAGCTGCCTTCTTCATAAAAACTTCAGATTGAGCCTTGACACTTAATCTAAATACTGGAGCTAGAGGGATTTTCCTGGAGGTAATTTTGAGTGATTATTAGTTGATTAAAGTAGTTCTCTGTGTCAGTTTCAATCACGAATTGACCTTCTATGTGTCAGAGACAAGAGTTTATCATCCTGATGGACACTGGTGTGCAACTGAGTGTTTTTCACATAAATTGGAAAGAACAGTTAGGTAATCCCCTTTTTCAAGCTGTAACAAATCCTGCAGAGTAGCTCTGCAAACATGTCTATCTAATGCAGTAGCACAGAGCAGCTAAAAGTAAAATGGCCTTTTCACCTGCTGTTTTTATAAGATAGACTTTCGTGTGTGTGAAATTTGTTGTGTGATGCAATCTCATTTAAAAACAAATAGGCATTCTCAAATAATCAAATTTTAAATATGTCAAAAATGTAATATAACTGAATTGGATATTCATTTTATTGACTATAAACTATTGTAGCAAATACTTAATAATTTTGGGGTTTTCTGTACTGATATGAGAAGTCTATATTGTTTTTAAGCCTATAATCACAGCAATAATGAGCCCTCTTGCTATGTTCCAAGTACATTTTACTTGGATTTGTAGCAAAAGTCAGGTCTGACTATGGCTTTCTGCCAGCTTTGCAAGAAGGTACTCAGTTCAGAGGTAAATAAATTTTTTTAATCCTCATTGTACCTTGGTAAAACTAGTAAGATTATGATGAAATAACTGATTTAAATAAAAGAAGAATATAATTTGCAAATCATTAATGAAAATTGTTTTTAGATATCTGGTCCATTTTTTTATAAAGTAGGAATTCTAATTTCCAGAAGTTTCTCTTCAGGTTATTTTTGTGATCAGTTGCCATTAATTCAGATTACAGAAAAGTAGCCATGTAGTAATTGCATTTCCACCTGCATTAACTTCATCCATGCTCTTGTCCAACAGCTCTTGTTTACTTAGACTTGTTGAAAGTTGCATGTAGTTTGGTATGGCTAATTTGGATAATTCATGAGTTTGCCTCCTTTTAATCTTGAGGAGCTGGTATTTGGAAAGGCACGTGAGAAAAGATTTCTTTAGTATATAATGGCCCGGATCTACAACTTCCAAAAACATGGAGTGAGGAGGCTGCTGGGGCTGTCGTGTCACTCAAAGGAGTTCTGGCACAGGAAGAGGTCTTGTCCATGAATCCCTGCACGAGGAAAGGTGGCCAGTAGGGCTTCCTGAGGGCACCCGTCTGGCATGTTGACTTGGACTTGGGTGCGGAGCCTGTCCCATGCTGTAGAGAAGGAAATTTCTGGAAAACCTCTGCTGTCTACTGCCTTCTTCTGGAATTTTCTATTTTCTGGCTCACGTGGGGTTGCAGTGTATGTTTTGTGTTTTCACAGATATGCACAAGTTCTAATGGATGGTGTATAGCATCATGAAAGATAGCCACCCATCCTATTCATAACATCTTTCTTCGGGGAAGCCTTGACTTTGTTTTTTTTTTTTAAGCGTATTTTTAAATAGGTCAACACTAATGCAGTATTTCTATTCCTCTATTTTCCCCAGTTTCTTGAGTTTAACTTCGTTCAAATTATTGTTTGGCGTTTTTTCCTCCCAGGTTCTGTAAATTCCAGTTGTCATTGATAACTCCAGAGATAAATGATTAAGATTCTGCTTATCATACAAGGATGGAAAAGGAAATGTTAGTGTACATGTTACTTCTGCTGTTCTTGTTGATGAATGTAAAATTCATTATTTTTACATAGTATTAAAGGTAGTATTATTTTTTTTCTATCTCTCTTATTTGTATATTACGTCATTTGTACGTATTGTGGCTCTGAAGTTTTTTTTACCCTGAAGTTCCTGTGGAAGTGAGTAGTATGAATATGATTCAGGTTTTTACATTTGTGTCAGATGAATATTGGATATTCAGTAAGTTTTGGTTTTACATTTTCATATTTTGCATTTAATGTATTTATACAAGAATGTTCTTGGCCAATTTTGATAGAGGGAGATGAAAGGCTAAAACTACTCTGCTAAAAGTTTCAGAAGTAATATTCCTGTTTTTATAATTAAAGCTTTTTATGTGTTTCTGAGCTGTTACCAAGTAGCAGCTGATGGGGGAGGGAGAGGCTTAAGTGGGTAAAGCCTTTAGTATGGTATAAAGTATAAATCAGGAATTTTACATTTTTGATAGATTTCTGTACATAGCAAAAATTGATAAACTGGATTCATGGTGTTTATGAAGGTTCTCTATATTTGTGTGCTGAATTGTCCTCCAGCTTGTATTGCAGACCTGAATCTTCTACTGACTATAACTTTAACTCAGCCGTGTATTGGGGAAGTAGATACCCATACAGTGTATTTATAAAGAATAATTTCTTTTAAAGAGATTTAAGTATACTATCCTTTCTGAAATTGAGGTATTATAATACTAGCTACCTTAGAAAATTCTTTTGTCTATAATAAGCAATACATGTCTTAGACAACAGAAAGAAATTTGGGGCACAAAAATACTTTTACAGGTTAAATCATACATTTTTATGTACTCTTCTTCACCTCCTGTCCTCTGCATAATCCCTGCACTCTGAGTTCAGATGCAGTGCTGTGAAGGAATAGTGTTGTGTGGGTATGGGTTGTTTTAATTTTCACTGTTATTTTAGTTAAATAAATGGTATCTATATATGAAGGAAGTGACTAACTGTAGTTTGCAAGAATTGGCCTTCTTAGTTGGCAAATGGAGACATAGAGAGGCATATTTTAAAGGAAGACTGATCCAGGGAGGTGCATTTGAAGCAGCTGTGCTGATTCTGCTTTGTGCCAGCTTTGGGGTTGCTGACCACTGAAGGGATGCCATCACCGTTCTGAATCTTTGAATTAATTATTATTTGAAATAGGATTAGGAAGAGGACGGGAAGGGTCAAATTGAAAACTGCATCAATTTGTGTAGCTTTGTTATTAAAATAAGACAAATGAGGCATGAGGTTGTGTTGTGTGTGAGAGTAATATTTATCTTTTCCTGCTCTTCCGTTCTGGTGGTGTTGCCTTTCCCTCAGAATGGTAATTTGTGGCTGTTGAATGACCACACTTGGCAGTTTCATGTGGAGAGGAGAATTGGATACAGCTTTCTGGTTAGACATGAAGGGGATTTCAAAATTGTCTTGAAAATTCAACCAAACTGAGTAAATGATTGTGTAGGTTAGACAAATAACAGTGAAGTTGCTAAAATAAACCAGATTTTTTTTTATCTTGCCCACACTCTCCTGGTGCCTTGTAGGATAGATAAAGTAAGTGCCATTCAGTTGGTCTGGAATGGTTACAGTTGTGGGATAACACAGTTGGCTTTTCAGTTTCTCTAAGTCAGTATTGTACTTGGAGATGTGCTTTACTTGCTTGTATCACTCAAGTGGTGTGCAAGTGAAGAGGGATATAATTTATTTAGCAAGGATGCACTTTCAAATGCAGCTATATATTTTTTTATTAACAAATAAATAAATGGGAAAGGAAATTACTTTTATTTTGAAATGCATCATTCTCTTTAGCATTGTAAGCTTACATTCATGTATTCTTCTGTGTGTGCAGTTTTTTTTCAGCAAAACAATTTATTGGGAAGTTACTCAATTCAGCTATACCTCTAGGAAGCAGGTGTTCCAGACTTTATTTAAAATAAAACTTTAATGATTTTTTTTTCCTCGTGATCTTAAAAGGTTTGATGTAATTCACTTTTATTTATGATATTTATATTTAGATGTTCCTATTGATTTGCATTCTGAAACTATAGTAATTTATCACAAAAATCTGTCTCGTTCTCAACACAGGATAATCTTTTGAATTGCTCTTCTGACATGTCAATATATGTGCATTTTTAAAGTCTTTACATACAGAGTATCTCTTGACATTTATGTTTTAAGACAGAGATCCTGAGTTGTTGACCAGAGAGAGTAAATGCCTAACGTGTTCCATTCTTGCAAGTGCTGTTGTGACCACCTTGCTGTACTTCTCCCCACACCTTGTCCAGGCTTTGAAGAAATGTGCAGAAATAATTACATAGATTAATCCTTCAAAGACTGAGCCCAGTTCCTGGATATATTAATTGCACCTAGTTAGAATTTAGTTGGTTTATTTTTGCACTAATACAATATTAGAACAGTGCATCATGAACATGGTATTGGGCGAGTATCTTGCATAGCTTAGGGCGTTTGTCTACCAAGCTGATGGCATTTGCTTTTTTTCTTTTTTAAATAAAAAAACCCCAGAAACTTCCAAGTGATCCAAACTCCAAAGACAGTGATTTTCCTTTTATCTTTATGTTTAATGCCTAGACTCTTATACCTCATGGAATTAATAAATAATTTGTCCTTTTTTTCTTTACTCATTCTTTCAATTGAAGATACATAAAAGAGGATGATGCCATGGATACTAATTTGTTTTTAGGACAAGAGGAACTGGAATGAAGCACTGCTAAGGCAAATTCATGTTGCACATTAGGAAAAAGCTCTTCCCCCAGAGATTGGAACAGATGCTCCAGGGAAGTGGTCATGCCATCAAACCTGTCAGAGTTCAAGGAGCATCTGGATGATGCACTTAGTCATATGGTTTAGTTTTAGGTAGTCCTGTGAGGGTCAAGGAGGTAGACTTGATGGTTATGGGTCCCTTTCAACTTCAGATGTTCTATGATTCCAGCTTGCAGAGGAATAGAGGGTGACAGTAGTCATTTATATTCTTTTAATGAGAAAATTGAAATACTCGGCATATTCTAACACTTGCAAACTGAGAACCTAAGTGTATGTGAAGTATTATATATTTTTGATAAAAAGGGGGAAGATATGCTGAAGGTTTGTAACAAAAAAGAAATTGTAGATCTCATGTAATACTTTTATTTAGCTGCAAGGCAATGTTTTAGTCAACAAAAGCTGTTCAATATTAGCTTTTCTGTAAGAAGACAAGTATAAAGTACAAATGTAAAATAGCTAAATGAAATTTTTCAATGAATGCTTCTTACTTTGTTCATTTAACCTGAAGAGAATATTTTAGGCATTTTAATTTAAACTGATCTAGCTGCTCAGAGAAATATTTTGACAGGAATTCTATTCATGGATGTTTATCATTTTCATTGTTGAATATCTGTCTGCCTTAAATCTAGTGAATTTGCTGATGAAAATGTCATTGCAAATGGATTCTTGTAAATGGCTGGGATACTTGTAGTTACTGTATCCAGCTTTAATATAAATGCTTTATGTATTCCTTGTGTCTTCTGCAAATTAATGTGATTTATTAAAATGAACCAGTGTCTAATAGCAGGATTGAAAGTACATTTTACTCCATTTCCAAAATATTTTATTTCTTAGTTGTCTTTAATGAGAGTCATTTCTCTGTGGTAAGTCTTTCATAAAACCAGCATAGGAGCAGAATCAAAATAATTTTGAAACACAGTATGGGTTTCAGTTATATAGATTTTAAATTCTGAATATCAAACATACTTCTATGTATCTGCAATATGTTCTGCTGCTCACAGAATCACAGGATACCTGAGGTTGTAAGGCTCCTTCAACCCCACCCGTGTCAGGTATTTATACAGATTGATGAGATCTCCTCTAAGCCTTCTCAATTTTCTTTGTCCATCTGTGGCCACTTTTCTTACAGTTACATTTTGGTACTTTACAATACTATACCTTTGCTATGTGGAGATATCGAGGGATAGTTTTGGAAGTTTTCTTATGGGATATATAATGGAAACTTAAATCCTGAATTGACAGATAACAGTATCTTCAGGTTCCTTTAAACACAGATCAGTAAATAGTTACAGTGTAGGAATACTGAATTTGTTCTAACTGAAAATAAAAATTGAAGGAGCTGTCTAGCTGTCAGAGGTTGAGCTTTAATCCTGTATGTCACTTCAAGAAGACCGTGTTTTTGTTGTATTTATATGAATGATGCTGAATGAACCACATGATGGGCACCTTTTAAATTACCAGATCGGTGGTAGCCTTGTCCATTTCCCATTGAGGACCATTGGATCACTCTATGTGATTTGGAAAGAGTTGAAGTGAAAAATGAGGATCAATGCCTAAGAGAAAGATTTCTTAACAGTTATTTTTGATCAAATGCAATTCATATTTGAGCTACCTCTTTATCAGAAGCCCATTCTCCCAAACTTAGAACTCATCCCTACAGAAAGCAGAAGTGATAATAAAATGGGTGTTTATTTCTTGCATGCAAAAGGATGTGTATCTGCCTGTGTTGCCAAGAGCATCAGGAATAGTTCCAAGGTCCCATCTTAAAAAATACTGGCAAATGTTGGGGAGTGAAAGGGGAAAAAGATAGAACATAGTACATGATGTTTTTTAAAAATTCCTTCCTGCAAAGTTTAAGTATGAACTCTGTAGTGCCTGAGTTTTTGTTCTTGCTTCTGATTTGGACTCCCTGGAGCTTCACTGGAAGAGTCTTAAACCTTCAGCTAGTGTGCTCAAGCATGATGACTCCTCTGCCTTTTTGTAGGCATTGAAATTAGTCCTGCAGAAATGCCTGAATATAGTTCTTGCCTTAGAGATTCTGTCAGAAAGCAAAATTGTAATTACACTGTGTACTAGAGCAAATATATTATGAACCTCTAGATAAAGCAAAATGCGCACTGGCTCGTGTTTTAATTTTATGCACTTTAGTACTACTTCCTTATATAGGTTGATAAGATATGTATACCTGCCAACTGTAACAGTTTTTTCAGTACTCGGGGTTTTTAGTTGTTTGTTTACTTGGGTTTTTGTTTTTTGGTTTGGATTTTTTGTTTGTTTTTACAAATAAATTTTCACTTAATCATTTGATCATTTTCCCAGGGATATTTGTATGTCACACAACTGATTGGAGTTGCATGTTGTCTAGAGAAACTTGTGATCAAATACCTCTGAGATATGGCTTTACATGACATCCAAGTTGACTCTCTCTTCCATTGGGTTCAACTACCCTGATGAGGGGTAGCTGATTTATTCATATGCTGCAGTATGTTTCTCTGTCAGATTTCCCCTGCACTCACTATTCTGGTGGAAGTTAAAACCTGTGTATCTTCAGTTCACAGAATTCATAGCACAGGTGTTACATGGCTGAGGCATTAAAGGATCTGTATAATCCAGTGTGTATGTGCATTGTACACCAGGCTCTTAGTAATGGGCTTGTGTGCAAGTGTGCTTTATTCAGTTTTTGCATAGCTCCCCTCACATTCAGAATATGAAGCAGTATTTTGAAGTCTCGGGGGTTTTGATGGGTTGGAAATGTCATTGAAAGCTTGGTTTTGGGTAACCCAAACCAAACAACCTTTACTTTCCACATTTTTTCTGGATGTTAATTATGTTTACAACATTAAAATTCTTTGGCAAGTATACAGGTAGTCACCGAACAAGGATATGACCCAGAAAATCTACAAGTAAATACCAAAAGAAAAAAAAAAATCAACTAGCTGTCAGTTAAAAAAAAAAAATCACTCAGTGGTCAGTTTAAATTTAAACTTAATCCTGGTTCAAGCATGGTGCTCCTTGCAGAGTACTCTTAACAACACACTAGATAAAAGGGTCTTCTGTTTTTCCATCCCATCCTGCTTCTGGAGTTGTCATGCTGAGACTTTATCCTTTCCAATATCACTGTATCACTACTGAATGCCTGTGTGTAATTTTTACATCCAGCTGTGGTGAAAACATGAGCTATTAAGATTCAGAAGAAAGGTGAGACTTCCTTGCTGAGGGAAGTCCTTAAAAAACCAGGAACATTATACAAAAGGAAATACCTTTTTGCAGTCATTAAAAACATTTTAGGTGGGTGGAGAGTTTTGGTGTTTTGGTTTTTGTTGTATTTTTTTTGGTGATTTTTTTTCTTTTCAATTTTATTATTTTATTTGACCTTCCTTGTCAAATATATCTTCCTTCATGAATCTCATTCAGTGAAACAGTCCTAAGTTAAATAGAAGTGTTGGGAGAGATTTAACTTCCATACATTCTGTAAATGAGTTCTTGTTTCTTGTTTTCCAGATTCTGTCTGTTTTCGGTGCAAGCCTAAGCTCATTTTTCACAAAACCTTTACAAGGAAATATGAAGGATTTTTTGATTGATGCAGTGTAGTTTTTGAGTGGCTGACCGCCAAAGAGAAAAGGGAGGTAAATCTGTTCTGGAAATCTCGAGACCAAATGCATAGCTGTAATAGTATGGTAGGAAGCATTTATAAAACTAGATGTATTCAAGATATAACTCATAATACAATCCAGTTCTGGTGATCTCTGACAGAAGTTTGAAGAAAGGACACTTGAGTGACCCTGAGCTGGAACAGAAGGAAAAGTACTTACACTGTGATGTGAGCAATTCCTACAAATATACTCTCTGTCCCCAGAGAAGGGCAAAATACTCCTTCTTATCAACTTAACAACAAAAAAAAAAAATGTTTTCTTCTTTACTGTGGTTTATCCTTTCATCTTTGGCACTGTCTGAAATACTATAATTCTTTCATTTGGTGTGCTAATTATATTTTCAGCTTGTGATCTATTCCAGCATTTTTATATTTTGCCCTAAAACTTCAGCCTAACCAGTTTTTCCTCATTTTGTATTTGTCTGGGTGATGATTTCTGTTCCTGTCTTATGGCAACTTCTTAACAGGACCTTTCTCCACCTTGTCAATTTAATTTTGAATTTAATATTTTCCTCTGATGTGGTTTCTGTCCCTTAATTCTTAATGTAATCTGCCAGTTTATACTGCATTCTGTCATTCAATTGTTAATGACACTAATGAAAAATATTGGACAGAGAACACATCCCAGTACAACCTGTTAATACATATTTATCAGTTGGAGAAATCATTGGCAGTTACAGCTTGGTCAGTTTTCTCATAACTTGAGAATGATCCTTAGAGAAGTTTCACTTAGAGTATATTTTACAAAATCTACATGGGAAAATTAATGGAAAATTATGTCAAATGGCTTTAAGTTTGGCATTCGTGTGTACTTTTCCTCTCTCCATAGGGCCCTTTACATTGCCAGAAGAGTACTTAAGGTGTTTTTACATGGCTGCTTTTGACACTTTCATGTTGGGTTTTATTCAGCCTCTTGATGCTTTCTAGGTACAAAGCTTGATTATTTAGTGTTTTTCTGCAAGTTGAAATTAAACTAGATTGTCTGTTACTCTATAGTTTCTCATATTTTCCTCAGTCCTAGCTTTTATAGGCAGACTTTGTATTTGCCTTTTCCTAGTTTTCTAACCATTTAGCTGCCCTCTTTGAACTCTCAAAGAAAACTAACAACTCAAACTGCTGGATTGTTTGGGGTTTTTTTGTTTGATTCTGTTGTTGTTATTGTTTTGTTTTCTTTTGTTGGGTTTTTTAACCATTCCAGAGCTTTGTTGTCAGCAAACAATCTTGTGGCCTTTGTACCCTGAGAGTGTTGCATATCAGTCAAATTCATCCTGACTCCAATACTTTTCCCCCTGATGTTACTGTTTCCCCTGATGTAGACATTTATTTCCTTATAATATTTAGATGAACAAGTGGTGGTGATAAGTAGAACTAATGGGATGTAAGTTTGTATAGTGGAAGAGCTCAACTCAACTACTTTAATAGTTTTTCAGCAAGGGAAGGAGCATTTTATTGTGCTCTTGGTAAGGAGGAGTTCTCCGATCAAGTCATAGACATGGGGTTGTTTTAGTGTTATGAACACTGCTAATTATATTTTCACTGTATAAATATTCTCTCCATACAGACTGAGGCTGATTAAAACTTATTTGTGCCTCCTCTGTGATGGCAATGCAAATCACTCTTGAGAGTTCCCTGCAGGTTTATTTATTTGCTTTCAACGCTGCTTTTGTTGTAGGTGCAGGGATGTGCTGAAGATATGCCACGGCCAAGGGGTGGCTTGGCTCAGAGCCACAGTCCTTTACAAGCATTGAGTGCTCAGAGCAAGGGATATGAGTCTTATAAAGAGAGTAGTACCAGTGTGTAAACTGCTCTAAATCCCCCTGCACTGTCTGCCTTAAGGTTTTGCTGTGCCTGGATTGTCTGTCTTAGCTGGAGAAGATTCCTTGCTTTAGACAAGGACCTGTTTCAAAAAATGCCTGTCCCATCATAGGCTTCAGAGTCTGCACTTAGTGCTTGGGGACAAGCTCTGGTGTTTTCAAAGTCCTCAGCAGAATGTCCCCCTCTAAAAAGGATACTTGAAATTCAGGTTCCAGAGTGCATTAGATTATTCCTTTTTCTCCACTTGTTATTTTTTCACATGTGAATTTGGTCAATTATTAAAGCAAATGAGCATAATGTTCATTTAACTGGGGAAATTTATTTGGTGTCTGATGCCCTAATTCTTTGCATTTTTCCTGGCTATTTCTTTTTTTCAAGATTTGGTTTTCTCAGTTTCTGTAAAAAAAAAAGTATACATTCATGCTTAGTATTTCAATTTTTCTTTACCAAGCAAGTTCACAAGAACCAGTTCAATTTCTTGCAAGGTAAAGATGAGGTACTAAGGTGAGTCAAAACTCCCTCATTGCTGCATTTTGTTATGTAAACTGCACATGTAACATGAATACAGGAACATATACTATTGGGTAAAGCCGTGAAGAATGTGGGCAACTTCAGCAAGCATCTGAGTATTCTCTCCTCCAAATATTAGCTGAATTCATGAATTCTCTGCTGAAACAGATGCAGTACACAGCTCCCTAAACATAGTGACAGGCTGAATGTTCTCTATGCTGTTGAAAGTGTCCTTTGAAGACCTTGTTTCTGTTCAAGAAAATATGTATGAATGCAGAAGATGTGCAAATTACAAAAAAAATCCTTCATAAGGATCAAAAAGAAAAAAAGAAACAATACATTAAAATCTGCCTTGTTTTGTACAAAATTCTGCATTTTTATGTAGTTCCTTCAAATGAAACAATAGACATTGAAACCACTATTATTTATCCTAAATATCCACAGTCTTCCATAAGACATTGTCTTGGCAATGCATTTCTTAATAGCAGAAAATAGCAAACCTGAGTAATAACAAAACCTTGATTATGAATATGCCTTTCATTTTCTTGTGGAAAGTGGTACACATGAGAATGTGTATATGAACAAAAATTGGTGTAAAAATATGGACATTAAGTTTTTTTTTCTCTTCATGTCTTAAACTCTGCTAAAGACTGAGATACTGCATTAAATTTGATGAATACTCTGATTTGATTTTAATATACTATAAATTCTAAAAAGCTTACAGATACCTGCCTATATTTTATTACAGGGAACTCAGTTTTGCTCATGTAACTTCTTCTTACAGTTCTATTTAGAAAATTTCCATTTTCTTATTTGCATGTGTGTGTTCTTGGCTTTTCTTTCCACACCTTTATGGGTCTGAACATTTCTTAGCGAGCTGTTTTCCTTAGAACCATGACAGTACTGCATGCTGCCCATTGAGAAATCCTTCTCCACGAATTGAAATGGACTAGGAAATTGTGATAAATTGTAATTACATTGTAATTAAGAATAGGGCTGAAAAAGAAGAACTTTTTTTTTTTCTGAGGTAGGACCAACTAAATATTCTTTAGAGGGGCTAGGTTATTAACATGCTAATGATTTTTTTTTTTTTTTTTAATTTTAAATTCAGACCAAGTTGTAGCCAGCACAAAAATTGCCAGCATTGACATTCAAAAGAGTTTTTGAATTGCTAAGTGGAAAATTGAAGAGAAATTGATGTTTTACAGTAGAGTGGATCTTTGATTAAATGTTACATGCAATCACCAGTTTTCCCAGGAAGGTGTGGAGTGTAACACACTTCAGGAAGTATTGCGCTAGTACAAATTTTATAGTCCTTATGTGAATGTGCTTTATGGGAACATGGCTAAAGTTGTACTCCCTGATCACTATTCCCAATTTAATACCACTTCATGCTCTGTAAAAAAGAGAGAAAAAAATTGTGAATAATTGCCAGAAAGAGGAGCAATGCAACCCAGACTTACGTCTCAAGTAATTTTATTATTTTCAGTAAAATAGTAGGGAACTTGAGGAATGAAATAACCAAACTCACTCTTGGTTGCAGGAGAACTCATGTCCCATCTATAGCTGCAGGATTATACTGTGATATACAGTTAAATATTCCCAAAGTTTAGTAATTTTCTCTGATTTTTATGGCTTGCTTTTGTCACGGATTTAATGATTTTGTCTGAATTTAGGATTTGAGGGAAGAACCATCCTTGTTTTTTTTAATTTGCTTGGTAAATAATTAGTGGAAATGCCTTCTAAAAGGGCAGAAAAGGGCCCCTTGCTTGTCGTGATCCTTAAATCTGCAATGCCAAGGCAGAGGATGAAATGTTTGTTCTTGAAACTTTCTGCTAGAATATCCTTTGTGATCACAAAGATGCATAAAATGAGTGTTCTAATTGCAGTCATTCACATAGAAGAATTGATGTTTATTAAGGTATGTTGGATGTCTCTAACATCTGAACAATATGACTTAAATTTCTTTTCTTTTTGACAGCCAGTAGTGTGAGTTTGATATGTTTTAAATCAAATTGCTGGATTCAGAGCAAGTTCATTAGGGACTTTGATAATGAAATATTAGGACAAGTGAATTGCGTTTCAACATGAAACAGAACAAGCACAAGTTTAACAAGGTTCGTGAACTGGACTGAATTTAATAAGCTCTCCTTATCTTCTTTTTCATGTTTTAATTGAAAGAATATGCAAATCAAATAAAAACTCTGAGGATGTGAACCCTTAGAAATTAAAGATAAATACATGGTGGACCCTGAAGTCCTGAGTGTCAATTTCTGAAGAGGATTGATATTCACCAGTTCTGGACTTTTCCCCAGTGATATGGTTGGAGGTTTTCACATATCCAGTAAAATTTGGTTACTGAATTCTAGGTGAAAAATTACATAAAATTTTGGAGATGGCGAGCTGTTGAAAAAGTACCTTTGTTCCTCAGTCCTTGCCTCTGAGCTGTATTTCTGTTATAAAAAACTAAGAATTAGGAAGCTGGCATGTCAGACTATCCACTTGCTGCTGTAAATCCATGTCCCTCCTCACCCTTTCCCAGGAGATTTGGGCTTTGTGCCTGTGCTGGGAAACCTGCATGTCATCCTCTTCTGTCAAGTAACAGTATTTGAAACAGTCTCTCTAGAAGTGAGCAGAGCTGCTATTTTTGTACAAGATCGTGCTAAGTTCAGTGGTGGTATTGATTTATGCAGTGTTCAGCCAATGCACACTGGAAATACAGCATACAAATACAATTAAGATGAGCCTAATTCAACTTCTTTACTAGACTACAAACAATAAGCATTCATTTATAAAAGTAACTTTGTTTCTATTGAAGGCCTAAAGTAATTTAGAGTGGGGAAGCTCCCAATGGCATTGTTATTGCTGGGATACACTGTGTATGTGTGGGAGCCTGTGCTGGTGTTTGGAAGGTGACATTGGCAGCATTGTGAGTGGGGTTCAGTGCCCCATGGAAAGGACAGAGAGGTCAGGGAATGATTCATCCGCTGATCCGTCAGCACTCGGCTCCTGCCCCAGGGCAGCGATGGTGCGTGGTGGGTGAGGAATGACATGCCATGGGCACCATGGGTCGTGATTCCTGTTGTGCAGCCGGCCCTGATTTGTTCCAGCAGGAGTTTTGGTTAGTCTCTCGCTGTATTGGTTTGGTTTTCGAATGTTAGGACTTTCCATAGGGCTGCCTGAGCTAACAAAATCCTGATCTTAACTTTGGTCCCTGTGCAGGCTGCTCAGGTTTTCTGTGTTTTCTGTGCTTGCCAAGAAAAATACAGTTGTCCCTTAGTTGGATTAAGGAACATTTTAAGAATTCAGAATAGGCTTCAATCCATTGCAAACATGATGCAATATCTTCCTGAATTTAACCAGTGAACCAAAATGCTGGGAAACAGTGTAGTAGCAGAAAGAAATACTTTTTTAAAAATTAAAAAAAAAAAAAAATTAATTTGAACCATAACTCTCATGGAAACACATTTTGTGCCAAGTACCTGTACTCAGCCTATTACTCAAATACAACTAGCTTCTCAGTTGTTGGATAATTCTTGAATGTCTGGAAAGATACACCTACCTTCAGCTTGCAGAAGTCTGAGCCACCCTGTTTTGGTAATAGCACTCAGCTGTTCTGGAAAACATTACATGTTCAAAGCAGTAGACAAATATTGGCTAATTAATGGAATAATTTAAAGAACTAAAACTACTTCCAGCAATGCAGAGGACTGTGCTTAGCACATAGAACAGTAGCAATACATGGATTTCAAGTGTCTTTGAGAGATTTAGAAGACGTGTTTTATCGTTGGATGGTGAATACATTGGAGAAAATGTCTTAGTCTATAATTTTGTATTTATAATGGTTGGACTTCATGCCACAAAATGGCCAACAGTGACATGACTTTTTAAAAAGTTCATGTGATTACTGAAAAGTACGTGCATGTTTCACTTATGTAATTATACTTTTATGATTGAATAGTACTTTAATTATTATACAGTGATTTCTTTTTTTAGAAATTTCAGAAATACCCATGTAAGTTAGACTAAAACAATCAACAGAGTATACTAAGTGCAGGTCTTCTGTTTTTAGGCTCAGTTTGGGTATCATTTTGAAAATCTTATCCCTTTAGAAGAGAAGGTACAAAAAATACAACCAACTTGTCAAAGCTTTAATAATGGCCTAAAAGATGTCTCCTCAGTAGATTCAGACACTGTACAGAATAATACTAGTCATAGCAATTATTCAGCAGTTTCTTGGGAAAGACTGTTGAAACAGAGGAGTAAATCACCTTTTCAGAAGAGTTTCCTTCTCTGTCATACTTTGTTTCTAAAATATTATATCCAAAATTCAAACATTAGCTTTTATCTAAACA
Organism: Pardalotus punctatus; assembly: GCA_013400915.1. NCBI lineage: Eukaryota > Metazoa > Chordata > Aves > Passeriformes > Pardalotidae > Pardalotus > Pardalotus punctatus. Next base: position 52,300 of record VZTX01012866.1, on the reverse strand, counting down.
CTTGCCTTTTGTGTTTAGGGCAATCCTAGGATTTTTTGTTCTTCCTAGACAGATAGAATGCACTAAATTACAATGATCATGAAATTATCTGCTATTTCTCAGGGCTGTTTGTGGTATTTTTTCCTACTGAATTCTCAGGTGGCACAAAATTGTATAGTCTTCTAATGTATTTTCTCTTTAAACTGTAAGCAATAGGGGAACAAGAGGCTATGAAAAATGCTGCTGAACCTCTCTTCATGCTAGACATAATATGATATTAATAAATATCCCTCTGATATTCAAACAACAAAAGTTGTAGTTAAAAAGAAAACTGAAAACTAAAATAACCTCTGAGAAAATAAAGTTGTGTAGAAAAGGAAGAAACGCAGAGCAGAGGAGGGTTGGAAAGAAAGCAGAGAAACTGTCCATTAGTGTTAGTGTCTGGGCTGAGGAGACTTGAAAGCATGAATTCGAGTTTCATTTGACAATGGAATAGTTTTTTTTTGTCCTGATGCAGACAGGAATCATACAGGATTTCCAGATAAAGTAAAAGGCTTTCAGCAAGGCTGCTGCTGGCAGCACTGAGTGTTGTTCTGTAAGGTAATTTTTTCAAGCTCCTACTGGTAAGAAAGAAAATATAATAGTGCATGTATCTAATTTTCCCAACTTCACTGCTATTTGCAATGCTGAAATGTAGATGTTATCTACATCTTGGTCGTAAATTGTAATATTAATTTAATTTAAAATATTTCTGCAAAATTTGTAAGCTCAGAAAGATTTAGTTTCTGTTGTGTCTCTGTAGGCAGTCTTTCCAACCCATTTTCTTTTTTTATGTTGTGCATGTTTCCTTCAGTGTATTTTGAGAAAATAATACCTTTGCAATGGCAATGAAAGATTTTTAGGCTTCATTGTAATGCAATTTTAGCTGAATATTCTTTTGCTGCTGCTTCTTTTGTACCTCTGGCACTGATTCAAAGTTTAAGGTTAGGAATACGTCTTGATAAGACTGTTCATCTTTAAAGGAGGAACCTTTGTGTGATGAAGAGCTTCTGTGGTGAAAAGCTCTGTGTAATGAATCTGCTTGAAGAAGGGGGGTTGTATCTCACAGTATGGAAGCAGTTGGGGCTGTTGGGGTAATTGGAAGCGTGATGGGACAGGACTGCTCTGCAACTTAATGGAAATAGTCAGCTCCTGATGAGGAACTGGGAGGAAGCATGAAAGAAGTTCTCCAGGAATAAAGCTGTCTTTGCAGTGCTTTCTGAGGAAATTTATGTGAGTGATTAGCAACATTGAGTTGGGACAGCTCATCTTAGTGGAAATGATGTCAAAATAGTGAGGAACAAATGTGAAAGTGAGTGTGAAAACAAACGTGAGAAACGAATGATGTTTGGTGTGTTGCATAGCTAAGGACATTATTTTTGTTAAAAATGCAGACTGCATTGTTGTGGTCAAGTTTAATGCAGAGCTGCTTAGAGAGAAGAAATCAGAAACAAAATGAGTATCTGTAGGGAGACAGACCATGAGACTGTCAAGAAAATATGCGTTTTTGACTTCATGCATTTCCTGAAGGTCAGGCTTATGATGCTCTCCTTTCTTTTTGTTCGTTGACGTAACTCTGAAATGTGGTTCGAAGTTCTCTGTGTCCAACACTTGAAGCAGTTACTGTTATTAAAATGGACACTAGAGCCCTTGCCAATCTAACATCTACAATATCAAAGTGGATTTTCTTTAGTTTCTTTATATATATGTATAGATATACTTCTCTTTCCTTCTATCTCTGTCTGTATCTCCCCCCTATTTTTTATTTTATATTTTTATTTATCTTCACTGATGAACTGCTAGTAGAGTGAGTTCTTGGGTTCTTGTTCCATGTTGTGTAAATAGAAAGCTCTTGCACACATGCTCAGAAATGTGACTGGTTAGAATTAAGTAACATTATCAAGTGGCTGCCTTCAGGTCTTCTACTTCTTTCCGTACTCCTGGAGCCCAAAAGTTAATATCTGAAGGAGTAGCTCTGTGAAGTCAGCATGAGAGAAAAGCTCAGGGTGGGAACAGCTCTGTTTTGTTACGTTGTTTTATGCCAGAATTTACCATGTTTGATTGTCCATTTTGTCAAGGCTGCTGGTTTTTATCTCTGTAGTGAGCAGAAGGCTCCTACTGGCAGAATAAAAGGCTCTTGGGGCATAATTTGTCAGCTAATCCCTCTGTTGAAAAAATGCTCTCTCAGGAAAAGAAAATCCTGTGCTATGTTCACTGTTGTGACAAAATATTGTGCCATTGCGAAAATTACTTGTACCGTCGTTGTTGGCTACTCTTTCATGTCGTACTTTGCCACTGGGGCACTTGTGCTTCTAGTCAGCTTGCCCTCAGAGGAGACCCATCCACCCTCTGGTGTCTTTCTTGGTGGTTCAAGTGGCGACAGCAGGAAGAGTGCTTTGTTTCCCCCCCAACGCCTGGTGGTTGTGGCACTGGCTGTGATACTTGGCTGTAATCAAGCACCCACCAGGTGGCAATCACATGGCATTCAGGTGTCCAGCACATGGCAGTCATGTGGCAGACATGGCAGGCACACGTCTGGCATGTGTCATTCACATGCCAGTCATGCCTCCGGCATGTGACATTCACAGGTCCATCATGTGGCAGTCATGAGCTTGACGCTTCTGGACAAAACAAAATTTGAACTGTAGTGACTTAGTGTTGCTTGGGCTGTAGGGCTGAGAGGCTGTTGCTCTTCTTTCTCTTTAATGTTTGAGTTTGTGCAAGGAAATTTGAAAAAATATCACTTCATTTGATTAATTCTTAAATAAATCTAGACCCCTGCAGAAAGGCTTGCTATAATAAGTGTCCAGTATAAATGATCACAGCTTTGGTTTGTGCATGAATTCTCCTTGCAATGAAAGTTTCAGAGTTCACTGAAGCAGCAAAAAATCAGTAATGTGGAATGAGATTCAGTCAATGAAGAGTGATAAGTGAGTGATCAATAACCGAGTGATTGATGAAAAGCAGTTGATGACAGTGGGCGTGTGTTGGTTCCAGACATGTTTGTGCTGTTGGAGCAAGGCATGCTGAAGTGGATAACACTGCTAATACTGCAATGTGAGCCCATTCCCATTTTCTTCTGACAGTTAAAAATGATTGCACATGGCATTATTTGGCTGGGTTTAAATAGTGCTAAATAAAATAATGATGATTTTGTCTAAACTAGGGCATCTTGTGTGCAGTGGCTTAGGGCAAGGTCACTTGTTCTGTAGTTTGGTTTTAGGCTGTGGTTTTGATGGCTTTGCCTACATGCACTGTTCACTCTTCATATGCCTCTGTGACAAAGAAAGCTAAAAAGTGACAAGGATTTCAAATGGATTGCCATTAAAATGAAACAAAAGTAAATGAATGTGTATTGAGAGATGAATTTTTTTGGCTTTCTTGCCCATAATTCAATAGTTTTTCTTCTATCAGAGAAACTTTTCAGGGAGGAAACAATACATAGGTTTACAATTGAAGTAATAATTTAACATTGTTTGGATTTTTATTATGCTATAGGACTTCTCTGGTTGGTCACATATACACTGACTATTCATTTAATGAATTGTAGGTTTGTGAGTCATACATTCAGCAATGAAGTTTTAGCTAGTGTAATCTTTGTACTTTTCAATCATTAAAGGTTTCCTTTTTCTGATTTTTGTCATATAAATTCTTACTCATGCAGGTAATCCCATTAAAATTCTCTGAGACTGCTAGGGTGAATAGTCTGGTAGTCTGGGTCTAAATTAACAAAGGAATCTAATTTCTATTCTTCTGGAGTAGAGGTATATAAAACACTGAAAGTGTGTTAAATGTTCTTTAGCCCAACTTGTAAAAGATACCATACATTTAAAAAGTGACAGTTTCTATAATATGTAGCAAGAACAGCAGAAATTATGGTGGCTCTTGAGATGCTGAAGTTACTATGAATTTCCTTTAGTTAAAAGGAAAATGGGGAGCTGATTCTGCTTTTCTTGTACTGTTTTCATGTCAGTGTAATGCCACTGACTTCAGAGGTTGTCGACTTGCATCTGTGTAGGAGTATATATATCTAAATCTATCTATGTATTTATATATATATCTTGCCATTTCAGGAAAAAGTGATCCAGTTAGATATCTGGGTTTTTAGTGAGAAGAGCAAAGAGCACCATGTTGTAAAACTGTCAATAGCTAAGGGTCACTACTACCCTTGTATTTAACACTTGTCTAACTTCTCTATAAAGTTCATTTTGATCAAAGTTATGTACATGTGACCTGCAGTGTTTTAGGTTGAGGTGAATTGGAAAAGGTAATTCTAAGAAAAAAAAACCCTTGAAATATTAGACTGTTTAATATTTTGTCAACTGTTCTAACCTTTTGCCATAAAATTATTTTTCAAAATGAGTTAATCTTGAAAATTTCATGTATATTCTATCAGCAGTCTTAAATTACTTCTACTGCTAACAAATTTTCTAATGCAAAGTTGAGTTATCATTCTGAAAAAATAAGTAGTTGAGCAAATCCCAGGGATTTTGTAAACTTGTTCTAGGTGTAATAGAGTTTATAAGCTTCTTCATCTGAATCAGCATGCTTGAAGGAAGAAACTTCATAAGTCTTCCAGAGCTTTGAATTCTACCATGCATGACTTCTCAGAGCTTTTCAGCATTTTCAGCCTGCCCGAGAGGTTGAGAGACGTTGCAGATGGCCAGCAGAGCTAGAAAGATTTTACACACTCAGCAGCAGTCGTTTCTGCAGATCACAGTGGCTGAGCACTTTGCTCAGCCTTCCCAAAAGCAGCAGCTCAGGGTCTGCAGGGCGCTTGCTGCAGAGAAGTGCTGTCGTGAAGGTCTCCCAGAGAAAGCTGGAATGCATCAGCTATCATTAGCTATTTTATGTTCTCTCCTCCTGTGTGTGTATATGGTGTTATTCCCATGCTTTCCATGATTCTTTTTCAGAAATACATCCAGTCATTGGAGGATGTTTCAGAAGGAAGCACTGATGTTTTTTAATTATTAGCAATGCATGCTATGTAAAGCCTAACAAAAAGATAACGTGGTGGTGGAATCCTGAAGGTGGTGGTCCAAGACACCTTTGAATGGAAAAGATATATAAAAATACACAGATTTCTGCAAAACTGAAAAAAAAAATAAATTCTGTTTTAGAAGCCTTTTTTGTATTTTAGTATTAGTAAGGCACCATCACTGATTAACATGTTCAGTAAGCCCCTGGGCCTCTCTGGTAGGTTTTAGGTTTTAGAAGATACTCCTGGACTATGTTGTGCAGTCAGTAATTTCAAACAGGGCCTGACTTTCAGAAGCAAAGTGAAGCAGCAGTTCCTGCTTTAGAGGGGAGGTATGGGCTGGTGGTCTCTAGTTTGTCCATGTTTTCCTGTATTGTCAAACTCTATTTGTCCAAATTCCAAATAGGCAACATATTTCAGAGATCTTGCATCAGCAAATACTTACAGAAATAATTTCAAACCCTCCTATTACACTTAGCTTAAAAGCTGTTTTTATACCTGTACCTTATAAGAAATATAAGCAAATTCTCCCTAATATGTCCTGCCTTCATTTTCCACACAATTCAGAGGAGTGAATTATGCTCATGGGAAAATAATGCAAGGAAAAAGCTAGTGCAATAAATATCTCATTGCCCAGGAGGCTCTCTTAGGTCCTGATATTTTATGATGCATTTTCCTGGATGTACACTGGCACATACACTCACCCTGTGGGATTATAACAATCATGCCTTGAAAATATATTTACATTCACTAATAGTGAATCACCTGAATTTATCCCAAATAAAAAAATAAATCATCCTAGTTTCTGTATTCAGTAATTAGATTCCTTTTGCACATTTTTATTTTTGATGCATAAGCGTTTCCATAAATGGATTACATCTGGGTACTGTGATGAAAAGGTTATTAGAAATGTGACACAGACAGATAGTCCTTGTGTTAAAATAATTCCCCAGTGGCATAAGTGAAGCTCTGTGTTGGGCTTGTGTGACTGTAACAAAAGATTTTAGCAGCTGCTGTGGGACACTGTGTCATCCCAAGGAAACATAAATAGGTCCAGGTCCCCTAATTTGTCTTTCAGATTTTTTTACAGATATATGTCCAGGATAATCTGATTTGCTAGACACTATTTTTAGATCCCTAGTATCGATGAAGAGATTCAGCTAAATGTATAGTTGACATGCAGAAACATTATATCAGCCTTGGAGACAATAGCAAAGGCATTGTCTGTCATGCCATGATAGAGAACATTCTTTTTAAGTTCCACACAATATCTTTATACTTCCCAACTAAAATTGTAAAAGCTACCCAAAAAAATGCATGCTGTAAACTAGCAGAAATTATGTTCATATTACCATGAATGCAGTGCTGAATGTAGTATTTAAAGAAAATGTAGTCCAAAGGTTCAAGAATAAGACAAATGACCATAACTTTCACAAGAACTTGGAAAAACATCTGCTAACCTTTCCAAACAAAACAGACTTTCACCTTGATGTGTTTGCATTGCTTGGAAAATGATCTGCTCTCCATTAAATTCAACACTAAATGGCCCAGTGGGTGTAATGAAGCAATAACATAATAAAAAAACATCCCTATAGTTGTAAATGCTGCCAGAGCTATCTGAATATTTTATAATGAGCAGATAATCTGAAAAAAATGGTTCCTGCTGTGAAAGTATAAATGATAATATTCAAACATAAGACCTAATTCCTCAAGGTTTTTTTTAACAGAGGTGTTCTTAGAAATGCATTTGAGGAAGGCAAAAGTAGAACATTTTGTTTGATTTAGAAATATCTTCCAAAATGTAACTGATTGAAGCACTGAAATTGCTCTTTTGGTCTTCTATGGTTCCTTTGTTTTCAAGGTCTTTTGTTTAAAAATATCCACACAGAAGTTCCCTGAAACAAAAGTATAACAAAAAGGAGGGGGAGATTGTCTTTTGAATGTTTTTATATGCGGTAAACATTGCTATTTACTAGGACCTCAGAAGGTTTGAAAATTTAAACCATAAAACTCTCAAAAGCTTTGGAAATTACCTTTCAAATGACAAGAAATAATAATTTGTAAAATCATTTAGATTAAAAAAAGGAAAAATGCACAAATTCCTAGCATTTCTCCTGAATTTAAAAGAAAAAACTCCTTAATTTTAGTTATCCCTTGCTTGTAGCCTTTAATTTCCTCTTCTCCACTGTTACTACATTTATTGCCAGTTTATTTTATTTCATGTCTAATGGCTACATTTTTTTGTGCATAACAAAGATATTTTCAGGGTTGTTGAACTCTCTTTCTGAAAATTATTATTCTTTATTCTGAAACGTTTGAGGTTTTTTTTGGGGAAAGTGGTGGTTGCTTGATTATTCTTTTAAAATAGAATTCCCACAGACCTTATTCATGTGGCTTACCTTTTTAATTATTTTTCTGTTTCATTTTGTAGATGTATTTTCATCAGCTTATTTCCAAAATACTTATTTCTGAAATACTTAATCACAAAAGAATAAAAAAAGTGACTGTGTATCCAAAGAGATAACCTGTCAGCAAACTTGTTACAAGCACTAACTGAAACTTAATTTTAAAAATTGCCTACTTGGATGCCGTGGTAGTTAGTGATTGTATTGGAGTGTTAAAAATGGAACTTACTTGTCTGCAAAAATGAGTTGCTCGTTATGCCCAAACAGCTGTTCATGCTCTTGCTTTCTGCTGAGATAAAGTTTTGATTGGATATTTAGGTACTGGGAAAACTAAAGATATTTAAGGTGGAAAATGGCGCTTATAGGATATCTGGATGACAGGTTGTAGGCTGATTTCGCATATGGGAGTTGATCCAGAGAGACTGAAAATGTGATTTTTATCTATTAAATGAAAAATAATATTCTTGTATCAGCAATAGCATGGCCAGCCGGACCAGGACAGTGATTATCCCCCTGTAATTGTCACTGGTGAGGCCATACCTCGAATCCTGTGCTCAGTTTTGGGCCCCTCACTACAAGAGAGGGACATTTTGCTGCTGGAGCAAGTCCAGAGAATGGCAATGAAGCTGGTGAAGGGTCTGGAGCACAAATCTGATAAGGAGCAGCTGAGTGAGCTGGGATTTTTTAGTCTGGTGAAAAGGAGGCTGAGGTGGGGACATTATTGCTCTCTGCAGACACTTGACAGGAGGGTATAGCCAGGTGGGGTTGGTCTCTTCTCCCCAGTAGCAAGTGATAGGAGATGTCCTCAAGTTGTGCCAGCAGAGATTTAGACTGGATATTAGAGAAAAATTTTTCAACAAAAGGGTTATCACCACTTGAACAGGATGCCAAGGAAACCGATGGAGTCACCATTCCTGAGGATATTTAAAAGATGTGTGTATGTGGCCCCTGGGGACATGGTTTAGTGGTGGACCTGGCAGTGCTATGTTAACAGTGGGACTTGATGGTCTTAAAGATCTGTATCAACTTAAATGATTCTATGGTTCTAATTCTCTATTCATTTTTTCCCTTCCTTTAAAAACCTGTACTGACTGCTTCCTTTCTCAGAAATATTGTTAAACCCAAGGTTTTGTCTAGCAGAGGCAGCCTGAATTGTCATCAAATGTTTCTGTTCCTTTTGAGCTCAGTCAACTCCAACTGTTGTTGACAGGAGTTGAGGCTGTGAGCACAATTTCCATATGTGGAAATCGAGAATATGGAAAAAATAATGCACTTCAGGTAGCTTGACAACAACAAATTTTCTTGGTAGGCAGAGCCCTCATAGCTTTGCTAGCTCTACCATTTGTCATATTAATTACTGCCTCAGGTACAAGGTCTGTACCACAATATACTACTGGTGGAGAGGGAAGTGATGAAACACAAACTGCTCACTTTACCTGCATGGGAAGAGCATCCCTCTAGACCTGGGTATCACACACATAGCTGAACCCGTGTCTTTTTTTTGGCCCTGATTTATTCAGAAGGCTTTGTCTTCACAGGGACCATTTCTGAAAACAGATTGAATGAAAAGCAAATGAGGGAGTTTTTGTGGCTTGTAAGTCATCACAGTAGTGCTTGTCAGATTTTAGAAGCTGATGTTTGCAAATTAATTACTTGGCCTTTAAATAGTTCCAAACCACCCAAAGTGCTCCATTATGTTAGTACAGGCTTGAGAAATAGATATGTATTACTAGCTAATTGAATAACATATGGTGTTGATTAGTGCTTAGCTCTTTTTATAGAACTCAATTAAAAAACTGACTGCAGTATATTTTGAGACTATGAGATGTCTGTTGGTTGCTTCTGGCACGAGAGAACTGCTGAACCAAAAAATGATGAACTTTTTATGTTTAGTCCATCTATAAGTTCCTTTGGGATCTCTTGGTGCATGTTGCTGTGATGGGAGATAGGCTGGGGTTTTTTCATTTGCTGCACTATTGAAATGCAGCCTTTCCTGAAAGATTTAAGTGCTCTCCCGGCAAAGCAAAACAAAAGCCCAGGCTTTTATTTTCTGTGCTATTCCTTAAGGTATACAAATATACAATGAGCCTATTTCAGATAGATAAATATCTATTCTTATAGGGTTCAGTTTGCAGAGATGCATTTCTTTGGAGGAATCCTAGGTCTGAGGCATGAAGTTATAAAGCCCTCCAACCCCAAATAACATCAATCTCATTTTGCCTCATGTCCCCCCCAGCAATAAACGTGTGCAGAAAACCTGCCTTTATTCCTTTCACTGGGTGCAGTTTTTGCTTAAGAGGTTATTTTCCTCCTAGACTTCACAAAAAACACCTGAGATGATGATGATTATGATCTTTTTATTATTCCCATGGATGATTGAAATGGTATAGCAGCTAGCAGCATGATCAGCCTGGGAGGAGCTAGAAGGATATGGAGAAACAATAAACAAGAAAATAAGGTGTTTCTCTGCCTGGCTTATCTTCCCCCTGCCCCCCACTAAGATGCCTGTTTTACTCTATTTTGTGTGGAATTTTTAAAGAGAAAATTTGGTTAATATTGGCTTCAAATGTGATGTGATCTGAGCTGTAGTAGGGAGACAGCAAGAAGTGATACTAGGTTTTATCCACAGTTTATCACTGACTAGTAATTTAGCTCTTGGGTGTATCACCTGACAAACTATTACTTGATTTTTAGAAGGAAGTGATTATTCTTGCCACTAAAACTCATAGCAGAAAAGCCTTCCTACAGTGTAAAATTACTTAATGCATATATTTTCCAGATTTTTCACATCAAATTTTATTGTATTATATACTATTTTGTATTTAAATTTAATCTGAAAGGCTCAGAACAAAGGAGGTCCTGAAAAATTGATTGGTTTCTAAAAAGCATTTCAGATCCCAGTAGATTCCCATTCCACAGTAGCTCTTCCACTGAAATGACATTCATTCATCCATCCATCCATCCAGAGAAAACAGATGAGTCCTGCAGCGTATCCTGAAGGTTACTCAGGTCGTTTGGGAGAGAGCTGTGTTTCACAGTTGCAGTGCTTTCACCGTGAGTGACCTTTTACCGCTTTGCTATTTAGTCTTTTTTGTTGCGTGTTTGTTCTGCCACAGCCACGATGTACAAAATAGGCTGTTCATGACCTAAATCGCTCTGGGCTCTAAACCAGGAGCAGGTGCAACTGCCACCAAAACCGGAAAGACACAGTGTCGGGATCATCCAGTGATAATGAGGGTGGAAGAAGCCAAAGATATTTTATTTTTGTATTCTGATCCTTCCCCCAGGCTGCCCTGCCTCCACCATCCATGTTTAAAATAGATGGCTAAAATACGACCATTTTAGGCTTCTCCCAGGAACAAATTTCTAGAGCTGGCATTTTATTCAGTGAGATCAATTAAAGGTTACAAAGGCAAGTTAACACTCGCTGGCTTTTGGTCAAGACATCACAAGGCAGCAGGGAGTTTGAAGTAGGATAACAGATAAATAGGAAGACCTTAGCACAGAGATACCAGTTTTGGGAAGGGTCCTGTCACATAGCTTCACTCATGGTGTGAAAAATGTTCCTAAAAGGCTGATGGAAAAGTCACTGTGATACTGTGAGTTTCATCAACTGGTGATGTCCAATCACCTGAGAGATATACCACCAAATTTGTGAAGTTGGATGAGAAGATTCCAGTTACTACCAGAGGTGCTTTATATCTCTCAGATATGTGAAAACTAACAAGGTGATGATTAGAGAGAGGATGTTGAAAAGTGATCAATCTATTTTTTTTTCCTTCTCCTTTTTAAGCATTGCAATAACAACGTTTTCTTGAAAGCAGATGGTATCTCTCAATATTTATTGTTATCCCTTGATATCTCAGAAAATGAGTATTACTATTGCTACCTTCAGATGTTCAGTCCTTTTAATGTTTGGAGAGACATCACAGGCAGAGCAAGATTCATCCCATCTAACTTGATACCTACAGCATAGACATCTGCAAATAAAGAGTAATACTTTTTTCTGGGAACAAAACACCTGAGTTTATGCTTTAGTCTGTTTTGTAGTGATGACTCTCCATAGGCCTTCTGGTGAGATTTAAAGTGTCTAGGAATAGAGTAGAGTCTGGGAATGAGTGACTGAGATGCAAACATCTGCATCTTTGGTGATTGCTACTGAAATTTGAAAGTTTTGAAAAGAAATATTAGAAATCACTGAATATTGTAATTGGTGGACTTTTATCCTTAGTCCATATTTTTTATCCTTCAGCTATTACAGGAATGTATTTATTGTAGCAACCTGTTGGGAAGTAGACAAGATGTATAGAATCATAGGGTTTGGGTTGGAAGGGACCTTAAAGATCACCTCGTTCCAAACATCCTGCCATAGGAAGGGAACCTTCTACTAGACCAAGTTATGCAAAGCTCCATCCAGCCTGGCATTGAACCCCTCTGGGGATGGGGAGAGTCCACTACTTCTCTGGGCAATCTGTGCCAGTGCCTCAACACACTTATTATAAGGAACTTTTTTTTCCTAATACCTAATCTAAACATCCTCCTCCAGTTTGAGGCCATTCCCCCTTGTCCTATTACTACAAGCCCTTGTAAAAAGCCCTCTTCAGCCTTCCTGTAAGCTCCTTCAGCTACTGGAAGGTTCCTCTAAGGTCTCCCTGAAGCCTTCTCTTCTCCAGGCTGAGCTGGGTCATTCATCAGTGACAAGAGGTCTGCATTCAGTACAACTGACTCAGATACATGGTGGTCTGTGGGATTCATGTGCTCTGTTGGCCTCCTGAATGTACCCAATATATTGGAGTATTATCTACACAAAGCCAAAGTCCCACTGATTGATACAGTTCTATGCTGATAAGATGGTCTGGAAACAGAACAATTAGTTCTAATACAAATGAGCAAAATTTCCTTTCAATTTTCTTGAATAGAAAATGTGCCATTGGCTTGCAGCTAAGAAAGTAAGGATTGTTTCAGGGAAGGTTGAGATTTTTAATCCCTTACTTTCAAGCACATTTGAGAAGAGAAATCCCCAGGAAGTAGCTACGTTATCTAAGCCAGCCAACACCACAAATTGTAGTTGTGCTGGTTTTCCACATGGGGCAGTTTTCTACTCCACAAAGCTATAATGTCATGCAAAGTTCATTTTACTGGTAAGCATCATTGAGCCAAAATTGAGTTCAGAGCCCCAGGGAAAATAAATGTAAGCATTTATCTGGAGTGCTATTTAAATTGGCATGAAATTTTGGGATCTTGGTTGCCTAGTTCACTCTTTTCTAGTACACTGCAGGCTTCATTAAGGCCCCTAAAAGTGAGAAGCTAGCTTTCTTTTACAGGGGAAAAATAGTTATCTGCAAAACTGATGACTTTAAAAGATATGTAACCAGTACAGTCAACATGAACTCTATAAAATGAGGGCAAACAAAGAGGCTTTTCATTTAAAGCCTATCCATGTATTATCAAACAAATAAGTAACTGATAACAATTAAAAATTGCTTTTAATATTAAGATTACAATGGGTTTTTCTAACCATAATCCGTGTAATTTCCCAATAGGATGAACTAAGCATTGTTTTCTTCACCAATCAAAATTGCTGCCTAAACATTTTTACTCCAGAAAATGGAAGTATGCAGTGATGCATGCATGAGCTGAAGGCCTGTTGCTTTCATAAATTAGACTGCATGTTTGTTGGTTTAAACGCTGGTGAATCTTTACAAGATTATATGAATTTGATATTACTTTTTTCCCCATTTCTCTAAAAATATTAGTTGGAGTGGTAAATCATATTTTAAAAGTATGTCAGCAAGTTATACTCAAACATCTTCCCCTTCTTTATCACTTCCTATCTTTATTTAATTGTCCATTAAGAAATGTTGAGTAAGAATTGTTCAGAATGTTTTATTTGGAAAATGTCTCTGGTTTTAAAAATTTTTTTCTTTATGTTTTCAGTTTTTTCTTAAATGAACCATTTTGTGTCCAACTAACATACTGAATACTGCTGTGCAATGTGGGCTTTACAGCAAGTGGTTTGCACAGGTGTGTAATATTTGAGTTCAGTCCTTTAGCAGTGCTACTATATATTCAGAAATCACTGTGTATCTGTAAAGAAAATGGGGATGGATGTGGTATATTATATATTTCTGAAACTTCTGTTTTTGTAGTTGTTACCTAAACTCCAGTTATAAATGATCCTCTTCTTCCTTCAGATTTGAGAGTGATATGGAAACATAGAAAAATGTGTTGCAGCTCTAATAGCATCACATGCTTTTCTAATGAAAGTGATTACTTATTTCCAAGGTGGAATTTCTCATATTATTTTATTGTGCCTTTATTGAGTGTGCATTTTGTAATATTGTTTTCTGGAATGACATTAGAATGAAAGACAGATTCTATATGCCAAAAGTAAGACTTTCATGGATTAGACTGTTGTGATTGGAATATTAGAAGGGTGTAATAACATGCTAATACACTTTATTAGGCTGCCAGCTTGTGTGTAAATGTTTCTAAAAGGAATGAGACATGTGTATGCATAGCGTACAATGTTTAATTTACTAGATTATATTTTCTTACAAATTTTTGCATCTTGGTTGGGAAATCTGTTTTATTGCAGTAATCTTATGCCTGTATGGCTAGCGTTATAAGACTAGAGATATACTGTACTTGTAATTCTAAATTTATACTGCTCTCTAGTGGGGAACGCTTTCAATGCAATAGATTTTATATATATATATGTATGTGTGTGTATATATATATACACACACATACATATATATATATAAATGTACAACATGTATACAAAGTGGAATTACTGAACTGTTACTGTCATGTAGACCAATTTGGTAAAATTAGTTCTATTGTGCCAGCAATTTAATCCTTATACTGCTTTGATTAAAGGCTGAATTTCCTAATTTTAAAGTATTTTAGACAGATGAATCTTTGGAGTGAACAGTATCTCCAGCAAACTCCAGAAGGCTGAGAGGCTGATAGGTTTATGCTGCTTCCTCAGGAGAAACTGCCTCCTTCATTAAAGAGAAATATACTGTAGGTCTGCTATTGAAAAATCTCAGGTTTTCTCCTAAACTTCTACAGTCTCATAATGTCTTTCAGGACATTTATGATTTGTAGGTAAAAGTTTGTGTCGTCACTACTGGTATAATAGCCTTGCTTTAGTAAATAACTGCTTTTATGCTGATTTTCTTTTCTCTCTATAATTTTCATTTGGAATGAATTGTTTAGCTAGCTGCTTTCCCATCTCTTGCTTTTAACAGATACAATCCTAGAAAAGAGTTGACTATACACAGAAGCTGAAATAATACTGACAGAACTAGTTGAGTGAGGTTTTAATCTACAGCAAGTGCAGAGGTCCTCTCAGGCCTCGGTCTGTACTTTCGTTAATGAAATGGGGTTTAGTTAGCATATAAGAACATAGATAGCAATTAGATAGCAAGCAAATCTGAAAACTGAGTTTGAAAATAATTTGAATATTTATAGACTTTAGATTTTCATCTTTAGATAAATTTGTCTTTGTGATTTGATTGGAAGGCAAAAAATGTCTTTATATCCTTGGGAGGTCTGGCAGAAAGTTAAGCTGATGAAATTTAAGACATTTGAATCTACCTGAAGAATGATTTGCAGTATTTTGTTGTAATCAGACCCAAATCTGAAGGCTTGTTTAGATTTGTTTTTCTATACTGAAACTTGTCTTGATCTGGCATTAAAGACACATTTTCTTGTGTCACTGTAATAATCTTTTTTTTTTTTTTTTGTCTCTAAGTTGATGGATTTGTCAATTAGAGACCAAATTGTATCATTGTATTTAAGGCTGCAGTAACTTTGTCACTCAAAGTGTAGATTAGATTCTTTGTCTAGACCTTCATTTATTCACTAAGTCTGGGTGAGCAAGCACTTTAAAGATTTATATGGTATATAAAGGTCTCATCAAAATGCTAAGTTGATATAACATTTTGCATTCCTTGA
The DNA here is from genome assembly GCA_013400915.1 of Pardalotus punctatus. Taxonomy (NCBI): domain Eukaryota; kingdom Metazoa; phylum Chordata; class Aves; order Passeriformes; family Pardalotidae; genus Pardalotus; species Pardalotus punctatus. Next base: position 36,934 of record VZTX01012866.1, on the reverse strand, counting down.
ATAGTAAATTAGGTTTGCAGTGCTCAGAACACTTCTTCACCTGTGCCATTTCTGCTCACTTTTAATTGCAGGAGCTCATGGGTACATTGTTTTCACTTCAAGTTCTGCAGATGGGATTATCTTCTCCTTTCTGTAGTTATTGCTGTCTGGTATTAGCTGAATCTAAGTTAACCATCCTTCAGTTACAATCCTGGGAGGTTAAAATAAGAAACTAATAACATGTTCATTTGTCTTTGAACTACTCTAAATGAGAAGGTTATGAAATTATTAGACTTAGGCTTGAAAGCAATCACAGGAAGTGGAGAGGGGATGGCTGGGGTTGCTAAATATTTAATAAATTCAGGGGTGAGGTCTGTGCATTTAAGCTTATTGAACTAATATATTAAAGGAGGGTATTTTTTCCTTCTGTGAATTACACCTCCCCCTTTTCTTCCATTGGCTACAGGGCTGTTTCTCTCACTTTTTGTTTTTCCTCCAGTTCCAGCAGTGTTTTTACCCTTTTACCCTCTGTGATAAGTTGTCACAGAGGTGCCACATCCCCCTCTGATGGGCTCAACTTTGGGCACTTGGCTGTGAAGTTAGTCAAGTTACATAGCAGAACTAAAAAACTTTCTGTCGAGTAAAGCAAAATGTATGAATGGAAATAAAATGTTAAATATGAAATGCAAAAATTTATGTTCTGTCTTTTGGTGTTTTGCAAATGTGGCTCTCTTGTCTATATTATTTTGTGTTCTCATCAATTTTCTCTCATATGTTTTCTTCCCTTCTCAGAAAATATGAAGAAGCCCTGGAGCCCCGATTTACCAGTTGATAACCAGTCATACAATTCAGATTTCACATCTCTCCCAGACCGGGAAGGTGAGAAAGAATTAGCACCTGATGGCACTGAAGAAAAGAAGGAGAGAGAAAAGAAACACACCAACTTCACTTTGTGTAATGTTTGCAATATTCAGCTAAATTCTGCTGCTCAAGCACAAATCCACTACAATGGCAAATCCCATCAGAAGAGGTTAAAACAGCTCAGCAATGGAAATATCAAAAGTGATAACAGTAAGCATTATAATATATAGACCTTTGTTACGTTTTGATCTGAGAATTGAAGTAATGTTCCCTCTGTTGATATATATGAATCTAAACTTTGTTTTATTCAGGCAACAAATCCTTTGAAGCTAAACCAAAAGCTTTTGGTGACTTCAGAGTGCTGGAGGTCATCCCCAACATGAGCATCTGGCAAATAGCTAAACATATACCATCTGTTTTATTAAGAGAGTTTGCATTTTGTGTTTTGTTTACATAATGATGTTGATTCAAATTCTTTCTAATTTCATTTGCATTTTGATGGTTTTCAGCATAATCAGTGATATTCCATGTTTCACAGTCTACTAGAAAGTTTGTCTGTGTTAGGGGCATGTTTGCTTTTAATGAATATAAGGTGGTTGTGAAATAAATTGAAACAAGTACATTATACATTCCCAAACTCATTTCACTTTAGTTCCCTTATTCTTGGTTCAACCCATAGCTAGCATAAGTTTGTTTAAAGATCATGGCTGAAGTCAAACAGAGATAGAATACAGCTTATTTTGACTTTAAGTATTTCATTGACAGCTTTGGACAAAGCATTTTGTAGTCGGTGACATACTCTTCTATCATCAAAGTGAATTGTAATCCTCAAAGAAAACCACATTTTTGCTTTTTGTACTAAGGCAGATTAGGTAATAGAGGGATATGATGGTGCCTGACAAGAAAAACCAAATTACTGTGTTACAATTTTCTCAATTTCATAATTGGTAGTACTCAACTTTGCTGTACCATGTGTAGAGTTGTACTGCATTGTTCTATCTGCTTCTGTGCACCATGTCAGGGAAATGATTGTCTTAATATGATGGACGTAGGACTTTCAGGCTTTCCTTCTCCAGATTGCACATGTTGCTTCATATTTCGTGCTGTGACTTGCTTCCTGCCTCACCTGCAGAAGGATATGCAAAACAATAATCTTTAGATAGAACTACATATTATTATTTTAATAACCTCTGCTTTGCTCCTGCTTTAAGAGTGGGGAATAACATGGGAATGTTGCCCAAGTGTGTTGGATGCGAGTGCTTTTCTGGGTGCGACATGGTGTTCATTTCCAGAAAACACAATGATAAAACAAATAACACCCCCATAACACTGAACAATACAATTAATTTTGTCTTTAAGTGGCAGGCAGGACTGCAGCATTTGGCAGTATTCAGAGTTCAGGCTTAGGAAAGTAAGAGCTGTGGAAATGCATAAAGAAAGATTGATTTCCTAATTGATTAAAGATGCAATATGGTTATCCACAAATGCATTCTTTATAAAAAATAAACACAGTCCAATTTATTGGTATCTTTGGTTAGGGAGAAGCTGTTATTTTTATTATTAGCACAACAATTTTGCTAATGATAGATATTTTTTTTTTTTCTGCAGTTCATTTTTCCACTTTAATCCATGATAATGAAAGAATTAGTAATTAAGTAATGCTGAAATTAGTATCAAAGAGCTTCAATCATTGTTTAGCATTTATATTCTGGAGAGGCTCAAACTAGCAGTATAGCAGCATATTTCTTATTTCCTCCTTGAAAGTATCCTATGCTGTGTGTATCTGCATCAATTTGTAGTCAGAAAATAGCTGATTGACTATCTAGCTCTTTGTTTCAAAGTGCAGTTATTTTGAGTGGTTATGTAAAACTTCAGGATTTTCAAATCTGGCAGATCTTTGAATATCATCAAAAGTAGTGCTCCATTGAGAGAATAATGTAGGGTAGAGTATAAAGAAGGGATTTTTCCCATGTTGCCAAGTTCAGTTCTCTTCAACTTAATATTATAAATTAGAGCAATATTAAATATTTCTTGCTAGAAGTTAGAACTGAATTAGAGCTGAATATTTGAGTAACCATCTTCCCCACACTTTGAATAGAGATGCTGTTTGAGATGCTTTTACTATGTCAAGTGGAAATCAGAACACGACAGTCCTTTTACAATAATAGGTTTTGTCATAGCTTGTATATCTGAAATATGGGCAGTGTTTTTCAGACAAATGTTTGTTTTGTTGATGAGACTCCAGCAAGCTCAAGTGACATATGATCATGACTAAACAAATTATGACTTGACCATTTCTGTTCATTATGTACATGCAAATGGTGTTTTTTGAAGGTTGTTGATGTAACTGTTAAACATGCACAGCACTATTCTTTATTTAAGAGAATGGTATTTCTTGTGTGGAAGTCTGGTCATCACAGGAGACAGCTGTTATGTTTGATGTCCAGGTTAGTGACATAATAATTCTAGAGACTAAATTCTACTGTAAATTAAAACTATGTAAATGTTCTGCTTTATGCATTATCTTCCAAGGTTTTGTCATCAGTTACTCATATCTCATGACATATGAGTGAAATATCTATACTACACGCAAGGAGACTTAATTTCTAAATGCCGTGTTTCATGAACTCTACTCTCAGCTGTATATGCCTTTGCAGTGCTGGGTGCTCACTTGGAGCTAACATGTGGAAAGGCTGGGAAAAAATATTGGAGTTGTGATTTCTCATTTTATTTCATCTCCAAATTATTCCCACAAAGCAGGATAGGTTTGTGTGTTCTATATCACGAGGGCATAATAGAAAGGGAGGATTGATTCATATGAAACAAAAGCCCATGTCTTGTTCTAAAGTAATTAGCAATGGACTGCTGAACAGAGGTAGGGTTCAGCTGTATTAGCATTTGACTGTGTAATTTGAGTTGTCATGTTACAGTCATGATCTTCCAGCTGTGTGAAGTAGCTCATGTCTGTTGGACGTGAATAAAAGAATATTTACTATATTTTAATACCTAATTTCATAAGGTAAACGGCTTATACACTAAGCCTGTTAACATCTGCAAATATACACTCAGTAAATAATGTGCATTGTGGGGTTAAAAGCAGTGTTTCTTTGCTGCTGTCTTGGTATCTGGACTGTATTTGAATAACCAGATGTATTCTGAAAAGTTTAGCTAGTTGCTTATCTGTCTGCTTGGGAGCTTTACTGTACAATACCCATGTGGTTCCTTCCTGGGGCAGTGCAACTTCAGAGCAGTGACTGTGCAGCCACAAAAGTGATGTGAACCCAATGTATCTTGTGTCGTTACTTGGTACAGTGATTTGTGATGCCTTAACAGGACATAGTGCAACATCAGCACTTCTGTTACTGCAATGTATGTGCTTGGGAGCAGCACAATTTTCCGTGTACCTTCCTCCTAATAATTGCCTGTTATGTCACTTAAAAAGACTTCTCACACTTTCTTCATTGCACCCTATGAAATATTCTTACTGGTGATTTTTTTTGCCTTTCTGCTCTCATGCATGTAGTGGAAAGGTGACAAGAAAGTCAGTGGACATCTTGAATATGTTTTGGGATTAAAAGAGGGCAAAATGCAGTTCCTATTTGGTCTGCTGACATTGCACCACTTCTCATAAAGCCAGTCTGGACAGTGTGGGAAGAGGTGACCTCTTGTGGGAAATCATTTATTCTGATCAGCAGGAGCAAAACTCACATTCTTACTGAAAGAATGCAAAAATAACTCTGGATGCAAATCTACAGCAGTACCAGAAAGCTGATATTTCTAAAATTTTATGTAAGCCAGAATTTCTGCTGTGCATTCTTTTGCATAAATCGCTGAATCATCATGAGTGAATGAGGCATGGTTAGGACAAAACCTAAAACTGCTTTCCTCTGTAATACTTCCTACAATACATTAGATAAGAAGTGGGAAAATAATGAAGAAAGTGAACAATGTCACAAAGTTAATAGAATTCCTTACACTTTAAAAACTGTCTGATTTCTGAACCATTATTCTTCTGAAACATAGGAGGCAGTGAAGCATTTCTTGGTAGTTTATTTTTCTAGCTCTCTAAATTCATAACGCAGACCAAAGACTATCCAGTTTAGTATGTTTTATTTACTATCTTTTAAACTAAACCTGATTACAGCTTTTTTTTCATTGAAATTTCATTGAAGTAATATTTTATTTTACCGTCAACAAGGACATTGAGAATATGGAAGAAAGAAGCAAAAAGCATCAGAATTTAATATCTTTATTTTTTCCCCTTGCTAATTTCAAAAAGCAAGTCTCTTAATTCAACAGTAAGTATTGCTAAATATTAGAATGAATAAAAATTTGATTGTTATGCTTATGTTATGAGTATTATGAAATATGCACTAAAATATGAAGAATCTTTATTTCCCACATTTTTTTCTTTTTTAAAACCTCATTCAGTAGTTGAATGTAGTTTCCTACAACAGCTCTTGAGATGGTGGTTTCCTTAAATCTATGCACTACATTTTTTGCACACTGATCAGAGAAAGTATTTATTCTTTTATGTCTTTTCTTTTGCATCTAAATCCTGACTTTTTACTCATTTGCAGGAATATGTAGGAAATCCAGGAGATTTACCCAAACTGCTTGCACAGTTTCCTTCCTTGCACTTCTGTGTTGCTCATTATTTTCTGTCTCTGTGCTGCCTCTACAGTTTACACCTGTGCCGTCAAGTTTTGTGATCATGAAAATGGATGCCTTTGGGGATAGAAATATTCTTATTGTTAAGTGGTAAACTACCAAGTTAAGGCTTTAAGGGAAGTGGTGTCATCTGCTCTTTTCATTGTGTTAGCCCTCCATTCAGAGGAATGGGATTGGATGGAATGTTGGCGAATGGAGGAAGTCTTCAGGCAGAGTATATTTTCCTTCAGAAAAGGTGATTTTCCATTAATTTCCTGGCAATAAGAATTGTCAAATCAGCTTGAGACGCCCCTGGAAGTCGTGTCTCTTGCAAACATTTTGGTTTTTTTTTTCTTATTTTTACTGTCATATTCTGATGCAGAGCTTCATGGCCAGTTAGCACTCAATCAAATATGTATTTTCCTCTGGTTTTAAGCTTCTAGTTTGTGGGTCATAGATGCCAGTATCTTGTAAAGCATCAAGGCAGGCTCCTTCTGGGTATTTGTAATACCTCCCAAATGTAAAAGCTGGAGATTTCTGAACAAATAAGACTGGCTAAAGGCAGTGCGTTGTCACTTCTACTACTTCCAGATGTAAATCTTCCTCCCTATTTCAAAACACTTGTCTGTTTTCATCATGTTGCTATTTCAGTTACTAAACTATTAACAATTTCTGCTTTCAAGAGCACTTTTGCAAGCAAGGTATGCTTTTGAAGCCCCACTTGTATTTGCAGAATCTTTTCTATTTTATTCAGAAAGGTAATATCACCATATAGGACATCTTATTCAGCACAAAGTTTTATCACAAAGTGAATGAAAGAATCTTAAGAGCCAGCTCACACCAGCCACATGCATGATGTTGATTTTTCCTCTTAATAAGCATTGTAGGATCGACTTGGCTTTGTGAGTATACAGAAAGGATGAATGGATGGTAAATGTGGGCAAACCCTTTACATGTGTGCAAATAACAATGTAGACTTGCTTTAGGTAGCTGTCTGCTCTTACAAATAAATGCAAATGGACATCACTAAATTTTAATAAAGATCAGTCACAGTTAAAACTTGACATTGCAACAAGTTGTGGGAAGGCTGTGGGGAAAGTTTGTTGAGTGCGCCTGGAATATCTTCAATAATAGCATGCAGTTACATGGATAAAATATCCTTTACAGAATTCCTGAAACATCCTTTTGGACTTGGGGAGAGAAATCCATAGGAGTTAAACCATTTTTCATTTGGCATATATGGTAATTGGTCCACTGAATAGCATAACAGAATTAAAAAAAAATAAAGGAGCCTATAGAACTGTGATTATTAATTATGGATAATTCTTCAGATGTTGGGGGAGAAGTAGAAATTTGTGTCTAAATATACTTAAGGTATATTTGAAGTTCCTTATTGTTCATCAAGTGCATTTAAAAATGTGCTTATGTCTTTTGTTGGAAGTCTGGTTCTGGTCTGAACTAGCGAATTCCTTTCTTTTTGACCATCTTAAGTGCAACTGAATAAAACGTGCTATAGCATCTTATTATGAATCAAACTGTTTAAGGTGTGTGGAGAATCTCAACCATGAAGAACATCTGCCCAGGGTCTAAATGATCCTATAACTGCAGATGCAAAAAGTTGCAGTTTTCTGCCTCCATATAAGGCTGCACAGATTCTCTTTTAATACCCCCAGCTGTATAGTGTCCTCCTTTTGGTACTGTCTTGAATCAAGATGCTTGGTAAATTTCCTTCATCCAAAGGACATGGATGTTTGTCCATGAGAAAGTCAACAGTGACAGCTGAAACAAGTTTAGAAGTGGGTCCTTTGCTGCCTTTTAGCAAACCTGGAGAGGGTTTCTGAGAGCTCTGTGAAGACAGTGGGCGATGGAGTACTTAGAAGTGTCCTCAACGGCTCACAAAAGCTGCTGTTATGTGCAGATTAGAGGGTGAAAATCTTCATCCACTGTGGGCCTGCATTCTACATTTCGTCTTCCATACTCACAAATCTTACTCTGCCTGTTCCAAATGTTGTTCTGTCACAGTTTGCTTGTCCTCTTTAGACGTTTATGACCTCATGTTTTCAGGCCTTTATGGTGCTCTTAGGTATGTAGCTTCATCTTCCATATTGAAAAATAACTGCCCTTTATGTCCTCAAATCTGTGTTTAAGATACACTTGAAAAAGATGGGACAGCTTTCATCTTTCTCTTGAACTTCTGCTTAGCATCAACATAGCCTCTTTCCAATCACTTTTTTCTCCCCCCATTTTTTTTTTCTGGCTAGAACCAGCCATGCAACTTACTTATCTGGACGAGTTTGTCTCTCCACAATTAATACTCTTTTAGGCAAGTGATGTCTTCATGTTTTAACTGTAGCAAGAATATTGATATCAGTGCTAAATTAGCTGAATAAGGCTCAGTTACTCTGAGAGAAATGCCTGTCCATCTGTGTTTCTGAGCCGTGTGAGGTGTTGCTCTGCCATTCTTTGCTTCCCCCTGAGTGTGGCACCATTCTCATTTCTCAGAATGATGGCATTTGATCTTGTATATAGAGATAACAAACTGTTGAAACCTGTTTTGCAGGCTCTCCATTTAGTTCTGCTTATATCACTAGGTCCAATATAGATTATGATGACCATGGCTTCCTTCCAGACCTTCTCACTAACTTGTCTTCTTTTAATATGATGGTTTTTTTTTCCCTGCACTGGCATCTGGTAGGCAACAGATCATCCATGCGCCATGACAACGCACTAAGTTTATCAACACTTCCCGGTATTAATTTCCTAAGAGCTAGCTTTTCCCATATTCAGTTGTTTTCTTCTTCAAATATAGGCCTCTATTCCTCAATGAAGCTGTAAAACAAAACTTTGTACCTCTCATGTAACATAACTTTCTAAATTTTTAGGATATCACAGAATTCATGCAAAATTTTTGAGCTATATATATCTGTGTAGAAGAAAAAAATAGCAAATATCAAATGTGGGACAAATTTCGGTACTCCTGACTTTTACTTATTCATGGCTTTTTCTTCCTCTGATTCAAAATACACCATCTTCCTGATAGCCATGTCACTGAAATCTTTAGTTAACTTCTTATCCTCTGACATATTTCTCAGTAGGGGAAATACATCTCAAGACTGGAGATTTAAGACCAGTGCTAGTGAAATTAATTCCAAAAGCAGTTGATTTCAAGAGAAGGAGGCAATTTCCTCACTCTGAGGAAATGAATTAATGAGAGCTATGGTGGCTCAGTACAAATCATTGAGGAAGCACCAATTCTAATCTACAGCTCTGCTACTGTGGGAGTGAATTAATCTGTAAGATATCTTTCCTTTGTTTCTCACATTAGTGTTTATAGGTTAGCCTGGCTGGAGTCCCCATACAGAGAGAATATATAGTTATAGAGATACATATAATCAAGATTTTCCCCCAGTTTTTCCATAAATATGAAATTAGAGAGCTGGAAAGACATACTAAATGTAATCAAAGCAGCTCACTTACTAAACTAATATTTTGCTCTGTAAGAAAAATTCAGATTTTTAAAATACTTCTCTAGAAACTTTGTCAGGACAATATGTTTTTAAATGCAAGCCCTCCCTGGTGGGATGGTGTATAATTTATTATACAGAATATAACAGCTTTTTGATTATAAGAGCAATATTGAATGTTTTTTCTTTACAGGCTTTAGCAGCATAATGACTATCAGATTAGAATCAAAACCAAGACAAAGTCTCTCTCTGTGCTGAATTCTAAAATGCTGTAGAAGAAAAAAGGAAAGTTAATGAAGAATAATTTTGTGATCAAACATCTCGTGATCTTTAAGTAATTTAATTCATGGTGAAGTACAGTGAAAGGAAAACTGGAATGTGAAAATATTCACTAAGGTATTTTGACTAGAGTTGCTTAGTAATTTTGTCAAAGATTATTAAAAAATGGAGTTTTCTTCTGTTGAGCCTGTCCCATTCTGGAACACTTAACAATTCACCTGTTCCTTTTTGGCCAGGAGAACTCCAGTCCTGCCTTTGATTAATTCTCATTCCATCCCAAAACAACTATTAATATTGTTAAAAAGTGAGTAAAAATTTTCTTCCACTTTCATTCCTGTTCTCAAACTCAATAGAGGTTTGAACCTTGACAAGTTGCATTGTGAATAGATTTTTTTTTTCACTTGGCAAATACAATAGAACTTTGTCTTTTTCTTGGTCCAAAGTCTTATCTATTCTGATAATGTCCTAGTTTTTCTTAGGGAATTGTTTTGGTTTGCACCATGTTTTAAAATTATTATATTTTTTAAAATTTTTATTGTGGTGATCAAACTGAAGAAAACCAATGGCCAAAACATGACCATAGTTCTGACTCAACTTAGCTCCATTTTCCCCATGTTTGCTACAGCAGCTTTGCCAAAAACAGACCGGGGTGCCCTTGTGCACAAAAGGTTGAACAGGATTCATTAACTACACACTGGGACAGTTCCATGCCCAGTTTGTGGCCCCCAGTACAAGAGAGGCATCATTGTCAGGGAGTGAATGTGGTGGAGCATCACCAGGGGGGCAGGTTGGCCTAGAGCACCCAGCTTGGCCAAGAGAGGTTGACAAGGCTAGTTTTATTTACAGTGAAGAAAAGAAGGGCTCATGGGGGATCTTTTTGCAGTTTCCAAGTTTCTCAAAGGGTTTTTGGATAGAAGATGGATGCATGTGAAAGGGCAAGAGGGAAGCACCACAAATTGCAGCAAGGAAAGTTCTGGTTAGACATATGGATAAAAGCATTTGGAATGTCACTGTAAACGTAGATAGCCACGGGAATAAGTTGACCAGACAAATTATTCTCTGGAGATTTTAAGAACTCTACCTGATCTAAAGTTGAAATTTGTTCTGCTTTGAATAAGAGGTTAAGTAAATTCCAGAGGTACTTTTCCACCTGAATTCTTCTTGGGTTCAGTAGAAAATACTGGGAAAACTTTAAAGATTCAGAGGCTTACTTGCTTGATTTCCATCAGGGAGAATCAAGAGATATATAGCCAAAGGATTAGTGTTTTCTTCATAGCTGTGTGTTTAAAAAGAAAAAAATAACCAAGAAAATTCTATTCTGAGTGTCAGGGTGCAGAAGGTATTTGGCAGAAGCAAAACAAATACAGCAAAATCTGTATTCTTTGAAAGGCTCTGACATGTAAAAAAAGCTGTTGAAACCTTTTTTACTATCTTTATTTTTTCATCAAATTGCCTGTAGCATATTCTCAGAACTGCTGTTGATCTGTGTTACAGTCTGTCTAGTTAGAGATTATAAAAATAAAATTCTTGTCCTTTAAAAAGAGGAAATCTAGGAACAAAGCTACTAGCATACATGGATCTTGTTTTTAGACCTTTATTTCTGTCATTAGTGGTGACAGAGGGAAGAATAGATGCTGCAGGATGCAGTAAAGAACATCAGATATTGTGTTGTTCAATGATGTTTTAAGGTAGATATGATCTTCATAGTAGGACAGAATTAATAACCATTCAAACTTTCTTAACTTAGCTTTTAATCTGAACCATTGAATATTTCAACAGTAGACTGTCATGAAAACACTGGAGTGATCAAACAGCTCCTTAAAAAATTATCTAGTAATCAATATTGAAATTTTTTAGGTTTTTTAAATTTTATTTTGTGTGGTGATTTGTTTTATGACCAATCACATCTCATCATGAAATCAAGTTATTATTAATTGAAAATTAATTTTTGTATGCTGAGGGAAACATAGTTTTTATTTAGAATCATCAGTGTAATAGAGTTTCAAAAGTACCACACATCAGTAAAATAGTATTCCTAGTGTTTTAAAACCTTGAAATATTTAAGAAAAAAGTGCTGCCATAGTAATTCACTGTATTGTATTTGATTTTATCACTGACTCTTTTGATGTCAGTGACCCTTGTCAAAAAGAGATGAAATATGCTTGAGAAAGCCAAGGAAAAGATCCTGGAACTGCCAAGCTTCAAGAAATATATATTGCTCATAATTGCAGTGTTGGCATTTAAAGACTTTTTTACTGTGAATTAAATTCTTCTAGAACAGTGGCAAGCCTCTCCGGTCTTAGGAGCACTCCAAATTAAAGATTGTGGAAGCAAACAATGTTACAGCTAAAGAAGGAACTACTAAATTAGCTTGTAGCTGGTGAAGAAGTTTTAATACTTTCAAAAAAGAAAAATTTTAGTTTTACCAACAATTTAATTTTTTTGCAAGCCAGAAGAGTTTATTTCAACATATTGACTCTCTTAATTTTATCTCTGTGAGGCTGTAAGTTTGTCATAAATTACTTTTTCTTTTGGTATAGGCTAGATTTTGTAGCGTAGGTTAGTTTAATCTGTTATATGCTTGTAAAATTTGTTGTAAGGGAAATAATGTGCTTTTGTATTTCTTTGATATGGCACATACCTATTCTACAAAATCCATTGACTACATTAATGAGAGTACTAGAGGGTAGGGCTAAATTTGAATATTTGTGCTTCTGAGTACAAGATTATATATTCATACATAGACACAAACCCCAGTTTATTCTTAGTTTGCATGGGAATTTGTTAGCTCTTGCCTTTGGCAGAAAATTCCAGTGCAGTGCTCTATAGGGGGTGCATTTTTGCACCATCTGCTGATTAGCCCCGACTCCTGTATGGTAGTTAGCAGTTAGATTTTAATCTTTAAAAATTTTAGTTACTGCAGTTTGGTTTTTTTTTTCTTTTCTTTTTTTCTTTCAGTTTGTTTGTTTGTTTTTTTTTGGGTTTTTTTTGTGTGTGGTTTTTTTCCTGTTTTGTTTTTGGTTTTTTTTTCCTAATTTATTTATTTTTCTGAGGTGTTACAGTAATTTTTTATTTAAAAGAATTTTCCCAACAGTATGCATCTATTTTGTCAAATCAGAAATCATATTTATATGATTGCAAGTGAACCTCAGTAGGAATAGGTTTTTTTCAAATGGCTCCAGAAAGATGATTTACATTTCTTCTACCTCAGTTTTTATTAATTTTTATTCATATACAAATTTTTTAATCCAGCAAACCTGGTCTTTCACAGTGTGAAGTAAGGTGTTTTTTTTTTCCTTTCTTAAATATTTATATTCTTCTATTCAATACACTCAAGAAAGCCCCTCACATATTAGTATTCATATTATGTTACAAGTTATATAAGTCAACACTTAGCAAGAGTAGGCACTATTACTTCTGACAGATCTCTAGAATTATGTTAGTTGATGATATGGTTAATGAAACATTGTATCTATATACAAGACTTCTTTTTTTCCTCTGGGAATATGGAGTGGTATAGTTACTATACAGTGCTATTAAGATATCCCCTCTATATTATAGTAAAGACTTGTATTCCTGTCTGTAGCCACTCTTGCTTAATTTCTTTGGTGAATGATCTTCATAATATTGCTTTCTTCTTTTGCTAACTAACTATGGATATTTTATGTAGTGTCATGATGGAAAGCTTGAATATTCAACCTTATCTGATCCCCAAAGTTACCCGGAAAGACACTTGTCACCCTGACTTACTGTTTGTGGATCTCCAAAGCATTGGTGGTTAATGTGTTCTGACAGAGCTCTCCGTGCTCCGCAGTTCACCTGCTGTAGATGTTACGCAAAATGTGCTGGCTGAAGCACCATGTGCAAACACAAAATGGCAGAACTGGTGAGTTAATAGAACAGTTTCTTCAGAAAGATGAGAGGATGAAAATAAATGATACCTGCTTCATCCTTTATATTCCTTTGATAACAAAGCGCTTCACAACGTTCTTGAAACCATTGTAGACAGAAATATATACACAAAGCACAGCAGGATTTTGAAATGTGCTCAGTTTGTTTATTTTGTGTACAAAAAGAGCATAAGGCTCCTTTTCTCTTGGTATTATGTAAGGTTGAAAAACACCCACTGTGACCCAAAGAAGCCCTATGGAAAGGACAGGATATTATCCATATCGAGGGCAGTAATCCAGCCAACAGCAGCTTCCCACTAGAGCATTTTGCTGTAACAATATGGGAGGTTAGGCTCATACTGTTAAATCTCATGGAAAACTTTAGAAGGCCTTGGTTCCTGTGGAGAAATGGTCTCTTTGGTAGTAAAATGCCCTTCACAACACCCTGCAAACAGTGGCACAAACCTCTGAACAAACTTCTACTATTTATGCAGAATGACAGGGAATCAGTGCTGCGACATGAGGAGACGGGCTAATGAGGGGATAGTAGGATTTAGATGGGGCTCAGTCAGTGCTTTTTCATGATTTGGTGGGAAAATCAGTTATGAAAATTCATTTTTATAGGATGGTGTTAACTTGCAGAGGTAAAAACAAATATAGGAAATTATTACAATGAGTAAATGAACAACTGTGGAGATGACTACGGAATAGGGGAGGAAACTGATTGTCTTGCATGTTGAAGTAATTGAAAACCTTACAGAACAGAATATATTTTGTTTCCTGACCATCTTGAAGCCATTAAAGAAATTAGCATAAATTTCCATAGAATTCATATGTCACATTAATTTGAGTGCCTGGTGCATACATTTCCTACTCAGATGGTGGCTCCTTCTGCCAGATGCCAGCAGGTTGGTGTAAATTACCTGGCAGAAATTGGAATGTTGTTTCATTGCAAGTTGACAAAGTGAAAGAGATATGCACAAACCCAATATTCTCCTCAGATCTGCTGCTCTCTTATTCCTTCCTCCCTCTTCTTGAAGGGACCATGGGTAAAGAATTCGTAGTCCTTTTCTGAGGAAAACTTCAGTGAAATGCTTATCTGAGGACTGCTTGATTTTGAGCAGGTTATAGACTTCAAAGTTCAACTGTGGCATTTCTCAACTTTTTAGATTCAATGATACTTTAATTTTCTGCTTTGTTTTTAATCCAGACTTTAAAAATAATATCTCCATACTACGCAAGTTAAATACAAAAATAAAGTTCTTAATTACTGTAACTATGTTTCAAGAAAAGACACTTCTGCATTGTTTTTTTTTATCCCTCATAAATGCTAGCAAGATGATACAATACAAAAACCACCTTTCTGCCTGACTCAGCACAAGAAAGATTTATCCCAATTAGTTTAATTTTTTTTTTTTTAAACACTAAACTGCTAAGCATTTCCTCTGAGGAATCCAGGTCTCCTTGCATAGAAAGGCTTGGGTGACTACTGGAATTTTTCTCATAGAAATATAAAGCATACCTAACTCTTTGTACTCTACTCCAAAAGATTTTTCTTCTAGTATAGAAAGACCCATAGTATATTTGTTCTGTTGCAGTATCATCAGTTGTTCTTCTGTTCTTCTTCTATCACTAGTTTAATTAGATCATTATGTGTGTGGAATTTTTTAATACTGTATGGTAATATTATATTTGCTATGTTGGCAGTCCTTGGGCTGGGGATTCTGTTACCCTTATCACTATGTAAGGCAGAAGGAATGTGAAGACTCTAGAATAATACTATGAATAGCACAAAATACTGGTAGCATCATAAATTAAAATTAAGGTTTATAGCTTTTGGGTCTTTTTGGTCTAAATTCACCTTGTATTATGCAGCCGTTTTTCCTCTTTGCTTTACTTTGTTGGTGAACCTTGGCATTCAGTCATAACTTTCTATCAAATTAAATTGCAAAGAAATAATTCCCTCAGAAGCTCCCTTTCAGCCTCATTACAAACTCCCCCTGAATACTGAAAGTGTTGGCAGCTATATTTTCATGATGTTTACAGAATTGCTCAGAAGTTTACAGCTTTTTTTTTTTTTTAACCTCTTCTTTATGAAGATCAAAGTAGCAAGTTTTTATTGTTCAGCTGTTGTTAACATACAAGACCTAATACTCCCACAGGTATAGTAGATTCTAACATCCCTGGCTTTTTGCAATTAGTGAAAAAGCCCTAGTGAGTATTTAATTTACCTGGCAGTGCACTGGTGTTTGAAGCCGCTGCTGGCAAATTCTGGAAGGGTTTTTTCTGAGTAAATGCTTGGGGGCTTGATCTGTGATTTTTAAAATGCCTTTGGGAGGTGAGATCAGATGCATAAGAATGTGATTGTGTTTATTTTTTACATGAATCCCACTGCTAGAATCCTTAGGGATTTGCTGTATCAAAGATATTTATGAGAATATTGCCCTTGGCTACAGTTTGAAAGGGAGCAATGTAGGACAGGGACAGATGAAGGGTAGGCAAGCTGGTGACTCTGGTCACAGAGAATGTTGAGAGCCTCCTGGATGTGGATACCCTTTCTGGTGCATAGCAATCATGCAAAATAGGAGAGTGAGCAATATTCTACAGTCACATTTCCACTTCAGAGGCTTGTTTGTGTATTACAGTTCCTGAATTTTCATAATTTCAGAAACAGCAAAGTATGACCAGGATTAATCACTCAATGTATGGATCCAGTATAGGCTGTTGGCCATTTCTGGCATCATCTTATCTGGAGAGCAGGATATTCAGGCACGTGACTGTTATATTTAACCTTCGGTGCAAAGAAAATCTTTGTTATTTGGACATTTGAACTTCTGTGTTCTTTCAATTTTCCTGGTTTAACGGGAGGAATAGGGCAAGAAAATGGCAATTACATCTAGCAGGTTTGTCACAGCAGTTCCTCAGCATGTCGAGGTTTAGGTTTCCCATGAGTAATAGGTAGTGTAAATGATGAAGCAAGAATAAAGAGGGGAGAATTGTAAAATCAAGTTGTATCTGAAGTTTCTTTTACTGAGGGTGTATTGTTCTAGTGTGAAGAAGGAATTATTTGCCCTCAGTTCAGCCAGAGATCTGGAGCATTTTCAGAGAGTTGTTGGACTCGATAATCTTAAAGGTTTTTATCAACTGGAATGATTTTATGAACTAGCCAAAGTGCCATTTAAACAAATTAAGAAATCTAACATTTATATTAATGTTGCTGACCAGAATAGTCCCATAATCTGTTAGTAAAATGCATCTGCTGCTTTATAAAAATATGTATGTGCATGCACATGTGCACACATACAGAAGGTTTTAATTAGTTGCTGAGATAATATATCAGTCTCTGCCCCTTTAAATTTGCTGATTGAAAAATGAAGAATTCCTGCCCTTTAAATGTTCAGCTTTCACAGAGGTTACAGTAAATCTCTTAATCTCCCAAGCACTTATTCTCCTCTGTGTTTTTCAGAGACATTTATCCACAGGACATTCATTTCCAATCTGTATTTAAATCCAGGAATAACTATGTGGGCTTTGAGCTATCTGCTTTCATGCACTGGTAATGGGCTCTACCACAGGAACTCTGGATGAGCTGGGGGGAAAAAAAGATTCAAGCCATGTTTGGCTTCTATTTCAGTTTAAGCTGAGTTTCTATTTATTTTTGGTGAAGAGAGCATTAAAGAAAGCAGTTATTTGGGGGTGAAGGAAGGGCAGGAAAGATCCACAATAAAGGATTTATTTATTCTGACTTTATAGAGAGCACCAGTGTATCAGATTTTCAGGCTTATAATGGAACATAGTTGAATTTGTCTGCTGAATGGGGTGTGAGGATTTGAAACATATCCTGGATTTTTGTCAAATACTCTCAGGACTTTTTTTCATGTTTCTTATAGACTTTGTAGTCCGGAATCTTGGATATAAATGGTCATAGCTTCACATTGTTTTGTAAATACACAGTAATTCAGAGTAGCGTGTTTTTCCATTACTTAGTAGATGGTTTGCAGTCACTATGCTGAATGACGCATTTCTCTAAGAGAAATGTAATATTAAATTAATACTATGTTATAAAAGAAAACACAGAAACACAGTGTTCTTTGAAGTAGTTACAGTGAATCTGCCTCTTGACCTTTTGGCATTTTCTCTCCTGCACATCAAAGAATTTGTTACAGCTTTATTCAGAGCATACTTGGAGAGGTGAAGTGAGGGAGATTGAAAGAAAATGTGCTGAGGAGACCTTTAGTTCTGTATTTCCAGCCTATGCAAAATATCCTGAATTTGAAAACTATGCTAAGATATATCCAGAAGACTGTGTGGTATTACCCTTGAACATAAACACTTCTTCGTTTTTCTTCCCATCTTCTTTTCCTCTCTAAGATCATTCTCCTCATTGTTCCTCTTCTCTGTCTCCATTCTGTGAACCTTTCTCCAGAGTACAAATCCTTCCACTTTCTGTGCAATGGATTTTCTGACTATTACTTGCTAATCCAGATTTGCTTTGCTCTTTTGGTATTATAAACATGCTGTTTTGTCAAAGACAACTAAATAGCTTTTGGTCAATAACAGCAAGATGCATTTCTTCTTTCCTGCTTATAATATTAGATATACTTTAAGTATTATTAGTATAAAGATTTGAAGGAATGGTCATTTTCTGGTAAATGTTAAGTTTTGAAATGTTACCTTTGAAAATATTCTCATTAGAGAGTGATGAATCATTCAGTAGAAGATAGATTTTTGTGTATCTTTCTTAATTGTGTGTTTTGGTCTCATGTGGAGCTATAAGTGAAAATAAATAGGCTAATTAGACTGTTACGCTTATTAAACTCTTGCCAAATTTGGTTAGACTCTTTCCTGGTGCTGGAAAAGTCTGACTCAAATCATCATTCATAGAATGAGTAAACTTCTGGAAAGATGGAGATTAGGAAAACATTTTGGGTCAAATTTTATGAGATGCTGCTTACGTCTTTCAGTTCTGATTAAAGCCTTCAGACCCAAGAGTGCTTTTGAAATTGAGGGGAAGCCATGGACTCACAGCAGTATCTTGGCCTCTCAAAAGAGTGCAAAAAGGGCATTGGAAAGCACTGCTGACTTGTACCAGTTTGAGGTTGGGCTTCTTAATTTACTGATATCATCTGCTTGTTAGGTTATGCATAATATGGTCTAATTAAGTGTTATCCAGCTACTTAGTCAATGATTGCCTGAACAAATTTACTAAATTCAGTCGGGTGCCAGAGAAAGGGTAGCAGTGAGTCTAAAGCTTTCTTTTTATTTATCTATTTATTTTCAATTCTTAAAGGACCAAAGCTCTGTCCAACAGTTCTAAATATGTCTCTGCCTCAATAAATTTATACATTGTGGGTTTTCTAACTCTTTTTTTCCTACCAAGTTAGGCACAAATAAGAGAATGAACAGTGTTTCTTGTAACCAGGAAAACACTGCTTAACATCACTATGCATTTTAGATTATTTAAACATGAAGCTGCCATATAGGCCTGTGCAACAACCTGTTCTCACACTGCAGATTCCCAGATAAAACTGAAAACAAAAATAAAAAAATTGTTCAAGGTGGAATGAAGATAAAACCTGAAAAAAAAGTGATTTAAAATTTGTGTAACTTGGAAGTGGGAGTTTTCTAAATCCAGAAATCTGCTCTTTCATAAATTAGTGTTCAATGGCTTCTTTTCAAAAACAATGAGTTTTTGATCACATCAAATTCTTGTTAGCTGTGGAATGCCACATGTTGTTGATGAATATGTCTGCTTCTTAGCAATAACATTTCTTAATAGAATTGACCATAGCAGAAAACAGAAATTGTCTGTGAAAGAAGCTTTTTTTAACTTGCAAGTCATAGAGGATTTATACTGATGAACGGCCCGTTTAAAAATCAGGTGGACTAGAGCCCAGATAATTCTTCTTCACAACTTACTGAATTTAGTATTGATATATTAGGACCCTGGAGTATTATTCCTTCCCCCCTCCCCCCGCCCCCCCAAGTAAATTAAAGGGAGTGAGATAGAGTCTTGCCCTTTAGGAACTGAAGCCTTCCCAAAACCTGATTTTTGTCTCTCTTATTGCCAAGCTTACAGAAACTTGTGTTTCAGTCTGTTTTTCAATTAGATATTTAAGTTTTAATATTTAGCATTTAAGCTTAATTAATTTTCCCAACATTTAATAACTTCGTTTAAATTAGGCTGGTTTTGATGGCTAATTATCATGAATTAATGGGTGCCTTGACATTTCTAATGCACCAATGATTACAGTGAAATTACTTAAAAATTTAGTACATTTTAAGTTGTTTACTTATGAACTGTTTATTCATCTGCTTTCATGGGAGAGCACAGTGGCAGTAGGGACTGCAGGTACTCAGTGTGTTGCTATAAGAAATAGTTTATATCAGCATCTCATCTGGAAAATTATCTGATAGTCCAGCAGGCATTTTCACCTACTTGTAATACCAATGGGGAAATTAGTAACTAAATAAAATTTCTCAGCTAGCCCAAATGCAGGTGTGGAATAGGAAACATTCATGTGTCCTGACTTGCTCAAACTCTTGCAATGAGTTTCTGGCAAGCAGAACTAGAGTGAAGGATATATGATTCAAGTGTCAGTTGTCATGGCTTGCCTGTCTGACATTTACACTCCAAATCTGACAGGTAATTCACTTTACCAGTCTAAGTATTTTCATCAAGAACTGTGGTTTTTCTCTTTCCTTATACACAGCTCCCTGATGAGACTCAATTATGTGTTTAATTAAGTCTTTTGAAAAGCAGCAGTGTAAAACTTGGTTTTCTTCAAGGACTTTAATCCTTTAATAAGTTTAATCTGGTAATAACTTGTGACTCTTTGGCATGTAATATATATTAAACTTTGTCTTCTTAGCAGATCTGCTGTCATAAAATTCTGAAGAGAACTATGGTTATGTTGCTGTGTTTCTAGGATTGCAAATGGAATAGTCAGCTATATTTCTTTTCCCAAACCTTGACACAGGAATGGTTTGAGAGAATACTTGCATGTCTCCTTAAGGTAATTTTACTGTGAATTTGAGGGGTTTCTTATTCTTAATACAATGACAAAAGCAACAACAACAAAAACCCAAACAAAAATACCCAAACCACAAGCCCCCTAAGAAACAACTGACAAAACAAACACATGTACCCTGACCCCAAAGTGGACAAACCCCAAACTAAAGTTAAGGAATTTTTTTTTTTTTTTTTACATGGTAAAAATTAAACATTTAAATCCTTCTAGAACATCAGAATAACTTACAGCATAAATGTTATTTTATGCTGTGCACATTGTGTTACGGATAGTAACATAAAATTACAAGTAGTTCCAAGTGGAAATTTGTAGCTACATTCTTTCTTGTAATGCTCAATTTATGAGATGTAAAGATAGGGTTATGAACTGGAAACTACACAAGTTTTTAATGCCAGCTATATTCATAAATTATTTTACTTCTCTGAAATGTAGTTGAACTCATCTGAGGCTGAAGTGTACATGCCAAAAAATCATGGTCAAATACTCGGGCTTGTGCCAATGAGCTGTGGTTCCACTCACTTCCATCCGCCTTCCAGAGCTTTGCTCTCTGAGGATCTTCTGCTGCTGCACAGAGGCTTCTGTCGCTGCAGTGACTTTGTGGTGTTTGTTGTTATCGTCAGTTATACATAGCCCATTTAGCTGTAATGGATGGATGGATTTTAAAACCATCTGCAGCTGCTATTAATACAATTTTTCAGTGTGTGTGTATTTCCACAAGCTTTGGGTAACAGCTGTTTGAGCAGAACTCTTTTTTACTTCCTTTCTATCTAATTTTATGGTACCATTTCCTTTTTTGCTTGTTTTAGGTAATATTTAACTCTTGGAAAAAGGCAGTCATAAAATGTAGAGGAAGTCCTTTGCAAATGTCCAGTGAAGTATTTGAATTTTAAAAGAAAGTACTTAGTGTACGTTCCTTGTCAGCAATTTTAAATCAACAGTTTATTTTAGTGGTATTTCTGTCAAGAGCTTATCAGAAGTTTGAGTGTTACTATAAAAGCTCCCTATTTTTACTTTAATTATATGTGTGCGTATGTTCTTCTGGAAAATAAAAGAAATTATTTACTGTAAAAGTTATACTCAGCATATATTTATTGGGAGATTTAAAAATACTCTTGTATTTTAACAACTTCCTCAACAGTCATATAGCGCGCGCACTTTCTCCTTGATTACTGTTTGATGTGCGATGTGTATATCTAGGTAATAGAAATACTTTCTAATTAATTAAAAGATTATGCAAACTTAAGAGGTATATAGGTTTTAATGATTAGAGATTATTGCTGCATTTACACATCCATGGAGAAATATTTTGCCTGTCATGCATTTCTCTTCTGTTTTGCAGGAAATACCTTCAGTTAATGTTATTAAAACTTGGGCTATGCCAGAAAAGTCAGTGACCACTTTAATAACAGCTGACTGAAAAGAGTGGTGCTACTTATGTTTCGAACAATAGAATATATTTGCCCCTTTTTGCATTCTAGAGTGACCTTTGACTGATTTTCTACACATTTGTGGTACAGTGATGTCAATTTTACCTCTTTAACTAGAGGTGGGAGTCCCGAAGAGAAAAAATAGGTTTTGTTGTAGTCTTCAGAGCAACAGTATATAAGAAAAGGAGAAATCTCTGGAAGTTCAAATCTTTTCAGCAGCAACTTTTCTTCCACAAAAGTCATTCCTCTTGTTTGACTGAAAAAGGATTCCCATGCTGTAGTAGGTGTACAAGTTACCATTCTGAGCAGGTGACAAAGATGTTTTTATTGCTTTTTTTTAAATGTAATATTATTAGATAGTGTAATCAATCTATTTCTATTTTAATTGAATATAAAATATTTAATTAAAAACCTTCATCATTTAGCCATGATTATGCCAGTTAAATTAGTTCTTGGTGTTACAAGCCAAATTGATGGTAATTAAAGCACTTAATAATAGGAAATAAATTGAAATCCATCTTTTTTTTTCTCTCTAAGGAGATTTGGCATTTCTGTCAATAGGGTCATATTGATCCTTCTTCCTTTGTGTCTCACCACTTCATCAGGCTATTGTTTACAGATTATCTGATGTTTTAGTATTTTTCTTTTTGCAGTAGGAATTTCTAAATAGTTCACTGCTTTGTAAAGTCTTCTGCTGGAAAGGCAAGAAATGTGGGAAGATCACCTTATGAGCAGGCTGTACAGTAATGTTTTTGAGCAGGACTGTGTGTCTTCTAGAGTGTGATCTAAGGTAAACATCATATTTGGAGACAAACTCTCTTTAGAAAGCATATGATGCTTTAAATAGAGATTCTGTTTTAAATAGAGGCCAGAATATAGGTTTTTCTTCTGCTACCTTCAGTGTGCTGACTGGGTAAGATTAATTATGAGTCAGTCTTCGGGATATGGCTTTACAAATGCAAAAAACCAGGACATTTCTGTGATAGATCAGTGAGTTCCAAAATTAATCCTTTGGCTATGCATTCTGGTAAGTCTCTGGTTTAAATGGCAGCACTACAGAGTATGGGTAAGAAGAGAAAGCTGTTTTACAGCCAAGCTTTGTAGGTTACAGCCATGACTCTGATCAGTATTGTGCTGCTTCAGCTGAGGAAACTCCCCCAGTTCCATTCTCAATACCATTGGTAGTAAAGCGTCTGGATTTAGTACTTTTATTTTTAATGCTAGTCAAAAGACAAAAGAATGGAAGTTCTCCCTTTCAGGACATATTGTCTGTTTTCACCATAGGAGATCTTGTATTTCTCTGAAAGCCAAACAAATACTGTGGCAGGATACCTTGTTGAATACGCTATCGGGTGTTGCCACTTTTCTTACCATAATATTCCTAGCTACAGCTAGTGAACACCAACACTGAAGCAAGTGTTGATTGTTTTTCTAAATGTGACTTTACAGCATTGCTTCTGTTAGATGTTAACTTGTTGTGCTTCTTCTAGCCTGACGTGAATTTCTTGGGGATTTACAGATATATTATATAAAGGTACCAGCCAGACTACATTAAAATGAAATACAAGTCTAACTTTTTTTTGACAGGTGGAGTGCTTAACAAGTCTACTTTCTAGTCCTGTCGTTTGAAAGGATCAAAAGAAGCTTGATAGTTTAAAACTTAGCACTATGTTGCTTTGAGGAAAAAAGCTGTCTGTTTTCACATCATCTAAAGCCAAAATAATCCATGAAAAAAAAAAACAACAGAGAATAAGCCTTTCTTGCTGAAACGTTATTTGAAAGGCTAATCGTAGAACACAAGATGCATTTCTGGAGTAAAAGATAACAGCTTGAAAATGCTGTCTTGGCTAGCTTTGGCTTATGTATCAAAAATGTTAAGCCTCTCCAAAGACAACCTTTGATGACCCATATGCTAATACTTCCGGGCCAGCATTACTCCTGATTGCAAAGGAATCTAATAACCTTCCTTGGCAGAGATTGCCACCTTCTCATGTCACCAGGAATCTCTAACAGCAGTGCTGAGTGGGTGGATTTGTGGGAATCATGCACATTTCTGCACTGTTCCACAAAGATCTGTCCTGTGTTGTTTCATTCAAAGTGTGCTTTTTTGGAATTTGACATTGTTATTTGCCCCTCCAAATTTCAAAGATGATGAAAGAATAAATATTGCTATTTCTAGTGTTTCATTTTGCTCACTAACAGAGACTTTTGTGTGACAGCTGCTCTAAGGGTTGCAGAAATGGATGCATAGACGCATGAGAGAATTTCTCTCTTGAATCATACTTTAATCTTGTGACAGGTTACATTTTGTACATTTTGTAGCTGCCTTCTCAAAAGTATGCATTTAAGAACTACATTTTTGTGCATAACTAACAGAATTGTGAATGTTAAAATTCCCAGAGACAGCACTTAGTTTAAAAAATAAAACAGACACCCAACCCCCTCCCCCACCAGCCAACCCAAAGCCCCCAAAACCCCCAATACTCAAACCCCCTTATTTGGGGAATTTAAACTAGTTAGCTGCAACATTTCCAGAATATTTCTTCATCTCTCACAGTGAGTCATATAAGACACACTACAGAAATGGGATCAGGCTAAAGAATTGAACTCTGTTGGATTTTGAAAGGTAAGTGGAACACCCCTGTTGAACTGCCTTGCCTGGTTTGTTCTTCAGAACATTTTCAATATGAGGAGCATGTGAAGGCTAGGTCATGGTTTATGAGAAGTCACTTGATACTTTCTTTCCATGGAATACTTGAAAGGTTTTGCTGGAGTATCACTTGCTCTGTACTCTTGAAGGTGTTTTCAAAGTTAGTTTTTATGCCACAGAGTAATATTTACCTTGAATGCTTCCAGTGGGAAATGAAAATGTTAATCTTGTGAGAATATATTCTACTGAGAAATACTGTTTTAAGTAACATCAAGGGGACATTAGGGGAACCTATTAAAAATTGTTTACAGTCTCCTGATGAATCTACTAGATATAATTTTTTCATGACCTAAAATCCAAGTCATTTTCTGTTTCTCAGCTAAGTTTCACATTAAATAAGTCCAAGCTGACCAGCATTTGACATAAATGTTGCTGTTCTTTTCAACTTCAAATCCAGATTTAATTAGATGCAGATGCTAGACTGAGTAATATCTTTAGTGCTCTGTTCCCACAAAACAAACTGCCATGTCACTTATAAGACATTTGATGTCTGATGTGATTTCCTGTCTGGTTGTGGGAAATGTTTTCATTAGGAATTAATATCTTGTGGAGAACCAGATGAGCTCCAATATCTGCTACAGGTTTCAATCTGTTGTCCAGTGACAGAAATCTGACCTTTCTGTAAGTGCCACCTCTGAGTAAATGCTGTAAGTGGAAGATACTTAAAGAGCAGAATTGATACCTCCTTGGGCTGTAAAACATTCTTTACTCTTTCCCTTTCATAATTTTCTAGCTGTTCCCCCATAATCTGTAATCTTTCAAATTTAAGAAGGCTTGTCTTGCAATTTGTTGGGACTTGCTTGAAGTAGTTTTGGAGAACCTGTGATCAAGAGAATGAACACTCCCATAGGTACTGAGGTTTTATGTGTGTGGAAATTAGTTAAACCTACAGTGCTTTCCATAATTTCATATGAACATTTAGTTTCTTTGGTATATAAAAAGGAAAACTGCATAGTGTTTTGTCTTGCAAGCGTGTATGTGGCAGAGAATTGTCTTAATATTTTTTCCAATTAGATATATTTCTACTCAACTTGGCTACTCTAAGTGTACTTTTCACTTGACTAAAAAGGCTTACGTGTCTTATCTGAACTTTTGCCACCTTCCCCGAGTCTGTTTCCAAGAACGGTTCATTTCAATGCAAAGGAGAGAGATCTTTTAATTGCAATTAGTGAATCTGGTTTTGGCTCCTGAATATAGAATTAAATTAAAATCTTCATTTTAACTTCTTTACTACATTTTACTTATTTTATAATTAACATCTACTGTAGATGTTTTGCATTTTAATGTACAAAACAGAATCAGTGCTTAAAAAGGTTTCAGAAAATAGTAGTGATGAGTATTAGTTGTAATTTCCCCGCATTGAGACAGTAAATCCTTTACTAGAATTCAATTTCTTGTCCTTAGAATAGTAGTACTTCAAAATGTTACACTTTTTAATATGAACTTTTCACTAGACAATCATAATTAACTTTCCCTATGTCTGATTAGTTTGCAAAACATATGTTGAAAGGACACATAACATCAATGTCCATTAAAAAATCAAGTTTAAAGGTGAGATTTACTTGTTTTGTTTGAGTCTAGAAGTGAAGAAAATGGACTTTTTGGTTCAGAATATGAATATAGGCCTTCTGAAAAATTTTGCTAAGTGCTACCATATTTCACACATATATGCGTCTGTACGCACAGATGCACATATGTATAGATATGAATGGAATCCATCTGTATATATGTGTTGCTCTAACTATGCTCTGTGCCAAACACAAAATGGAAATTAGCACATTGAATAACTGTACCTGAATTTGCATGTGCTACTCACTGAGAGCAGCCTATGTTGTGATCAAAATATCATGTACCTTTGCAGCTGTTTGTCCTTTTACAGCCTGCTCAAATAGCTTAAATTTAGTCAGCCCAATCCCAGATGCTCTCTAACCAGTAGTTAGATCTATTTCTGTTATCATATCAGAAACTTTCAGTTTCCAAAAAAAGTCTTTAAAATATTTCCAGTTATGAATATAATGAGGTGCTTTAAATGCACTGCATTGAAAATATGACCAAAATAATTGACTTGCTATCGGACAGCAGATCACCTTTTTTCTACCTGCAGTGCTGCCCAGTTGTTCATGTTTTTATAATGATGCAGATCACAGGAAAGATTATGAATTACAGAAAACTGCTTTATCATTTTCACTTCTGTTGAGGGTTTATTACTTATCTCAAGATCTGTAATAGTTGGTTTATAAAGCATTTTGTTTGATTTCCAGTGTAAAATTACATTAGTGCTCTCCCTTTGTTTTGTTAAATGTTTTGGCACCTTTAAACATTTTGTAACTAAATTTAGTTTTTTTATAGAAACTGATTACTTTCAAATTCTAACTCTTAAACAACTGTTATTGCATTATTGCCAAAACTGGAATTAAACACTTTAATGTTTGTAAAAGGTGACCATATTCTGTTGATATCCTGGTGGTTTGTGACGGGTAGAACATACGAAGTTTAGGGAAGGGGCCAAACCAGTGTTTGTCTGCTACTTTAAGTTTGCAAATTTTTATGAAACTATAATTTTGTTGTATTCTAAGCTTACTATTAAACTTTAAATTTTCTTTAAAGGTAGTAGCCCTTTACATGAGTGTTTTGGCTGTGATTAATTATTTTTTAATTATTGTTTATTTTTCTTATACACAGATCTAAAAAAATCTGCTTAAACAGATTTTCTCCTCTGGATTAAATAGCATTTATGCACCTGGATATGTTGATTGTCCATAATAAGTATTTGTAAGGGTAATATTTTTCTATTGGGTTTGTTCGTTCTTTTATGGCTTTGAGAAGATGAATATTAAAAAGACAAATTAACTTATTTATTTCTTCAAAGTAGTGGTAGCTATATAAGTTGCTGAAAGTGTTAGTGTAGGGTCTTCCAGCGAAAGAACACAGGCTGTGGAATGGAAACGGGAATAGCTGAGACTTGATTTGAAAACACTTCTTCAGAGCGTAAAATAGCTTTAAAAAAAGATGTGATGATTTTGAAACTGAAATATGTTAGAGGAAGATTTGGCCATGAAGCACTGCCCCAGAACAGTTTTGAAACATTGCCTTTATCTAAAATTCTGTGACTTCAGTAGTGCCTGTGGATAGGAAGTTGAACGTTGCCGGTAGTCAGCTGCCTTTGTGAGATCTTCCCTTCCTTGCCGTGGCTTTCTGACCCACCTGGTGGCTCTGGGATGCGATGCTGTGCATCCCAGGTTTGGGCGGCGCCGCTCCCTGCCCTGTGAGGTGTTTGGTGTCCGTGCGAGGGCACTGCAGCTCGTGGCACAGATGTGGAGGAGAGCTCCATGGAGACGCTGAGAGAAGCAGCAGGGCTTTACAGACAGAGCTGAAGATAAATCTGCTAAGTATCTTGTGTTATTAAATTCCAAAACCAAGGGAAGATACTTTTATTTCTTGAGAAATATGAACAAGTGAAAGTATGCAGAGACCTCACTAATAAAATTAGTAATTTTATACTAATACACACTTTGCAACAATTATTAACAGATTATACAGGTTTGTTATTGCCTGTTTTGTACTTCTGGACACTGAAATTATTTAGGCACATATATTTAAATAATTTACCTTATACCATGTCAAATTGGGAGTGTTGTACATTTATGGGAGTGCAAGTGGAATGATACATTAAATGCTCCCCATCCACCTCACCTTTTTTTTTCCTTAGCTCACTGACAGGCAGAATAAAATAGTGATTTTCACTCTTCCCTATTCTTTCTGAATCAAAGCAAACAGTCTTAAAATCTAAAGCTAAAATTCAGACAATGTAAGTTTAAAATATAGCAGCAGCTGCAGAACTGGTTTTTCTACACTGGCAAATTAAACTTAATAATGTGTCCGAGCCCGACCCCCAAGGGGCTGCCAGAGCAGCACCAGGCACAATCAGTTTCCATACTGCGGGGCTTTAAAAAGTTCTGCTGGGTTGCAATTGAAGCCAATTCCCAGATTTTTTTTCCTGGTGATTTCTTATATTAGCTCTCCAGAGAATATATTAAAGTGCTGAAGCTTAAATGGCTTCCATGTTTCCAAGAACTGGTAGGATATCTAACATCAGAGTGTTATTTGCAGACCAACCCAACTGTTTCAGTAACCAATTTATCACTGGGGAGCAAAAATTGATTTTTATAATTTTAAGATAGATTGTTACTCTTACTGTCTGAAAGAAAATTCATGATTCCATTAGGAAGATGATGCAAATACTGAATGGTTACAGGATTTAACCCTACTGTTTTGGGTAACATTTATTAATATGTTTTTATGAATCCTATCAGAGCTGTAATATTACCTCTTCTCCTGTACTCTGTAGTATGAAACAGAGATCTGTGTAAAAATACTGGAAATTGTGTTATTACTCCTATTAGTTTATTGTAATAAAATTATCTGATCCCTACCTTCAGACTTGTAGTCCTTTGGCAGACTTAGTAACGTGCCACAAAAGCCCAAAAATCACATTATTGTCTCTTAAGAGGTGAAACAAGATCTGTGTTTGTTGTGCATAGTGCCATTCTTGCTCTGTTCCAGCCAGTTAATTTACTGCATGTATTTATATTAATTTGGGAAGAGCAGGAAGTATCTAATGTAATTGCCTGAAAAATCTGAAATATTGTATTACTGCATATCATTGTAATGGGATATTACTTTGGTATTTCTTTTGGTGTAACAGCTAATTTGTATTAGCTGCAATAAGGAAATGTATTCTTCTAGAGCTGTTTTTCTTACCCCAGGAGCTAGGAATTCACAGCTTCTTTCAAAGCCATCCAAAATATGCCACTCAGAGGAGTTTTCCTGCATTGTTTTGAAACTGAAATTTTATAATCCCATATGGAGCTATCAGGGCAAGATAGCTGCGTTAATAGACAGCACAGTGTGTGTCTCACAGCTGGGACCACCCCCACCAGAAGGGTATGAGTCTGCTTCCAGGTTTCCTCCACGGAGGTTTGTCCAGTCACCTTCTTGTAGATGTGGACTTCTTTTTGTTCCTCCTTTCTTAGTTCTAGGTATTGGTTAATGAGGGTTGGAGAGGTGGGTTTTCTTTTCCTTTGTGCCTTGTTTGTTTTGTTCCCTGCAAGTAGATTCCCTGTGTACATTTGTATTTTGATTTCTGTGGACTGTTACTACATTTGCAATATGGAGGAACAGCTGACTGTGACTGGCTTGCTGTAAGAGCTGGATTTGTGTATAACCTGTCATGTAGCTCTACCCTAGAGGTGCTTTGTTAGTGCTGCTGCAAGGCTTTTCAATGATAATACAGTGTTCTCTAGAATGCTGATGAGTTTCAGTGACAACTTCGGTAAATCAGACCAGACATTTTCAGCTGTTCTTCTAAATTTGATACCTTATTCTTTGTGGGATTTGGGCATACAAAGGACTCTTTTAAAAGGAAAGAAGTGGCTGCAGTTCCACAATTCACAACATTAAAAAAAAAAAAAAAATGGAAGGCTTTTTATCACTGCTTAACACATATTAAGAAAATAGATTAGAATGGTAAAAGAAGCTATCAATTCCCATGTGTCAGTAATTATGGGAAGTAGGGAGAATTCTTCAGTGTGTCTCTAATACTTATCATGGATCACTTTGTTAAGTGTGCCATCCAGAACATCATCTTCAGAGCAGCCTGTTGACAATAGTTCATGTGGCTTAGGAGTAGTTGCCAGAAAGGAGAAAACAAAAGGTGAAGGACATTTTGTGTTTATTGTAATTTTAAACATAAAGGGATTTAATGTCATAACTGCTTCATTCTGGTTAAAAGAAAATGGAGTCAGAGTCCATAATGGGACATGGGGAATTTATGGCATGGTGTTGAAACCAAGATCGTGACAAGCAGCACTTCACGCTATGTCTGTGGAAGCAATTACATGTTCAAAAAGGATGTTATGCGGATGGTCATGTCTTTACCTCCCATCAAGATCCTTCCATGATCCAGAATGCAATTTGTATTTTTAAAATCAGTATCAAATGCTGACACTCCTTAAAGTGTGATAGCTGCTGTAAAAAATATTACTTCAGTTTCTGTTTTAGAAACAATTTTTTCCTTGGTTGCAGAGTCCCTGAATGATACTGCCCAGATATCAAAGAGTTTATGCTCATACTTCCAGTTTTTTAAACTAGAAATATTCCATATTACTATGCAATAGTTTTATCTCACATGAATGATCCTGTTTACCTGTCATGGTCCATTTTGTACACCCTCATTTTAACCTACCTGCAGTTACCAGATATTGGTAAAATAATTTCTGGATTCAGTATGACAGCCAATCAGTTCTTCTACATAATGAAATCACATGAAATAACTAATTTCCCCTGGATAAATTTCTGTCATGGTTTAACCCCAGCCAGCAACAAAAACCATGCTGGAGCTCTCTCTCTTCCCCACCAGTGGGATCAGGGACAGTATTGGAAAAGTAAAAGCTGGAAAACTCATGAGTTGAGATAAGGACATTTTAATAGAGAAAGCAAAAGCTATACATGCAAGCAAAGTAAAGCAAGGAATTAATTCACTGATTCCAATGGGAAAGCAAGTGTTCAGCCATCTCCAGGAGAGCAGGGTTCCAGAGTGGCTTGGGAAGACAAATGCCATCACTCCAAGTGTCCCCCCCAGTTCCATCTTCTTGCCCCCATTTTATAGACTGAACACGATGGCATGTGGTCTGGGATATCCCTTTGGTCAGCTGGGATTGCCTGTCCCAGGTGTGTCCCCTCATAAGTTTGCTCCCAGCCTCCTCCCTGGTGTGGCAGCATGAAAAACAGAAAAGGCCTTGGCTCTGTGTGAGCCCTGCTCAGCAATAACAAAAATATCTCTACATTTTATTCTGCACCCATTTCAGTGGTGCTGTTCTGCTCCTGCTCCTGTTCTGTGGTGTTTGATGTGCTGGGTTGCTTATCTGAGGTCACTGTTAGCTATTTACTTTGGGACAACACCGTTCTTTTCTTTAAAAATATCCCCAGGAATGTATTTGGGAGAATGTTCCCTAGGTGCTCCCAGGCTCCACATTAGTGCAGATGGTCCTGCAGAGCCCTGGGATTTTGTGGCAACTGCAAGTTGAAACTGCTCAATGGGCTGGCAGAAATAAAGCCTTGAGACTGCCAGCGAAGTGCAATGTGCTGTGAGTTCAGAGGTCCCGCCATCACACGGTGGTGAGTCCAACAGCTGAAGTGATGCAGAGGACAGAAGCATTGCATCTGGATATTTGAATAGATTTAGGTGTGTTCCCAGCAGTTCACTCTTTAAAGAAAACTTCAGAGAGTGAACATGACAACCCCCAAATCTCAAGCTAACCTGGATACAGGAGAGGAGTTTGTTGTTTATTGCAATGTATTTTTTTTTTCTTAGGGGATGAAACCAAAATATTACTTGACTGTTTTTCATGTATGTAATTCCTGGTGCATTTTTTATTATACTTTGTTCTTTCTGATTTATTTGGTTCTGTTTCATGGTCTTTGTATTGACATTTGCCAAGTAGAATACATCTAGAAAGAGTAGTTGTAACCAAATATCTGATAAATGAAAATCATTTAGAGTCGAACAAATCTCTGTGTTTTTGTCTGTAGACAGAAACTGTTCATCTCCTTTAATCTTGTGATAAGGTAATCTACTTTTAAATGGGAAGCCTAATACCCTAAAAGAAGGTGTCTCACTGTTTGCTTCTCATATTGACTTGAATGAATTATTATAAATTTATGTGGGTTTTTTTCAATTTGACTCTTATATGTAAGATTTTTATTTTGAATCGGCATTTATTGCTTATAATAACTTATCAGAGTGTAACTGGCCCTCCCCTTAACTTTAATACCAGAAATAATGATCAGCTTAAGTCAGACATAAATTCTGCAAAGTCTAATTTTCTATTTGATTCTAGTGTTCCTTTTTAACTCAGTGCATGCCTGTCGATAAACGCTGATTTTGGTTTACTAGTGGTATAGAAACTTTGGAGTCAAAGATCTCTTTTAACTGCTCTCAATGTGTATCATAGCATATTTTTTTGTGTCTTTGAGCTTACAGTAGAAATGAAGACTTTATGAATTATGGGCTCAATTCATTGCTTTGCCTTCTGAGAGACAAATTATGTTTCAGTGTGGTCAATTTGCAGTGTAAATATATTAAGTAGGTTTTTGATGCCAAGGGTTTCCAGCTATTATGACAACAAAAAAAATTAGAGATGTCAGGAGGAAGGTATAATGGGTTCCACTGGGCACCAGATACCCTTCTGTTGACTTATGTAGTTTTTGTTGCAATTTCTGCTTGCAGTTGATAAGGTGAGGGGTGATTTATGGCAGATTTTACTTGAAGAGCAAGTGAAA
This sequence comes from Pardalotus punctatus, assembly GCA_013400915.1. NCBI lineage: Eukaryota > Metazoa > Chordata > Aves > Passeriformes > Pardalotidae > Pardalotus > Pardalotus punctatus. The sequence goes on along the minus strand of VZTX01012866.1, from coordinate 4,303 downwards.
GGTAGCAGTGGTAATCAGAATGGGTTGAGCAGAGAGCATTTCCATGTTTATAGCACCTTGTGCTGCTTTTCTGTGTGGCTGTACAGGTGTTCATAAGACCTGGAGGCTTCAATATTCCTTCCCACATGTCTACGGTGAAGAAACCACAGGGAGATGCTGAAAGCTGCTGCTGTTCCATTGGGAGCTGGGGACAGCTGAGGAGGCTCCAAGCACATTTGTGTTCATTACTGGTCTCTGCTGATCTCCTAGCTTGGATGCTACTTTTGGTCTCCCTTCCTGCATTGACTAGCTTCTATTACCCGTGCAATTAATAGGATGTGATCCTCTATTAGTAAACTTCAATAATCATAAAATGGAAGGGTGCATCTTGGGGGGCATAAAGTACGTAGTATTTTGGACTTGTTAACCTCTGTGTCATTTTTGTTTCTCACTGTCCTCCTCTTACATGCATGCATTTTCTTTAAAGCATATTTCTATTTTTTGATGCAGAAATAAGAGAAACAGACAGGAAGAGAATCAAAAATGTTAAGATCTAATGCAAAATATTTGAGGGCTTTTAAAAAAAAAAATCTGGACAGTTTTGAAAGGAAGTTAAATTAAGTTATTTCCCCTGGGTAACGTTTTCCACTTGGCAAGGAACATGAAAAATAAATGTAATTTGTAGAATTAGACTGGCAGTATAGGATAAGACACTATACTTCAGGCCTGATTATTCTTGTGTCTCTATGGTTGGTCTTTTTTGGAATTTAAGGGTTAAAATTGTAGTTACATAACCAGCTATCTTATAACAGCTTAGCATATGAACAACAGGAGCCAAAAATATGGATGATTGATTTAGTACCTTATTACATTACATTTGTTACAACTGTCCTAAAAAATAAACTGCATGCTGGCATGAGGTGCTAGATTGACAGCTCTGGAATCTTATTTATCTATCAAAAGAGACCATTTCTGACAGCAGGAGTTTGAAATCTCTCTTACTTCCTTGAATCTCAGCCTAGCAGGACTCAGTGCAGAATATCAGTCCTCAAACCATTTAAGTATTTTTTCTCTACAGAGGTTGGAAAGCATTTGCACTACATAGGGAAGGCACAGCTGCATGAAAGGTGCTGAAGTTGTGTGATAGAAGAGCACTGGAATATTACTGTGCATGCGATTGCTGACTGTGGAGCAGAGTAAGAGGCGTTCCAGGGCTGCACCCACATCCCAACCCATGGTGCCTTCCCCAGTCCATGCAGAGAGTGGATTGTTCACTTGCAAAGGGATTCCCCATGCAATACCATCAGGCTTTGGGGAGGGGGAGGGAGAACAGTAGGGGAACAATAAAGGTGAGGGTTCTCCTATTATTTTCCTGTGCACATGGATGCTCTCATGTGCTTAGTGGTGTGAAGAGGACAAAATCTTTCTGCACGTAGCTCACTGCAACCAAGCTGGGTTTGCCTCGATCTTAAGAATAAGCATTTGTGTTCTTATGTGTAAGACAGTGTATGTAATCCCTTTCTTAAGGTCATCTATTTCTAACATCATAGTTTCTTCAATGGCAGAAAAATGTTACAATTTTTACGTAGAATCTTTGGCTTGTTTTTATGTCTTCTAGCGGTTTCCCTCAGGACTACTTTTTCTGCTCAGACTCTTCTCTTTCAGTCTTGCGCACACCTTTTTTGTGGTACTTTCATCCTGAACAACACAACAGTGTGGTACACTGTAAATATGAATTGCAGCAGTGCAGTCTTCAATGTATGTAGCTCCTGATTGATCACCATTCTTGTGGAATGAAAATTGTTTTCAAAAAGTGCTGAGAGATTGTCTTGACTTGTGGTCTCTGTGGAGCACCCAGGAGTTGTGCTTTGAGTAGTCTGTGTCTCTGCTTAGCCTGCTGCTCTACTTTTGGAGTTGACTAGTGGCTTTGAGTTCTGTATCCCGTCCAAGTGGAATAATGCAGAAAAGTGAAGGAAGGAAATAACAATTCTATCAATGATTTTATCTGAGCAGGTAAAGTTTGAAAAAAGTTCAAAGAAGAGCCTTTAAGATTAAATTTTCAAATGTGAATGATTGAGATGTGCAGATAATGTGGACTTCAGATAAAGACCAGATGGACTGAAACGTATTTAGTTCTGTGGTATACTAGAGGAAATTGGTGGAAAATATTTAGATTAAATAAAGATTAGATAAAACTGCAAAATAAGGCATGAATCTTAAATTGGCAGAATGGAATAGATGACCACTGCTGATACATTATTATTTATTGGATCTACATATAAAAAAATGTACACAGAGTTTTATAAAATTTAATTTTGCATTTTTCCAATAGGATTTTAAGTGACTGTTCATTTCTACTGAAATGGAGTCTCATCAAGTACATCCCAGAATCCTTGACATTTCAACTTGAGCTTTAGTAACACTGCAGTCATGCCCAAGGTTGTCTGTAATAAAAACTTGGTGCTCAAGGTATTGGAGAATAACCAGCAGATGTAAATTGAATTTGTTTTGTAATTTGGCTCCAAACAAGAAAAAAAAAAATCCTTTTTTTTTCCTTTTTTCTGAAATGCTGGCTTTTCCATAAAGACCGTCTGTCTCTCCCAGAGCTATAGTAACTTCAAAGGGTTTGTCATCATTAGCAAAGCTTGGCTAGAAACAGCCAGCAGGATGTAGAATGTTTGTACAGCCTCTCTAATTCCACAAGGGACTAAACACATTTGCTGTTTTATATTGAAATACAAGAGATGATGATATAAGATGAAAAGAAAGGATAACACGAAATACATTTTTCACATGTTTTGCACTGAATATGTCAAAGCATTGCTAGTCATAATTGAATGTAAGTGCAAGAGTGAACACAAGATTATTGGTTAAATTCAAAGTTGAATGGAAGCCAATTAGACTGAGCTTTTTTCAACTTTTATTTGTAGTTTTTTAGCATTCTTTGCATTAAAATGCAGCATGCTGTATTGTCATAATGTAATACAGAAATTGTTAGAGTATTACTTGTAATATATTAGAATCAGATACACATAAATTTCAGGCTGAAATCTCTTTTGTTCACTGTCTTCTTAAGGAAGAAGTTTTGAACAATTCCGGGAACAAAACAGTAGAGAAAAATGACTGTTGAGACTTTTAATTGCTTGGTGGTGAGGAGTGTCTGTGAGGAGAAAAGTAGATTTTTGCAGAGAAAATTCCCTTGTTGAGAAGTAGCAGTCTGAAGAGGCTCAATGAATAGTTCTTTCATCATATTCCACTGTTTATTTGGGACAATTATCCCTCAGGGTTAAAATGGTGCAATTTTCAGTGCAGCACTAGCTTCTGTATTTTCACTTTCTATCTGTAAGTGTAATGGCAGTAGACAATGCCTTCAACTACCAGTGTAATCTTTAGAGTTATTTTGGAGTGGTACTTGTTTGCCTGCTCGCTTTTTTACTTTTGTGCCAAAGGATTATCTGCTAGAATGAGTCTGTTTTGAAGAGGAACTCATTGCTCCAGGTAAAGAGAAATAAAACTGTGGACATCTCTACATACTCTGGCTTTTATCATCTGAGGAGGCTGTTGGCCTGGAGAAGCCAGGTGTTACTCTTTTGCTTGGAGAAGAAAATCCAGCTCCACATGAACCTGGAACAGTAATAAGCAAAATAGATTTCAGAAAACTTAATTTTTCTCTCTCTCAGAAAGGGTGGAAGAAAATTTAGTTTGTATAGCATGAGGTCAAGAGTAAGATTATTCAGTGTGTGCAAAAGACTCCCATTGTGACCTCAAAAGTTACTTAAATAGGTTTTTGAAAAGAGGAATACTGTAACAAGAGTTTGTACATTTTCTACTGTATTCCTCTAAAGCTCATTATATCTGGCTGCTTTTTCAGATTTATGAAGAGAGGAAAAACCAAAAAGAATCACTTTTTAAAATTAAAAAAGGCAATCACTTTCCCTTTTTTGAACACTTTTTCTTCCAGGCATTTTCAGGGGGATGCCTTTACTGTGCAAAGAACCTGTTGTTTCTACTAAGTGAATGTTTGAGTGCTAAGCCGTTTGATTCTGGACAGTGTTTTAAGATATTGTTCAGCTATACTTTAAATTTTTTTGGTGATTTCTCCCTAAATAATGATTTTGCTATTTGTTGAGTATGTTTTAATTTTTTCTGTGTGTGGAAGATGTCTGGTTCAGTACATTAACTTCTTGGGATTTTCAGATGTAGTGCAGTCCATAAATACCCAAACTGCAACATGTGAATGAGGTAGGAGAGGGGTGTTTCCTCTTTTTTACAGGTAAGGGAATGAGGCACAAAGAAATTGAGAACTCGCTGTTAAAGAAATTTC
>VZTX01012865.1:0-47060 GCA_013400915.1 Pardalotus punctatus | reverse complement strand
CAAACAAAGGGGATTTTCCTGTTTTTGATTACTCTTCTTACCCTCCATCTCCTCCCCATCTCATTTACTCTCCCCTCTCCTCTCTCTTCCCACCCTGGTAACTGCCAGCATCTCTCCCCACCAGCAGCAGCGTTTGCTTTGCCTTCCTTGGGAACATTTGTGCTCGAAGAAGGATAAAGAGAGAAGCAGAATGGGAAGCAAAGCTCAGGGGCAGGGTTCCATGGTGTCTTTGAGGGCATCAGGGGCTGCATTTGTGCTCTGCATTCCCCAGGGTGTTCTCGGGGCCGTGCAGGGCTGCTGGGGGTGGCAGGAGGTGTTAAAACACCCAGCATGTGCTGTGACCTGCACGTGGGACCAGAGCAGATCTTATCAGGATGATGCAGAAGCCTCCCTGCATCCCTCCTGTCTTCTCCACTCGCTTGCTCTCCTCCTCTCCCCCTTTTATTTTTTTTGTCCAGACATAATTAATGTAAACCAAATGCTGTGCACAGCTGCTGGCATCCTGAAAATGTTTTGTGTGTGGTCTCTCCTTCAGCCTGGACAGGGATGCAGCAGAACTCTGAGCATTATCCCAGACCTGCCCGAGCAGGGAGCAGCATCTTGCACAAGAGGCACCTTGAATTTCTGCATTTCCCTCGTGGCGTGAGGTTATGGTGGAACTGCTTTAAATGAAACCACGGAGCTGCCCTAAAACTTCATCTCCCCAAACCAGTCAAACCCAAGCTCAAGTTTTCTTGCTGGCTGTGCTTAACAGAAACCCCAAATATCTGTCTCATTTTTGTGGCTGCCTCTGTGTGTCTGGGCTCCCCCAGGGCCTAAGGGATGCTAATGCAGCAGAGCTGCCGTGGGAAGGGTGTCCTGACGCTGCTTTTGTTGCATTTGGATGCAGGGAATGGTGATTTATATTTTTCCAGCCAAAGGGATGATTTCTGATCACTGCTATTGCTTGGTATTGTCGCTTGATTTTTAGGGCTTGAGGTGAGAGGGAAAGAAATTGTCTGTTCCTACCTGCTTTGCTCCCAAAAGCCCAAGCAGCAGCTGGGTGGCTCCTGACATCCTGCAGGTGCTGGATTTCCTTCCTGCACCTCCTGCAACCCCACCATGAGCTGTCCCTGCAGCTGCCCCTTCCCAATCCCTCTCAGATGGTGCTTTTCCCCTCCACTGCTCCGATCACTCCCTTAAAACCCCCGGGATCACCAGCAAAAAGAGCAGCTTCCATGCTCCACATCCTGCTTTCACCCTGACTGTGCTGGGAAAGCCATATGGTTCCAAAAATCCCTTTTTTTCCACCAAAACCCCCTCTGGGGCGGTGTTCTGAGCCCTGCCATGGTGCAGCGAGGCTGTCCTGGCCCTCCGTGAGTCAGTGGCTGAGCATTTTGCAAATGCTGGGAATCTGAATGGGAAGCATCTGAAACCCCTGCGTGGCCATGCTTTGGATTCCGGGATGATTAGGATGCTGTGGATGGCTGGGTGAGAAGGTGGGCTGGGTGGTGGTTTTGGGAGGGACTGTTCTCGTGTTTCTGCTGCAAAACCGTCTCCGTGTTGTGGCTGGGAGATGGGAATGACCCCTCTGGGGTGCAGGGGTGGAGACTGAGCAGCTGGGGCGTGTCCCTGAGTAGAAAACCCACATGGGTTTGCAATGGGACAGTCACAGTTTGGGGGCAATATTTGTGATTTAATTCCTCACACAAAAGGCACGGGTTTGGAGAGCACGGGTGTGTGTCCACACAATATTTTAGTTAAAAAAAAAAAGAATACCTGACTTTCTGCGGAAGAGTTTATATGGAAAACTTCAAGCAGCCCACAGTGGGGTGCTTGGGGAGGTGTGGGTGTGCAGGAGGGGCGATTTCTGCCATCGATGGTCGGTCAAGTGATGCTCACAGATGAGGGAAGGGCTCTGACTTGCAGAGAAATCTCTCCAGGATGCTCTGTGGGGCTGGTGGATGCCAGAACACAAACTCCCTGCACCGAGTGCCCCACAGCGCCCGGGCGATGACAATTTTAAATGAGTGAGAGGTTGAAAAATAGCGCGTGAGATTTTTTTAAAAGGTCACCTTGGCCAAGGAGGCGAAAATTCTTCCTTGTGTGAGTGAGATGCTTTAAGAACTGCCTTAAAATTAATCCAAAACATGAGCTCGGCTCCAAATGAGTGGGACTTGGCAAGAGGGCTGGACACATTATCTTTAAATATAGGCAGGCATCCTGGAGGGTTTCTGGTGGTTTTCCTGGTCACTTCTCATTCCTCTGTCTCCCCCTCCACTCCCTCCTCCTCGCATAATTCTCTCCATTTAATGCCTCTTCCCACATTTTGGGAATGAAGTCTCCCCAAAGCAGGCAGGGTTGCAACACTGGAAGAGATTTTGTGTCGGGATGTTTTTCCTCCTGTGTCACTTTTCCTCAGGAGAGCATGGCCTGGGTGGCCAGTGGCCTCTGTCCTGAGGTGGCTGTGGCTCCCAGGGGATGGAAAAGGATTTCCAAAGGTGTAAATGGGTATAAATATGTGTAATCCACCTCTGGCTTGTGGATTGGGGCCCTCATGGATCCCAAGCTGTGTAAAATTGGGGTGAGACCGTGTGTGCTTGTGGCCATCAGTGGGGCTGCATCGGTCAGTGCAGCCCCAAACCCTGCTGAGACCAGGGCAGCAGTGCCCAGCTCACCAGGAGATTTGTGACAACAGAGGGGGAGCTCTCCATCTCCCTTTGTCCTCTTCCCACCCTAAACACCAGGCAGGGAGCTCACAGAAAACGCGTGGGGCTGGATTTAGGCTGGGAAGGAGAAGCCAGCCCCTTCCCACCAAAGCGGGGAGGCTCGGGACCCTCTCAGGCTTTGAAGCTGGAGATGTCTGGCCGTACAAAGACACATCTGTGTTTAATCCTTCCCCTGTAAGCGAGCCTGGGCCGGGGCAGAGCGCGGCAGCCCCTCGCCGCATGCTGCAGGGATGTGTGCGGATGCGTTTGAAGGGCCTTGGCAGTGTGGCGGTGCTAGGTCGGCTAGAGCCACATGTTCTTGCAAATGCAGCTTCCTATTGACTTGTTAAACATTTGCTATTTATCAGATTTTGCTTTTAAACTGTCTGTAACAGTCTGGGAGAAGTTGTGTCAAAATCCCTTCCAGATGTGAAGGTGCTACCTGATACTTTGGTTATAACCTGGACCCTCGCTCCTGCTCCATTCAGATTAGCTCCACTACTGTGAAAATGAAAATGCAAATAAAGACATAAAGAGACTAGAGACATGTGTAAAACTTCCCCCAAACCTTCCCTTTTACAGGCAAAACGATCCTGCCTTTATAAGGAGATTGTGAGTTTTATCAGTGAGCATTTGCTTTGCTGGAAAACCAGAGGAGAGCAGCCACCATCCCTGTCTGCCCACACGGGTGTTTTTAAAGCATAATGGATCCCCCCCCTCCAGCCCCACATTTAAATAATATTTCTTTGGGTCTGGGGCTTCCCAGACACATCAGCTCATTTTATGAGCATCAGATGATGTGTGCAGTTGGAAACCCGAGCGGTTTCCTTGCATTTGGAGCACGTGGATCAGATAACGATGGCTCATTAAATGCTCATTGAAAGGCGACTCCAAGGTTGGGAGCTTTTTTCAGGAGCACCCGCTCTGCCCTGTCCCTCTCCAGGAGAAACTTTGGGGCCACGAGATATTCCCAGCTTAAAACAACTCCATGGTATCTGTCAGGCCATGAAGGACCCGAGCCAGCTCCCATCGTGGAGAGGGAGGGTTTTTCCACTGCCTTGAAGAGGCGCTGGAGCTGAGCCACGCTCTGTGTAATGCGGATCCGGGAGTGTGCGTGATGCACTGCATGATGACAGAATTTCTGGGAGATTGGCCTAAACCGAAAACCTCGGACCGCCGCTCCCTGGGACCGCTGGAGACACCGAACCCGGGCCTGGAGCGGGGTTTTGCAGCTGGCAGAGCATCCCTGGAAGGGCTGAGGGGTCCGGCTGCGCCGCATCAACCCTGCCCCACACCTGGCTTTGGTCACTTGGGTTGAGTCCCCAGCCGTGTCCGGTGCTGCCGGGGGGAGAGGACACCTGGGAGGGTGTGAGGGGCTCCCTGCTGGACCCCAGGCTGTCTGTGGGGCTGTAGCTGAGCTCATCTGTGCCCCAAAACACCCTGGAGATGAGTGGCTCAGTCTGAGGTGCCCCAAACCCACCCCAGTGCTGCCAGTGGTGCTGGGATGGGGCTGCCCCGCTTGCACCAGCTGGGCTGGGAAGTTTGGCTGGCAATCCTGCTGAGACAGTGGAGAAACCTGCTGGACCTTCGTGTGGCATTTAAACCAGAATCCTGATCCATTAATGTGTTTTTTCTCTCATTAGTGCTGGGTCAGGCAGCTTTGCACCCTTGCAGGAGGTACTGCTTTACTGATTGCAGTGTTTGCATCTGCCCTAACTCCACCCTGCACCTCCTGTGTGCCTTCAGACTGCTCAGAAGAGCAGGAAACCTTCTTTGTACACCCAGATAAGATGTTCTGAGGCTGGGATAGCTGGAGTGAAGCTGGGAGATACCAAGGGGTCCCAACAGGTCCTTCAGTTGCTCCATCTTCCTTTTTTTCCAGGCTGATGGACAAGGCTGGGTTCTCACAGTGCATTTGCACTGTGACCCAGGACTGTGCAGGACATGGGCAGTGACTCCCTTTGGCCCTGCAGATCGGATTGATCCCTGTCCCAGGGCACAGGCACCTCCTGCACATCAGAACCGGAGGGTGATGGAGACCCCCAGGGCCAGAGCTCTCCCTTGAACTCCCCACAGCGTCCCTGCCCCACCACCACTCTTGAATTTCCAGGGGAAACTTAGGTTTCTTTGGCAATTCCAGGGAGGAGGCTGCTCCCGATGGACTCCTGGTGCCTCAGGATGAAGCAACAGCACTCTCTGAAATGGGGTGGTGTCACTGTGACCTGAGGGCTTCACAAGGAAAGCCTTGGCCCCCCCATCTGCATTAACCTGGCCGGGTTTGACACTTGAACATGCAGGGAGGGATGATAATGGGAGGGAGAGGAGGGAAGAGCAGTGTGTGGAAAAAAAACCTGAAGCCATCTCTCAAAATCACATGGTGATAAGACCTTCTCTGGAGTGCCCCATGCAGCTGGCAGCAGAAACCAGGCTTTTATGTTTGGGTCTGGCTGGTTTTTCACTTTCTGCAGCCAAAAGGATCTGGATAAAGTTTGCCTGGAAGATTAGCTGGCACTGAGCCTGACTAGACATCTCTGGAAGCCTCCCCTCCAGCAGGAGTAGGTCCTAATTCCCTTCTCTGCTGCAGGCAAGTGCGGGAGAATGTCCCCCTGGAGGGGACAGTGCCACCAGCCCTCTGCCCTCTGGCACTCCAGGTCCCTGTTTTCGCTGCAGAGGCGATGCTGAGGGGTGTGAGGGGTCCCAAGGGGTGCCTGTCACCATGGGATCCCAAGGAATCCCGTGTCACCGGAGAAGCAGAGTGCAGGGATGCTCCGCAGCCCAAGGAGGGGTGGGATGGCAGCACGGAGCCTCGGCACCCACACCCGGCTGGTGTGGCCTTGCACCAGCCCTTCCCTAGGGACACAGATCCTTCCTGGGGTCTGTCCCGGTGCTGGAAAAGGGCTGGGAAATGGGGTGCATGGTCTGGCCTCCCGCAGTGCCGGCTCCGGGGCAGATGTGCCCCAGCTGCTGCACGCCGGCTTTGGCACCAGCGGTGCTGTCCGGCCACATCTGAGCTGCCAGCTCCGGGGCAAAGCTGGCACGGACAGAGATGCTGTGCAATGCCATCCCCACGGGGTCCGTGGGCACCCCATGCTGACCCAGACACAAAGCAAATTTTGGGTTTTGTGCCCGGGGAGGCCTGGCAGAGGCGGGGGAGGCTGAGCTGGTAGCAGATGCCGATGCCTCCGGAGCGGAAAGCCCAGTCCCTCCCTTCTCATTCCTTTTTTCCTTTTTTCTGTCTTTTTTTTCCTCCCCCCCCCCCCCTCTGGCTGATCTTAAAAAAGTCCAGGCGGTTTGGGCTTCGTGAAACCCAAATGCCTTTTGCAGCATCAAGCCCGGATCCCATAAGTAATATCCCAGCATTGGAGAGTAAGACAGTATATGAAGTAGACGGGGAGCTATAAAGACACTTTAAAAGGGGCAATAAAAGTTTTGGGTTTCATATCGTCTTACCAAAGAAGAGAATAACAGAGAAGCAGGAAATTTCAGTAGCAGACATGACAAAGGTCACAGCACTCAGACTGCACCTTAGACGAAAACACCTACTCTTATGAAAACAGCCAGAATTTTTGGCAGGGGCTCAAGAGCTCTTACAGGCAAAGCTCTCGGCAGCACTAAAAGGTTACAAGAGACTGTTTTGTCTACGTTGCTGTAGATGTTTATAATATTTCCCTGCATTGGTGTTGCAGGGGATATCCTGCCTGGGGTAGTGGATCCAGCCCTGCACCTTCCTCCGGTGTCGGGGTGCTGCCGTCAGCTGCCAGGGCAGGGACCCTGTGGATGTGCCCAGGTGTGTTTCAGTCCCAAGGCTGGGTGCTGGGAAGCAAAGGGATGGGTGGTTGGCACAGCTGGAGCAGCACCCTGGGGCATCAGCAGGGAGAGGACGGGAAAAGCAAACCTTGCCTGGGATTTTGCTGCATGCAGTACAATTTTGAGGGTTTTTTTACACCTGAATACACGGCAGGTGGGAGCAGGAGATTTTCTCTTCTCAGCTAGTCCTCAGGTAATGTTCCCTCCTTGTTTGTGTGGGGTTTGCCAACCTTTGGTCTTTCATGTCCAGCCCCAGCCAGGTGTTGTGGTCACCCAGTGCCCTCCTCACAAGGCTCTCACCAGGGGCACGCTGCCCCGTGTCCCCCAGGGCTTGCTGCGGGGCTGTTCCTGTCCCTGCACTCCAGGAGGGACCAAACCGTCTCAAAATGAGCTGGTGGGGTCAGGGAGCCTCTGATCAGCAGCTGAAGCAAGCAATGGAGGCTGCTGGCACTGCTGGTCAGGGTCCTGGGCAGGGTCAGCGTTGAGTATTTGCATTTGGGGTGACAAACAGCCGGGAAGAGGCAGCGTGGCTGTGGGATGCCCATGGGGGTGGCCCCTGGGGAAGCAGCTGTGCACCCTTGGGGCATTTCTTGCAGGCAGTGCTGAGCTGCTTCTTGCACTCTGAATCAGAGCACTCAGGCCTGTTTTTGGGGCCACCCTGAGCAGCCCTCACAGGGCCAAGCTCTCCAGTAGCATGCAAGCAACGAGGAAAGCCTTGCATGCAAACCCTGAGAGCATCTTGTAAACATCCCAGGGGCTGGATGTTGGGAAGGAATGGAGCTGTGCTGGTTTAGGTGCTGGGGAACCCTTTGAAAGCTCTCTGCTAGCTCTGCCTCTGCGTGCAGCTGCATCAGCTGTGCCACCGCTTGCCAGTGACTCTTGGATGCTTGGGGGTTCATAATTCATTTATATTTTTGTTGGAAGCTCATTCAGTTTTGGTTGTTGCCCCATCGCAGGAAGTTGCTCTGATGAATGACTGGGGTAGATTTCTCTTCCAGAGGAACCCAGGCTTAATGTGGGCTTTCTGTGGACATCACTGTATATCAATACTGCTCTAATTGTCCATGACATATAGTCTTGGCCTTTTTCCCAGACAGTCTAAATAAATCATACACTTCTGCTATAGTAAATAGTCTGTTAGAGGAGATGTTATAGGCTTACAGCCCTCCCCCTCCCTCCAGGAGCTTCTTTTCGCTGCCTCTCATTTTCCATGTACTTTCCATACCAATGAGGCACCTGCTGCCTGCGCCTGCAGGTCTGCAAGGACAAAGTGCCCAGTGTTGCAGGTCCCCCCAGGTTTGAGGGGCTGTTGTGGCTGTGCCCAGAGCCCTGCTTTGGAATTGGCATCTGCCCTCGACTGAGCTGAGTGGAGCTGGAAATTTTCCTGCCCCACTTGAGAAATGTTGGCACTGCACACTGGCAAAGTCTTTGTTAGTATATATTATTTACATCAAGAGAATGCATAAATAAAATAGTTAATATCTCACCAAAAATACAGGTTCTGTTAATTGGGTGCTGCAAACGAAGCTTTGTGTGCTCAGGCTGGGCAAACCTGCATGGAGGGGACAACTTGGGTCCTGCCAGGGACAGCCCAGGAGAAGGTGACATCGCCTGGGAGTGCAGGGGTCTCCTGGGGCAGGGGGCAGCTCACAGCCCAGCTGGGTGCTCCTCCAGGGAGAATATGGGTGAGTATCAAACTGGAAGTGCAACCTTTGCCAGGGCTGATGGTGGAAAGGTGAATCCCAGGATGGTTTGGAAGGGACCTTAAAGCCCATCTCCTTTCAACCCCCGTGCCTTGGGCAGGGACACCTTCCACCAGACCAGGTTACTCAGGAAACTTTCCAGGGGAGAAAGTCCCAGAGCGGGCACAGAGCTGGTGGGAAATGATGCCGATGTGCCAGAGGAGGCATTTTCATTTTGGCTGCAGCCCTCCATCGCCCCAGGAGCAGGAACGGAGTGCCCGGCGTGCCCGGGGGCTCAGACGCAGCAGCAGAGCGTGGAGCAGTCGAGCCTGGCGGGGGTCCCGGCACTCCCGGCCTTCTTGTTCTCCTTGGGCAGCAGCAGCACGAGGGCCATGGCCAAGGCACAGTGGTAGAAGCTGTGCACGTAGGTGTAATCCCACTCCTGCAAGCAGGGAAAGCGCGGTGAGAAGCGGGAGCAGCGGGGCCGGGGGCTCGCGTGAGGTGCGCGACATTAAATTTCTACAAGTAGCCAAAAGGAAGGGAATAAAAAAGATTCCTGGACCTTCTGCCTCGCTTTGCTGTCAGAGAAGAAAGGATTTCCAGTGAAAAAAAAACCCCCAAACCTAAAGCAAAGTGGATTTAACACGTTCTAATTTGCACATTTCCCAATTCTTGAATGAAGTGTTTCATTACCCCGCAAAGGACGCGGCGGCGAGGCCGGGGCGCGCGGGGAGGCGGCTTCTGCTAAGTGACATTTTTATGTTCTGCTAGAATTTGCAATTACTAAATGCTTTGAAAAATAATCCTTGGGGATGCCTGTGGGGTTGTATCTCGCAGCTCCCAAAGCGCAGAGCAGCCGTAACGGCGGGGCCGAGCACAGGCACGGCCAGCAGCTGTGTCGGGGGGTTATCGCCTCCCCAGTGGGACACGTGGACCCTCCGGAGCAGGACTGGCCAGTGGCGGGAGCAGGAGGATATAAACACAGGATCGAGTGCCCCTGGGAGTCACTGAGAGTCTTTTCTTTGGCTGGAGCCAGCCCTGGATCCTGGGGCGGATCCAGTCCCTGCCGCGTCGCTGCGAGGTGTCCTTAAGTCACCCGTGCCCAGGTTCCAAAAAACCCTGCTCGCGCTTGACAAAGCCTTTCTGAGGACCACGTGTGCCTGAGGAAAGCACATCCCATATCTTTGTGACTCGCTGAAGGGGGAAAAAGAGGGCAAGCATCACTCTGTGTGCCACCTGCTGTCACACCTGCCCCAATGGACCAGGGGCTGGGATGGGGACAACTGAGGGACCCTTGGGTTTTGTGCAAGGCTGGAAGCTGCCCAGGGGTGTAAAGGGGGAGGTTGCCTCTCTTGGTGATGTCCCTTACACCTTGTGGAGTCAGGGAGGGTGAGTGTGCACACAGGTACCTCAAAAAAGAACCTCAGCATCAGCGCCAATGCCCCGAAACAGAAACCAGGACCGATCTGTTGGGTGTAGACGCTCTTGTCAGGATAGAGCCCTTTCTTCTCCTTCATTTTCTGCAGCTGGGAGGAAGGAAAGAGCACACCAAGTGTATTTCACCTGGATTTAGCTGGCTGATCCAGCCTCATTCCTCATAATAATACTGTTTTTTTAATATTCAGCCCCAAAGCCAGCTCAGGGAATGTGTGCCCTCACAAACCCAGTCTCTGGGAGAGCAGATCCCAGCACAGCATCCACAGGCTGGGGGATGCAGAGTGCTCAGGTGCCTTGGTCTCCTCCTTGCCCATCCCCTCCCCATGGTGGCCACTTGCTTTTAGCTGCTGGCTCAGTGACAGTTTATAACTGGGATTTGCATCACTGTATTTCCACAATGCTTGGCATCATCTTCCTGCAGTTTTTATCCCATCCCGTCCCTCCTTGTCCACTCCTGCCAGGGGCTCTCCCACCTCACTCCCAGCTGGGTCTGCAGCTCGTGCTGTGAGTGGGGCACAGACTGCAGCGCTGTGCCCGACTGTCCCAGCTGGATCCAGGCAGACTGCAGACAGATTCCTCCCCACTTTATCACTGTGTTTTATCCACATCTTCCCCTGGATCTGGGGCAGTTTACCAGACCCCTCTGCCTCTGAGTAGCTGTAAAAACTCCATAAATACGTTCCTCCTGATTAGAAATGCAGGGACAGGAGATGTGGTGGATTGCTCAGACTGATCGAATCTGGCATTTATCACTAAGGCTGCCGTCTGCCTGCTTTCTGCTCAGGTTAAAGGAGAAATGCTGTTCAATCACCATGAAATTGAGAGCTGGGTCGTGAGGAAGGAATCACTGGCACAGATTGGACTCCTCCATGCAGGGTTCAGCCCTTTCCCCACCAGGAGCATCCCACAAATCCCTGTCCCACGTACCCATTTGACAGTGATCACCAGCACGGCCGTGCCGATGGGGCCCGAGTAGACGCCGTAGCCCCAGCGGTCGTGGTAGATCCTCACGGCGATGGTGAGGACGCCAAACATGATGAAGGTCGATCGCTTGGGCTCGTCAAACTCTGCCAGGGCTGAGGGATGGAGTACAGGGAGCATCAGCTCACAGCCCCCCCTTTTCCAGCTGCTCCCCTAAAGCTTCCCTGGGCTCTGTCCCACCTGCCCTGCACTGCATCCGTGTCTGATTTGCCTTTCTCATGTCACACTGCTGGGGAAACTGAGGCATGCAGGGGCAAAGTGAACAATCCTGGGGATTGGTGGGTCTGGGAGGGGTTTGTAGGGGTTTTACGTTCAGTGTCGCATGAGGAATTTTGAAGGAAATTCCCTACTTGAAGAAGCTGTGGCTGCCCCATCCCTGGAATTGTTCCAGGCCAGGTTGGATGGGGCTTGGAGCAACCTGGTCTAGTGGGAGGTGTCCCTGCCCAGGGCAGGGGGTGAAATGAGATCATCTTTAAAGTCCCTTCCAACTTCAAGCCACTCCATGATTCTACGAGTTCCCTTTTCCTTGACCCAGAATTCAGAGGCCACTGCAAAGACGCTCATGCCCTGCGAGCCCCCAGTCAGCTCTTGGGGTCATCCTGCATCTCCAGCCTTCCCAAACTTGCCAGGTCACTCTGGCACAGGCTCCATCACCCCAGTCCAGCCGGACTCCCCCACCAGTGCTTTGGGGTCCCGGCTGCCCGGCCGCACCAGCACCTGCCCGAGGTTTGCAAGCTGGAAGTCGCCAGTGTGAGTAAATTATTAGAGGCTTTTGTTCAGCACAGAATGGGGTAATAACTGATAAAAGTTATGGATCCCAGTGGGCTCCATGCTTTTCCAGCTTGCACAGCTGTGTTATGGCTGTCCTGGATTTGCATTCCGGGAAGTTTGCCCGAGGGTCTGCGTCCGCACATGTGCGCTCGGGCTTTACAAGCCACAGTGAGAGGCTTCCCTGGGCTTCAGTCACCACACCTTCCATGTCCTTGGATCGTGCTTTTATGGGGAGTTTGGCTAAGGGATAATGTCCGCATTTTAATCTCTGTTGTTTCCCAGCGGGTCAATATTTTAAATGTTGTAGTCCGGGATTTGTATTTTTTTGCAAGGTTTTTGAACGCAGTAATGAAGCAATCAAGCTGAATTTTGCTGCGAGGAGCCAAAGTGTCTGGATCAGCTCTGACCTACCCTGACACTACTGTTATCCGCTGAAAGTGCCCTTTGGAAACGATTTGCCTTGTTGCCTTTTCTAGCTGAGCACAGAGAGCACAGAGGTGCCCTGGGCAGTGGGGCAGCCCACCTTGGAACTCGCGTTTTGAGGGGACAGAGCCATTTCCAAGGTTCATGTTTTCTCCTCTCATTCTTCCCTGCGTGGAAAATTCATCCTACTGCACACCTTGGAACGGGGATGGTTCTGCACACCCACAGGATGAATCTGCCCAGCTGAGGGGATGCTACCCCTGCTTGTGCTGGGCTCAGGAGGGTGCAGGGACCCCCATCCCAGATGGAGGTCCTGAGGGGCAGAAGGGAAAGCCCTGTGGGCATTTTGGGGGTTTACATCAGAGTGCTGACCCCAGCTCATCATGGGGAGAAATGGGGACATTGCCTGGAGTGGGCACTGGTTGGAAATGGTCCAAATTGTTGAGCAAAGCCTTTCCTGTTGGAACATCTCTCTCCCCTGACCCTGCTCTCTTCTCCTGCCAGCAATACTTGCATCCTTCCAAAAACCATGGTGGCAAAATGGGGAAATTATAGGTTTGAACTTTTTGTCCTTCTCTAGTTATGTCATGTATTTTTTCCCATTTCTATTACATTTTGTTGCAGTGGGAAGTAAGGAACAAAATGAGGAAAAAGAGAGTGAAGGGAATGTGGGAAAAGGAAAACTGAGTAACAGGGCAAGGGGTGGGATTTTTAGTAAAAAGGAAGTGAAATAAATTTCTGCTTTTTCTAAGCAAATCTTATATTCCCCTCAACCCAGACCAGGCTTTTGATAAACCAGGAAGTTATATTTGTTTTGACTAAACCACTTTGATTCTCATGCTACCAAGGGAAGTAGGAGGTTCTGCATTTCTTAGTGCCCCTAAGTAAGGCAAGACAAGCTGATGGGCCCAGTATGGGGAAAATGAGGAGAAACGAGAAATCCCCTGGCGTATGAGGTTTCAAACTAAGTCATCCCATAGTCTTGTCCTGCCTGGAACTGCAGCACAAGGATAAAAATGTGTTACTGTCATTTGAAGCAGATATTTGTGCTGTTACAAGGAGCTGTGTGAGAGCTGGTGCGGGCAGAGGAGCACCCGACCAACGCCAGCACCGGGTGCCACAGCTCTTTGTCTCCATGAGCAAAATGACCCCAGCCACCCCTCAGGACAGTTCCATGTCTGCACCCCACCAATTGCAATTTCCAAGGTGTTAATGACACAAAACTGGATTAATCCATAGCACAGACTGACTTCCACAGTCTTGGGGCTGGTGGCTGCTCAGGGGGAGCAGCATTTCTGGGGACTGTCCCCACTGACCGTCCCTCCAGCCATGCTGACAAATCCAGCCCTTCCTGCCAGTGCTGGAGCTCCTCAGGAACCACAACAGAGCAGTTCTTACCCATCAGGGACACCCAGATGGACAGGGCTGTTCCGTAGATGCTGAAGTACTCCAGGATGTCGTAGCGCATGAAGCACAGCACTGATAACCCGGGGCCGTCACAAACGTGGTAAAACTATTTAAAAAGAAAAAAGTATTAGAAAACCAGTTTCTTACCCACAGACCAGTAAGGGAAAGGCTCTTACCAACTGGTTTGAAATAGTGTAGCTGCTGAGAGGATGAACAGCCAGGCCTGAATGGTGTTAGCTACTCCAGGATCACTGATATGCAGTAATGAATATATTTGAGTGATAATGTCATCGTTCCCAGTTGCAAATTGCCTAAGAATCAGCATTCTTCTCTCTTAGTACAAACTAAGACAGGCTTTAATTTGCCTCTTGGCCAGAATTTGCAATCTGATGACCAAGCTGCTTTGAGCCGGGTGCTGGGGGACGGCCTCTCCAGCAGAAGGAGGACTCTGGGGTTATGGTTTTAATTGCGAAAGATTCTTGTAAAACAATTCAAAATGAGCGTCCTGATGAAATGTGTATGGATGCCAGGTCACTGTCCAGGCTAAACAGGGTTTATATGGCCAGACAATGAATACTGGGGAATTCACTCATTAGTGCATTCCCTTAAAAACCACTGGTTCCTGCCCATTAGCTCATTGATTAGGTTATTTGCAAAAAAACCCCATTGTCATGCAACATAAACTCAGACCAAGCCAAGAGACATTTTCCAGCGCAATCAGAGGAATGCTCCCAGCATTTGCCTGGCTCTCTCCTCTCCCTGCCAGCCCTCAGCCCTGCAGGTTTTGCAGTGGCAGCCCCAGCAAGCCCTGCTGTTCCTGAAGAAGTCCTTTCTCAGCTTGGCAGGACGCCCTTGGAACGCTCCTCGCTGTCAGGGCCCGCTGGGGATGCTGATATTATTTATAATGGGAATTGCTCTGGCTTGCTGCAGCTTCTAGAAAAGATTGCACCACGGCCGTAATTCTTTTCCCTGCTTGAGATTGGGCTCGGGGAGTCTGGAGCCGGGGGGAAGAAAGGGTGGAAGACAAAGCGCGTGTTCCTGGCCGGCGTCACTTGTCTGCCATGGCCATGTGCTTTCACTGCTCTGCTCAGCTCTCCTGCGGGAGGAGGAGTGGGATGTACAAGAAAGGCAACAGCAGCAGCTGCTGCCCTTCCTATCCCCCTCCAACCACGCTGGCAGCTGCCTCCCCTTCTTTGCCTCCCTTCTCTTCCCCACTCAGGAATATTTTGCCTCTCAATCTCTTTTGCCTCTTCAAACCTGTTCCACCTCCCGTCGAAACACGTGCCAGTTTTCCTACTGACTCCTCAGGGAGGTGGAGCAGGCACCGACCCAGTGCAAAATGAAATTGTAGATGTCTGGCTTCCCTGGGGAGCTGGGGCAGGGGGCTCAGGGATGTTTTTTTGTTAACTGGTCCTGTAGTTTTTATAGCACTGGCAGAATTCCTCCCCCTCCGTCATGCTTTAATCAGCTCAAATGCTCAGGGACGTTCTGTGGATCCTTGGGAACAAGACACCAACCTGGTTCAGAGCCCTGTTGCTGTGGAAGAGCTTTCAGCACAGGGAAGATCCTTTATCCACTCCCTGCCTCAGTTTCTCTGTGCAAGGAATGTGCCAACCCTCATGAGATGGATGGGGATTAGAGGGAAACGAAATATCGGTTGGGTTGCTGAGCTGTTTCCTTCATATTCTTTAGCAGATCATTGCCATGAAGTCAAACAGATTTTTTCCAGTGGGAATGCTGCTTTGGGTGCTCAGCTGGTGTCTGTATGGAGTCACTTAGCAGGAAAACAAAGCACAGGGCATTGCCTTGCTGGGAGCAGGAATAGGAATATTTTGTATATGTTCAGACATTTCTCCGCTTTTAATTTCCACACAGAGGAAGACCAGGGAATCTGAGGCTGGTGAAACACACATTTCAACCCGCAAAGGGTTAATAATTATTTTTCTTAATCGCTCAGCAGCATGTTTTAGTCTCTCCTTCCCCAGTGCAGAAACTCCCCTGACTCCAGCATTGCTCCCATTCCCAGCTGGCAATTGCAAAATCAATAATTCAACTACTATGTGCTTTTGGCTAAAATGACAGAGGCAGAGCAAGAGATTCTGGAGGCAATTTAAAGCCCAAATTCAGCATGGCCACTTAGCAGCTGTAAAACAAAGAGAAAAGCCAGCTCCAGAGCATTGCAAATCAGTCAAGGCTCTTTGCACCCAGACCTTCTCCCTAATCTGGCCATCATAAAACACCCCTAAATCTCCCTAAGGCCACACTGTACGACATCCTAAACTGGAGAATCAGCTGCTCAGCACCACACACAATGGGAAATAACTGAAAAGGGATATTTTGGGGGTTGTGCTGGCTGCCATTGGATGAATCAGCTTTCAAGTGGTACGGGGGGCATTTGTGGGGATAAAACATGCCGGGAGGGTCAGGTATGGAAAATTCTTACCGCCACAAAGAACATAGTGAAGAAGTAAACCATGGCTTCCATGTGGAAACGCCGCTTGGCCGCGATGCTGATGGTGGGGAGGAAGACCAAGGAGCTGAGGGTGGGCAGGAGGAGCTTGGCCACCAGCGAACCCATGGGTGCCTCGTGGGCCGGCAACTCCCGGGAACGGGGTCTCTGTGAGCTGAGCAGGAACGGTGGAGAAAGCAGCCGTGGGGAGTGTGCTTTAAAATTTAAATGCCCTGTGAGGCAGGAGGGCTGCGGGCAGGGAACAGCTGCCACGGCCACAGCCGCTGCCTTCGCTCCCGACTCATCCCGAATTCTTGACGCAGCCGGTGGCTCTGGGCAGCAGATGCTCTGTGCCCCCAAAATTGTCCTGGGTGTTTCTAAAGGAGTTAAAGGGAGTGTTGTCCTTGCACGCCTTGTGCGGGGTGTCGGGTTTGGATGAGTGGTGGGGAGGACTCGGTTTGCTCACTCCTCATGGGGACATCCCAGCCCTGCGTCCCACTGCCCCCCTGCCCAGCCTGGGTCAGTGCTGCTGGAGCAGCCTGGCAGGAGAAACCATCCTCTTTCCTCGTGGAACGAAGTGGAGGGCAGGCACTGATCTGTTCTCTCTGGTGACCACGGACAGGACCTGGGGCTGTCCTGAGTGGGTCAGGAGCTGGACTCGATGATCCCTGTGGATCCCTTGCATGATTTCATTATTCTCTGCCCTTCCGTGAAGGAAGAACTGGTACGTGGCAGGCACCAGCGTTTTTTAAACCAGTGGGCTGTATCCTACTACCTTCGTGTACTTGTGAAATGCACACCAAGCTCCAAATCTGCCTTTTACTTCCCACACGTGGAGTGGGAGCAGACATCGGGGAGCTGGTGTGATCCAGCCCCCAGTGCCTGCTGCCTACGTGCCCTCAGTGGAGTTCAGTGCAGTTAAATTTCCCAGCCATGCCTCAGCCTTTGCAGCCTGGCCACCTCCAGGAGTTCTGTCTGAAATTCAGGAGCCGAGCGTCTCCGGGCTGGAGGAATTTGAGCGGATTTTCGTGCGGCGCGGAAAAGCTGGAGGAAAGGAAACCAAAAGCCAAAGCGGCGTTTGGGCTGCTAATCCACTCAGTGCTTCTCTCTTTTATTATGACTTTTTATTATATCGCTGCTGCTCCCCCCCTGCGTTAATATCTTTTCCTTGGAGCCTCGCAGGGATTCTCGGCATCCTTTCGGTACAGCTGTTCCCGGGACACAGGGAGCAGGAATGCTATGCTTGAGCAAGCGCCTTTGTGGCTGTGGCTTTGGGGAGGAGGGTGGGAGCTCTGATAGGAGCCACCATTTCTGGGGCTGATAGGACGGGCTCGCCTGTCCCCCGGGAGGGCGTCTGGAGGGAAGACAGGCATGCATGGATAAAAAAATCCTCTTTAAACCGCTCCAGTGCGTTGGGAAGGGCTCTGAGAGGGGGAGAAAGGGACTGGCACTCAGCTTTCAGGCCCTGACTCTGTGCCGAGAGCCTTCCCCGGGGCACGGCTCAGATGAGCTGGGTAGGGCTCCCGTTTTTAGCTGATACTGCAGGAACCATCCACATTCCCTGGCTGGCTGCAGGCAGCATCCCTCCACAGGACGCTGCCCACACCACATCTCCAGCCGCCCTCCTGCCTGGGCAGGCTATAAACTTACCACAAAGCTCTGCAGAACTGAATCTTGACCAATAAATATTGAAAAATCCTATTTACTGTGGAAATGAATCCCTCCGAGCCAGCACATAAATGCCCTGATGCTCCCCAGGTGTCCAGCCCTGAGCTGAAGGCAGAGCTCCAGCACATCCCAAAGTACCCTGCTCCTTTTCTGGGCCATATCCGCAGATGTATCCATTATTCTGTGTTATTCCTGCATGGCCTGCTTGGACCAAGGAAGGTGCCATGTCCTCAGCAGGGTTTCAAGCAGATTTGCAGTTAACAGGTTGCACAAACTGCTCTAGACTCCTGGCTATGAAAACAGCATCTATATTGCTTTTGTGGCCATGAAATGGGTGTCAAAGAGGTGAAAGGACAGCTCAAACCCCACTGCTGAGGACAAACTTCCATGTCTGGGTGCAAAGGAGCCCCCACACCATTTGTGAGGACACAGCAGTTGTGCAAGGACGTGCAAGGCTGGTGGTTTTCCACAAGGCAAACGGCATCAGGTGAAAAATACCATCGAGCAGTTGTTAAATACATCCCCCTCACCCCCAGCCTTTGCCCAAAATCCAGCTGGCGCCCGCTGGAAAGGAAACCCCGTTGGCTGCTGGATGCAGCAAGTGCCAGCCGTGGCAGGCGCTCTCCAAGCAGGGAAGTGTTGGAGCTCTCAGGAGCAAGAAAACATTCCACAGGTTGTTGGGGTTTTGTTCTTTTTTTTTTTTCCCCTCTCCCCAGCTGCACACTCTGGGCTGGCGGTTGGGCTGCAGCCAGCGCTGTAGGCATGAGGGGAAAAAAAACCTCCCACCGGGTTGCACACGTGTTTCGGCTATTATTGAAAAAGAACCCCCAAAATAAATGGGGAGGAGAGGGGCAGGCAGGTGGGGAGCTCCTGGTGGGAGCTGCTGCTGCTTAAAAGGTCTTTGTTCAGGCTGTGAACACCATGGTGTAGACGTGGGTTGGGCAAACCTTCCTGGGAAGGAACCCAAAAACAAAGGGCCAGGACTTCGTTCCTTCTTTCCTAAACAGGTAGGAAATGGAGAAAGAGCAAATTTTAGCTCCTGTGTTTAAGTGCTGCGGGAAAGGGAATTTTCAATCTGCATTCCTCAGGGCTAATTTCGTGTGGACCGGCGTGCACGCAGGAGCGGTGATATATATGGCTGAAAAGTGGCTCCCAGATGCCAAACCCAGGTTCTGGTATGCTGTCCTGGATCCTTCCAGGGTAACATTAACCACGGCTTTCTGCAAGCACTTCTACCCTTTCAACTCAGACGCTGCAGCGAGGGAAAGAGACACAGAGAGTTTTGTTTTATTTTTAATATGAGGGTGATGGTTTGAAGGCAGTGTACGTTGGAACAGAGGATGAGGGGGCTGTGCCAGCTGAGAGTATTGAGAGTATTTTCTCCTTGGGATAAGTTTGGGATGATCTTTCATCTGCCTGTGGTGCAGACTGTCAGAACTGAAACCCGCTCTGTGCGCGTCACCCGTCCCTGCCAGGTTGGAAATATTGGTGACAATGACCCAAAAACACAGAGTGAAGCTACAGCTTCTGCCTGGGATGGCAGTTTGAAGGGCTGCGATGCTGCAAAGTGTTTTTTACCACTCCCATCACTTCAGAGTTGAGTTTTTCATCCCCACAACCCTTCAGCTTGTGCGCTCTGATGGTGAGAAGCTGGATGGTGACCTGGTCTCAGCAGGTTGATGCTGCAGAACCCTGAGGAGCCCTGAGCAATCTGGCCAGCACAGCACCACCCATTTTGTGGAGATTTCCTGTCTTTTTTTGCTCAAGAAACCTCCTGATGTGGAAGCACCTGGTGCAGGACAGGAGCAGCCCACGGGCACGAGCTCTTCCCTGCCCAGCTGGAGAAGGGATGGCAACGTAAAACACCTCTCCCCACCCACTTCAGCCTCTGCTCAGGGCTGTAGGTGAGATCCTGATGTGGGGGACACTTTCTGGACAGCTGGAATCCAGACAGGGCCCTGGCACCCAGGAAAGGAGCCCCACAAAGGCAGAGCCACCAGCTGTGCCGGAGCCCTCGCTCGGCCGGTGCTGCTCTGATCGCCCGGGCCCAGCCCTGCCAAAGCACCTGCATCCTTCTCGTTTTATTAGTGGAATAAATTGCCACTTAAAATACCCATTCTCCCTAAGGTCTGGCCCCATTTTAGGCAGCTTTAGCTGAATACTTACCCTTAAAAAAAATCCCTCTTCCTGTCTCTCTGTTGAATAAACCTATTATGCATATTCCTTGCAGGTATCCCCGCTGCTGTTTTCCTTAGGGTTTTTTCACTCTTCCCTTTCCTCTCAGCCTTGTCATGGCCCATGACAAGCACATCACCATTAATGATGAGGACATGTGGTTACTTGTCACCAGTTTTCCATTGCTCCTACCTTTGGGGTGTCCTGGGGTGGCCCCCCACTGCTAAATTCATGGAGGCAGTGCAGGGGTTTATTGCTCATTTCATGGTGTTTAATGGGGTTTTTAACAGTCATAACTCCTGGAGCCCAGTAATGACATTGAGGGTCTCAACTCTCACCCAGTTGGTAAAAAAAAATGCGTTTTTCTGCAGAGAAATGCTTGAAGCTGTGATGCTTCAAGGCTCAAAATCCAAAAAGGGAATGAAACCAGTCTTGGGGTTTTTGGGGAGTCTGACTCATGGATTTTGAATGCCTGTGGTTGGCAGGGCTGCATAGCTGATGGCCCTCAGCACAATACTGCTCAACTTCCATGTCAGACTCATTCAAAGAAAAGCCTTTGTACTTTTTTTTTTCTTCAATCTTTGCATAGCTAAAATTTTGAACTGAGCCTGACTTGCCTGCAAGCTCCTCCAGGTTCTTGCAGGAACGTGTAACCTTTGGGGACAGGTAAAATGAAAGCCTGCACAGAAAAAAGAGGTTCTTAAAACCATCGAAACTCTACAGCCATGACCATACCTGGGGTCACTGCGGTCGCTTGTGGCTTTCAGACTGCCCAGAGATATTTTTCACAGGAATCTGATGGCAAGAACAGCTCGGTGGCTTTGGCTGGTTCAGTTTAACTCAACATTTTGCAAATGTCCGCAGATGAAACCCTCACGCTAACATGACATAAATCAGCCCCATCCCATTCCCAGTGCGTGAGACACGCAGGGATGAGCTGCCTTGCCCAACACTGCGCCGCAGGTCGCTCTGCAAGGGACCAGGGCTGCCTCTAAAAACTCCTTTTGGTCTCCTCTTGCTTGTTTTACTCACCAGTGGTGGGTCACAGCTGCAGCTCTTGGCTGCCAGGGTCTTTTGGGGGGGTTTGCCACATTTTGATCCCCCTGGCAAAATTCTGGTGGTGCAGGGACCTCACGCACTCTGTGGATGGCTTCAATCTGCCCACGCCACACCAGTCTGGCCTGGAAATAACTGGTGTGGCCATGCGGGGGTGGCAAGAAAATGTATCACTTCTGCAGTCAGGCTTGAAAAGGAAGAAAACCAATCAGTTCTCTCATCCCTGAGTGAAGATGGAGCTGCTGGGAGGTCCTGGGCCAACAGACTCCTGGCCACACTCATGCTCATGGAGCCGGGCAAGCATTTTGGGGGGTCTGGCTACAGCAGAGCCATCCCATCTGCTGTGCCAGTGCAAGGGTTGAGCCAGGAAAGGGCTGATTTTGCTGGGAAAGTGGAGCTGGAACTCCACAGCCCATGGCCAGGCTGTGGCTCCGGCTCAGCAAGAACAGGTCCTGTGGTACAAGGGGCATGGAGGGCTTGTTCCAGGGGTGTGCTCGGGGCTCAGGGGGGCTGGGTCAGCTCCAGTGGGTCCGTGGGGAGGTGCTTGGGTCAGGATGGAAAAGTGTCCTGCCACGGGAAGCACAGGGAGATCAGTGTCTCCTGCCTGGATCGGAGCTTGCTGTCCCTCCCTGCTCCAGGTCAAGGAGGGAGCTCCCTCTGCCCCAGCAAAGGCATCCCCCAGCCCTCCCTCGCTCCCCATCCTGCTGAACCCCGAGTTTCTCTGCTCAGCTGAGCATCCCTGGCTCCCAGCAGCAGCACCAGTGCCCAGTCCAGCGCTTTGTTGAACTCCTTTCAGCCAAGGAAACTCCTTTCCTCCACAGGCGCTTCTCCGGCCAAACCAGCAGCCAGTCTCCGGCAACGCTCCCCCGACCGGAGAAGGTTATTTTGGAGTGTCTGTCGCTCTTTTTTTTTTGCACTCTGAATTCTGCACGGCACCGGTTTGGGATGGAAAAGCCTGGCAGCTGCCTGGGGTAGGGCTGCTCTGTGTCCCTCGGGGTGGGAGCCAGCCGTGTCCTGGGGCAGTGTCGGGAGGTGAATGCCCAGCACCCGGACTGCTGGGATGCCTCGCTGAAGTGCAGGATGCAGGGAGCAGAGCTGGATGAGGGACTCTCATCCAAATCCTAAATTTCCCTGGGAAAGTCCTCAGCAACCGTCCCGGGTGGGAAAGCCTCTCGCTGTCCATGCAGGTGCATCTTGTCTCAATTTACTCCGAGCCCAAAAGCAGTAAATAACATCTGCAAATCATTTCTAACGCTCCTGCCAAAAACAGGGAGATAAACCCCGCTGTTGTGTGAGCCTGGCCGGCAGTGATTAATGCTGTACCTGCCGGCAGCGGCACCCACGGCCCCGGGGCTTTGGGGACAGCGCTGTCCCTGCGCATTTTGGGGTGGCAGGAGTTGGAGCTGCGGGGTTTAGCTGATGTGAAAGGCGTGTTTTGGGTCTGCTCTCGGCTGCAGTTTGTTTTCGGCGCTGGTTTAGCTCCCATCGAGGCGATGGCATCGCTCCTGCTGATTTCACGGGGCCGGGCCGGGGCTGCGTAAGCTGCGCTGCCGCGGCCAGGGATAACACTGTGATTTATGGGAGCAATCAGTTGCCACTAGGAGCTGGTTAGGAATTTTCCGATGAAACGGGGATTGCGTCAGAAACCGCTGAGTCATCTCAACTGTTTCACGAAAAAAAAAAAAAGTATATAAAAAAAATTTATTTGGCTTTGATGAACTTTTGGTGAAGCACAGACTGAATGTGTCTCGCCTGCTGCCGGCTCCCCCAGTCCTTGCCTCAGGATCAGCATTCCCACCTTCTGGAATTCCTCCCCCAGTCTGGGGCATCCCTGGAGTGGGATGGGGTGCGGGGTCACCCAGGGATGGGATCTCCTGGGGTGCCACCTTCTGCCCAGCCCCAGGGCCGGGGGATGCCAGGGCTTGCACGGACCCAGGCTGCTCTGGCGTTTTCAATGTGAAATAATTCGATGCTTTTAAAACCTCTCGTGTTCAGACTTTTCCCTCCTGGTTGTTCCAAAACGGAAAGGGTTTTCTCCTGCATGTCTCGGGCTGGGATATTTTGAAATGCAGAAGTTGGGTGAACTCAAGTGCTAAATTTTCCCAGTGTCCTGGTCACAGCCAACCGATGGAAAATTGAAAGTTGCAAATCAACCTGGCTGGGTAAATTAGAACAGGCTGGCAGACATTTAGCCAAACAGAAAAGGAGACTTCATTTCCCATGTAAATTTTTTGGGACAGATTCTCTGTCACACAGACATCCCTGGGAGGACTGGGTCCAAATTAACAACGCCGTGATTTCTGCAGGGTACTGGGAGCTGTGTGGGAAACTGTGCCCCATGATGGGGTGACAATCCCTGCAGATGGGTGCTCCTGGCCTGTGACAAATGGTGACAGGGCAAAATGTCACCACCAAAATCCAGGAGCAGTCAGTGGGACAATGCAATGATGGCCTTGAGTGCAGTGCCCTGCTGGGAGCAGGTTTTGCCCTGTGCAGGGCAGGTCTGGGAGGGAAGGAGGAAAGGCTGGAGCTGAAGCATCTTTGGTGAGATGTGGGAATCGTTCAGGTGGGCTGCTCTGAGCTGCTGGGATGCGCTGTGGAATGCACAGGATGTGTGTCCCACATTTTACACGTACAGACCCCAGAGAACAGACAGGTATGTCATATATAGCTTGGACACACTGTAGCCGTGGCCTTCTTTCCTGACACACACACAACGGCTGTCACTGAGCCTGGGGGTTTGTCCCCATCCAAAATGGTTCCTGACATGCCCCAAGTCGATTTTCTGACCCCATTTTGTGTGTGGCAGAAAATTTTTTCAAGCAGCAAGACTGGTACTGAGCTTTAGCAAACTGCACCAAAAGTGCAGGACCTTGAGAATTTGGTTCATTTTTCAGCAGAAAGTGAAATTAAAAGCCTGGCAGATCGTATCCAGCCATCCCCCCGGCCATCCCAGAGGCATTATTTGGCCGAACAGTGCCCGTGGAGGTACCGGGAGTTTTTTGGTGGCCTGCGATGATGGAGTGGGCAGAGGAATGGGGGCAGCAGGTACCGTTCCCGCCCGAGGAGCGGAGCGCAGCATCCTCCGGGGGGTGCCGGGGGTGGGGAAGTGCAGCATCCTCCTGGGGAGCGGGGAAAGCGGAGCATCCTCCGGAGGGTCCCCGGGGAGGGGGAGCGCAGCATCCTCCGGGGGATGCCCGGGGGGACCCGGCGCTGCGTGGACCGGCGGGAACGCATGCGTGCGGTGCGGGCTCCCCCCGCCTGTGCCCCCCCGGTCTCGCCTCAGGAAACCGGCTGGCGGCCGCGGGCCGGCGCCGGGGGAGGCGAGGGGTTAACCGGGGTGGGGGCATCCCGGGCCGAGAGGTGTGAATTCCGCCCGCTCTCCCCCCTGCCTCCCCCCCGTCGCCGCTATAAGAGCGGCCGGCGCGGGCTGGGGGGAGCCACTGCGGCGGCTCCTCCTCGCTGGAAGCCCCGGCGCTTTTGGCTGCCCTTTGAAGTCGGAGAGGGAGAAGGAGGGAGGGAGCGTCTGGGGCCGCCGCTGCTCCGCTCCGCGCCGCCGCCGCTCCCGCCCGGCCCCGGAGCATCGTCCTGCCCGGCCCCGCCGCCGCCAGGTACGGCCCGTCCTGTCCGGTCCCGTCCTGTCCGGTTCCGTCCCGTCCCGTCCTGTCCCATCCCGGCCCCGCGGGGGTCTCTCCCCGCCGGACCCTTCCCCGCTGCCCGCCCCGCGGGGATGGAGCCCCGCATCCTCCCGGCTCCGCATCCCCGCCCGCATCGCCTCCCTCCGCCGGCGCTCCCGTGCGGGGCTGCCCCGGTGCCGGCTCCGCGATGCTGCTCGGCATCCCTCCCCCCTGCCTTAATTTTCCCTTCATTTAACCACGCAGCCCCGAGCGCCTGTAGGATAAACTCCGAGCGCGCTCTGGTATTGGCTTCGAGTCAGGAGTGTCTGGGAGCCTTAATGAGAACCAAGTGTAAGGCAAGGCTCAGCCACCTGTCCACGGGATCCCCGGCCAAGCGCTCTGGGCTCCCATTAATCAATGGATCTGCCTCTTGGAAAGTCTCTTTAGCATGCTGGACCTCTCCCCCCGGGCGATCGCAGAGCGGATTTGGGGACCTGGAAACCCTCTGGTAATTTTTCTAAGCCAGACAGCAAAGCAGGGCTGGTGTTGCCGGCAATTTTGCCGTTTCAAAACCGCTACAAAAACCTTTGCAAGGAGAGGGAAAAAAAAAAAAGAGAATAAAAAAAAGGGTAGGAAAGAAGCTCTTTATATTGCAGGTCTGCAGTCCTGCCCCCTCTCCCCAGGAGCAGCACCTCTCCCACCCCTCTGCTTCCCAAAGACACTGTCTAGCTGCTTTTCAAGGGAAATTAGCTTAGGGGAGGATATTTTTTCTTTCTTTTTCTTACAGACGTGAGCTGCTTTGATTGCCTGGAAGCATGATTTCCTGAAACCTGCTCCTTTCTGGCTCTTGCAGGGAGGTTCACAATAAAACGTATTGTGGTTTTGAGCTGGGTTTTATTTAAGAAAATGCCATTCTGGGTTTTCTCTTTCATGAGGCAGATGGAGAAGGAGATGAAAGGCTGACACTTGGGATACTTCATTTCTGCTCTTTAATTGTGGGTCGTGTCTTTTCTATAAGAACAGGCATCTTCCATGGGAACCGAGGGGAATTGGAGTGGAATAAATGAAAAAAAAAGGAGAAATAATGGCTGTTAATTGCATTTTTTTGTTTTTGAAGCTTTTGATCTCATTCTTCCAGGACTGGTTCTGTAAAAGGGGATATTTAAATGCACTGCTTTTATAGATCCAGGAACACTTTCAGTTACTCACTGTGCAGAGCTCACTTCGGTGTAAGCCAGGCTTTCTTCCAAGACAGGCTTGGAGTGGTGTCAGGTGCAGCCACTGGAAACCAGTGCAAAGTTGTGGTTTGACAGATAAAAACCGAGCTGGGAAGTGAGCCTGTACCATGTTAATGCTTCTCTTAATTAAATAAAACTCCGGGCTCAAGCCCCTGCAGTCACTGGTGGTCAAGTGTCACCGAGCTGACCGGGAACGCTGGAGCAGACGTGAGCTGTGGAACCCAGGCAGCCAAGCAGCCCCTGCTGCTGGTCATGGGGCTGGCTGGGAGTTTTGCTTAGTGCAGTGTTTGGTTGCTTTCTAGGATGAAGATATCCCAGTGGAGGTGGAGCAGCATCTCCGTCAGTGCTCAACTGCAGCTGAAAGGCACCCTGGCCCTGCTTCTTGTGGGCAACGTTGTCTTTGTCATAGCTCAGGTAAGTGTGGCACGTTTTTGGGGATCTCTGGGCTTTAAAGTGCTCTGGTGTGTGGGATAGGAACCCCTTGGGATTGCAGGGCTGCTCTGTGCATGCACCAGGTCTCCAAAATTTGTGAGGACCTGTGACTTCCCTGAGCTCTTCAGTCTGGGCTTAACCTAAATTAACCTTCCACGGCTGAGAGCATTCACAGAGCATTTCAAGGACTCTGAAAGGCCGTGCCCTGCTCTTGGGTGAGCATCCCTCCTCATTCCCTGCAGTGGCTGGAGCTTTCATGTACTCTGCACACAGTATTTGCAGTTCCTTTGCCCTCTGATGCACGGTCACAGCAAGGGGTGGGAGGTGGGGGTGTCAGGGACCCCCCTGAAGTGACAAACCTGTGCTTGCAAAGAGAGCACACGGGTTCCTCCAGCCTGCTGGCACCCACTGACGTGGTCATGCTGCTGCAGAGGGGTTTTGCAAGGGTTTGCTGCAGCTTTCAGCGGAGCTTTCAGCTGCAGCTGGCTCTCCAGCTCCCTGAATTCTCTGTGGAGTGAGAGTCAGAGAGCACCAAAAGTCTTGGAGAGTTTAGGGCTGTTTGGGAGCTCGGTTTTGCCAGCTGAGTGAAACAATGAGAATTTCCTTTCCTGAGGAATCCCAAATATTGCCGCTTCATTCCAATTTTGTAATGAAAACACAATTGGAAGAATGCAGGGATGGAAACCTCAGGCTTGACCTCAGCTGGAGAAGGCAATGCCCGGGTCAAGTGGGGCAGGCCGGGAGGGGCGGTGGCCTCAGTGTCCCCGCACAGGCTCTGAGGTTTGGAGGTGAGTCCTGCTTCTCTTCCCTCCCCCGTGCTCCGAGCAGGACCTGACACAGACGTCCAACAGCCTGGAGGAGGGGTCAGATGTCACTGCATACTGGTGGGGAGAGTGGACCAAGTGGACGGCGTGCACCAGGACCTGTGGTGGAGGTGTCAAATCCCAGGAGAGGCACTGCCTGAGGCAGAGGTATGGCATCCACCAGCTGGGGAGGGGGGGTCTGCAGCTGGCTGACCCCAAAGGTCATCCCTCAGAGAGAAGGACCGATGGGAAGGTGTCCAGCAAACCCTGACAGGGCAGGAGGGGATTCCCTCGCTGCTGTGAGGACTCCCTGGTGCAGGGCTGGTTGGTGCTTTGTGCCTGGCTCTGCTCTCTCTGGGTGGTGTGGCTGCCAAAATCCACCTTGTAAACCGTGTCCCCCTTGTCCCTCATCCCCTGACACCCCCTAGAACAGTTGATGATGCAGGGGACAAAGCCAGAGAGACCTTTGGTACCAACTCAGAGAGACCTTTGGTACCAACTCCAGGGACACTGATACATCTCTCTGTACATCTGTTGTGTCAACACTGACCTTACAGAGGCAGAAAATAAATGTGTTTCAACAAGGGAAATTTTTTCTGCCCCCTGTCTAACCACCATTTCTTTATCCAGAAGGAAGTCAGTGAGCGGGCTGGCTAATAAAACTTGCACTGGAACATCCAAAAGATACCAGCTCTGCAAAGTCCAAGTAAGGATATCCTTTGTCTTGTGGAAAGTCATATATGACATTTCTGGGTCTCTTGGAGAGGGGACACCTTTTGTCCTGTAGCTGTCACCGGTGCCTGGCTTTGGGCCTTTTGGGGCCATAAAGCCCAGAGAGCAGCTCTTGCACCATTTCCCAGGGGGTTCTTGCACTGGGGGGAGGAGGAGGAGGAGGATGTGGTCCTGGCTGGAGAAGGTGATGGAAACACTCCTTGCAGCTGGTGGTGATGTGCCAGAAACCTTTCCCGCACTTTGTTTCCGTCAGGATGTTAATGTATCCCATTCTAGGAGTGCCCTGTGAACGGAAGGAGCTTTCGAGAGGAGCAGTGTTCATCATTTAACTCCCATGTGTATAATGGCAGGACGTATCAATGGAAACCTTTATATCCTGGTAACAAGACATTCTTTGTGTGTTTCATAATGCTCAGCCAAATATTTTGATAGTTATGATGCTACAGCCCGCAGGAAGGCTCCTCCTCTGCTGTTTTAAAGCGGTTTTTCGGAGGCACAATCAGCTGTCTCCCGAGTTCAAAGGCATGTTTAGCAGCTACAGGGTAGCTTGAAAATTAAATAACAACATGAATTCATGTCTGTAGCCTGTGCTGGTCACACATCCCGGGGACCAGAGGCTGGAGGAGGATGTGAGCAGGGGGTGAGGGGCTGTGCTGGCAGGGACAGCCGGGCTCACCCGGACAAGTGTCCTTTGAGCGGGGCCATCGCTGCTGTGCTGTTTTTGGTGACATTTGTCTCTCCCACGCCCTCTGTGTGCTCTGTCAAATGTCACCCAGAGGCTGTCGGTCACTTTGGTCATCCGGGGTGAGGGAGAACTGCAGACTGGACTCGGAGACTGAGATTGTATTGAATTTGTAGGCACTGAACTCCCATCAAAATCAAGCATTAAACACAAGCCATGGCCAAGCTTTAGAGCTGCTGGCGACCCAGGACCCTTCTCTTGAGGAGGCTCCTGAGCTTTGGTTCTTCAGATTCACTTTTGGGTGCCTAAAAGTTGAGATGAGATCTACTGCGATTTTATTTTAGGGGTCTCTGTACATACCCAAGAACAATTATCTGCATCAAATCACTTTCCTGTATAACAAGCCCCTGGCTCGCCAGCCTTGGCAGGGTCAGAGGGGTAGAATTTGGCCCATGAGCGATTTCTCCTTGTCCCTTGAAGGTGATAATTTCCTTAAACACTTTTGCTGTTCAAGCTGACTCACCAGAGACGTGTCAGTAAATTGTTTTGTGTTTTAGCAGGCGTTCATGTGGCTCCTGGGGGATTTGCAGGAGAATGTTTTGACACTGATGCTGCCTTGCTTGGGCGTGCAGGCCAGTGGGTCTCTGATTGCTCAGGAGTAGGTGGAGACAAACACTTGGCATCGGGTTTCTGATGCAAATTATCAGTTTGTTGTCTGCTTCTGGTGGATTTTATAAAACGTGGGACTACTGCGCTGGGGGATGCTGCCAGCCAGTTGTTGCCTGCAGAAAGCAAAGGGTGAATTAAGTCCATCTTGGGTGAATGTTTATGGCAAACTTATAGACTATAAAATGCCCTAAGCTGCTATGATGAATACAGTCTTACATACATATTTCTTACAATATATCTGTTAATTTAACTCGTGTACGAAGTGTTGCTATGTGAACATGCACGTTTTTGTGTCATGTACAGAGATCACACTGCAAGTTTT
The DNA here is from genome assembly GCA_013400915.1 of Pardalotus punctatus. Taxonomy (NCBI): domain Eukaryota; kingdom Metazoa; phylum Chordata; class Aves; order Passeriformes; family Pardalotidae; genus Pardalotus; species Pardalotus punctatus. Next base: position 18,022 of record VZTX01012865.1, on the reverse strand, counting down.
TGCACAAAGCAGTGCTGCTGCCTCGGTGCCTGCCCTGGGCTGATGCTGGTGATGCCTCTGGCATCCCTGGGGCATCTCTTCCTGTCAGGCTGTGCAAAGCCTGTCACACTGTCCCAGTGCCATCTCCTGTCTAGCCTGAAACCCAAGAGATGGCAACATCTGAACTCTCACTGCTCTGCAGTTGTGCTGGTGCTGCTGCTGTTTAGCTTGGCAGAGATTCACTGGCTTTGGTAGGATGAAAGTTGTGGTGTTTCTGCTGTTTTTGAATCTCTCTTTATATCCTTTCCCCTTAGATGACTATGTTCACATTTCTAGCAAGCCCTGTGACCTTCATTGTACCACTGTGGATGGCCAGAGACAGTTAATGGTTCAGGCTCGGGATGGAACATCCTGCAAATACACGGATTTCCGAGGGGTTTGCGTGTCTGGAAAATGTGAGGTTGTTAAACATTATAGCAAAAATATTGTTAGTAGCATTCAGAGAATCGCGATGGGTGCGACGTTTGCCTGACCCTCCACGCTCTGTTTGTGTGTTTTTTAGCCCATTGGCTGCGATGGCATTCTCTTTTCCACCCACACCTTGGATAAATGTGGAGTTTGCCAAGGAGATGGGAGCAGCTGCACCCACGTAACCGGCAGTTACCGGAAAGGAAATTCTCATCTTGGTAAGGCTTTGGGGGCTGAGGGCTTTAGTTGAGAGGGCTGGGTTTAAAATGGACTTATTTTTTTTTGTAAACTGCTTTCAGCTCCTATCGACTCATCAGCTTCACTTTTTCCCATGTATACTCTGCATGTTGCTGCCACTTGTAAATCTGGGCAGAGAAAACCTTCTTTGAAAATAACCAAAACAGGAAATTTGCATGGTGCTTGTCAGAAACCAGAGGTCTCTGATGCAGAGTGGTGCAAAAGGGTTATGCAAGAGGCTGGTATCTATTTTAGTCTTTTTTTTTTAGTCATTTAGCCAAAAACAGGACACTCATGACCCAGTAAAACTAGAAATAAACGATTTGTAATAACAGGAAGCAACAATATCTTGAAAGACCAGGATTTCAAAAACCAGTGTGATGTAAAGCAGCAGAACCTACATATCCTAAATATAACAATCTAATTCGGGAATTATGATTAATGCTCTCTGAGATGGAACAAACTGCAGGAACTTCAGTGCTGTGGGAGGACTTGTCCTGTCCCATCTTTGTAAGCAAAGGGGAGCCAGAGGAGAAACCAGCTGTCATCTCCTGCTGGGGTTTTGGGAATGCTGGCTCACACAGGGATCAATACTGAACCACACAACAGCTTCTCTAGTTAATAAAACCATCTGCAGATGCATTTTCTTACACCAATTCAGATGAACATGATATTTGTGCATGTAAGGATTAAATCCTTTTCCCCCTTGGATGTGTTTTTTCCACCATAAACCAGGACACACAATTCGCACATTTTTCTTTCCTATTTCCGATACGCTCCTGTTTGCAGACTAAAACATGAAGGGCTGGGTTTTTTTTAATCCATAGCTCATTAAAAATGTGGGTCCAGGCCAGTGTGTTCAATAGATTACAGCTCTGCCTGAGGAGTGTTTCGTTCAGATCACTGGTTACAAAGATCCTTTCATTAATCCGTAGTTTCCCGTAGGCTATTCCCTGGTAACGCACATTCCCGCCGGAGCGAGGGATATCCAGATAGTGGAACGGAAAAAGTCTGCAGATGTTCTGGGTGTGTATAACCTCTTGGTGCTTCCCTAGGATGCATGCCTATGCCGGCTAATGCTTTTTCCAATGCGGAGCTGGATGTAGTTTTGTCATAGAATCACAGAATATCCTGAGTTGGAAGGGACCCACAAGGATCATCGAGTCCATTTGTTGCAGACATGAGCTAAATCCGTAGTCAATGTAAATCCAACTGTGTTGGCTGAGCCAGGGAGTTGCTCCTCTCTGCAGTCTGAGCACCTGGGCTGTGTTTGTCAACTCTTTGATTGCTTTAATTTGGAAAATGCTGGTGAATATAAATGGGATTTCAGCGGGGTGTAACATCCACCCTGGTGCTGGATCACAGATGGCCAAGTGACTTCACCTCTCTTGTGATGCCCTTGCCATTTCCCTGCTTGGGGAATGTGCAGTGACAACAGCCACAAGGGGATGTGACCTATGTGTAGCCTCGCTGGAGTGTTGGTGACACCACCCATCTCACGGGGGAGGTGACAGAGCTGCTCAGGAGCAGTGTGGAAAAATCTGGACTTGCCAATGAAAAGCACAGTTGCTGCTGTCATGCTCTGCTGTCTCAGAGGCTTGTGGCCTCTGGAAGGTGGCTGTCTCATCCATGGAAGTGCTCAGGGCCAGGTTGGATGTGGTTTTGAGCATCCTGGTCCAGTGGAAGGTGTCCCTGACCACAGCACAGGGTTGGAATGAGATGAACTTTAAGGTCCCTTCCAATCCAAACCATTCTAGGGTGATTCTATGAATGAAAACATTTTGGTGCAGTGAACTGTTCGTGGGGTAGCTCAGGGTGACCTGTCTTGGGCCACTGCTGGCTCAGGTGGCATCAGCCCCTGCCCTTGGCCACCTGCCAGTGCTCTCTGGGACTGTTCAATGTTCATGCTGGGAGGGTGCCAAAAGGGTGACAGGAGCCAGGGGCGAGTGCCAGCCCCATGCCCAGGAGTTTGCAATGTGGAGGGACACGTGGCATGTGTTGGAAACAGGTGGCCAGTGCACTGTCACACAGGAGAATCTCTTGTTTTGTTACTGTGACACTCTGATTTTATCCCCTGAACGACCCAGGGGCAGCACCCAGAGCTTTGCTCTTGCATGTGACAGCCCTGACTGTTCTCTCTCTTTTGAAGCTGTGGCTGATGAAGCCGGGTACTATTTCTTCAACGGGAACTATAAAGTTGACAGCCCAAAGAACTTCAACATTGCAGGCACGGTGTTCAAGTACCGCCGGCCCATGGATGTGTACGAGACCGGGATCGAGTACATTGTTGCCCAGGGACCCACAAATCAAGGGCTGAACATAATGGTGAGCTTTGGCTTTCCATGTTCTCATGGGGGTGATGGAAAAGAGAAAATCCACCTTGGATTGAGGATTGGGAACAGAGTCCTGCCACAGATTCCCATGAGGTGGGGAGTGGGAGCAGTGACTTATCCCAATTCTTTACCCAACCCTATTTTACTTCTGTCAGTGCTCTCGGGTACAGGCAGGGCTGTGAGTGATGAACGTGGGCTTGGTAACTCCTTTCTGCAGGGAGAAGATGCCTCAGGCACTGCAAGGGATTTTCTCTTCTACTCCTTGGCATTTTTATCCAAGTTACCTGGCAGGAAAAGCAAAAATAAGAAATTGGGCCAGAGAGCTTAGACAAGTGCATAAAACTTAAACCCCAATTCTTTCTTGAAAGCAAACCATGTAAAACCAGGCATTTGGAGAAAAGTCCCTTAATTTTCTTCTGGGCAGCCAGCCAGAACCCAACTCCTGACATCTTCCATGTAGCCCCAGGCTCCTCTGGAAGGGGAAGGGATGGTTGCTTGGGTGCTTAAAAAGCATTAGACCAGTAAGAAGTTGTCTCAGCTGGGAGTCCCCAGCAACTGTGGGGTGTGGCGGCTGCAGGTGAGAGCGTGCTCCTTATAAACCACAAAAAGTGGCTTTGCAAGTGATGGTCAGGGACAAGTGGTGGTCAGGGACAAGTGATGGTCAGAGACTTGTGAAGTGGCTCTCCCAAGCCTCTGGTCACTCAGAGGAGGAAGTGTGACCTGTGGCTCCTGTGCTGGGGTTAATCCCCATGGCAGAGCGGCCAAATAACCCTTGGAAAATGGTGCTGGGCTCCAGCAGGAAGAGGTTGGCATTGTGAAGGAAAGCAGGTTGGAAATAGCAAAGCAGAGCTTCCCAACTGTCAGGTCCGAGATGAATCACGTGCTTTGCGCGCCATAAATTCTCTGCACCTGCCAATAACTTCATTTCTTTGCTAGGTCTGGAACCAAAATGGCAAGAACCCATCCATCACGTTTGAATACACTCTCCTGAGGAAGCCACACTCAAAAAATCTGCAGCCCATCTACTACACCTTCTCCGAGTCGGAGAGCGAAGAGAGCCGGGAGTTCGATGGAGACGTGCCATTGGGCTTTATCCAGCACAACGCAACCTATTTTGGGAAAATCTCCAGGGAAAGGATAGACTTGGAGAACCAGGTGTTTGGAAGGCAGGACACGGAGGAAGATTTAAACTTGAGCAAAGGTCAGGAAACCAATGAGGTCTATGAAAGAGCAGAAACAATTGACTGTGAGCCAAAACTGAAGGGCAAACAACCCCAAGGTAAGGAGAAGACTTGGGCCTCACTGTTCTGCTTTTCAGAGCTCTTGTTGAGAAACGCTCTGTTTCTACCTCTGGTGATTCTGCTGGTTTGTGTTTTGGAAACCTTGGAAAGTTCTTTAAAACATCTCTGCTCACAAATCCTCTTTGCCCTTCAGATTCTGGTTTCTGGTGGGGGCGTGCGGGGGGCGGACACTGGGTGAGACCTCCCCGCTGGTGCCCTGCTGTGCTTTGCCTTTTACCAAGGACAGGGGGGAGCCCTGGGTGCACAAAGCGTCACAGCATCTCCTGTCACCTCCCACCCCTCCAAAGCCCCCAGAAACTCCTTCCCTTGTGGGAGTCCCTCGGGCATCCCGCCCCAAAGCGCCTGGGGTGCTTTCCCAGCATGGCTGCATGGGCTGTGGGGCAGGGAGGGCACCTTCCTTTCCCCTCTGCTATCGCTTTGGGCAGTGCTCGCGGGTGCTGAGCTCCCCTCTGACCATAGCGGGATGAGCCCCCCAAAGCTGCACACCCCATAAGATTCCCCCTCCCCAGAACCCGACCCCTGCCTCTCGCCCCCCGTGTGGCTGCTCAGGCTCCGGCGCGTCCCTGCTGCTCTGGGCTGCTTTTCCCTCCTGGCCTCGATGCATTTTGTGGTTGTCACTGTGGTTTCCCCCCTGTTGGCTCCAATCTAGATTCAAACGTAACCAGGTCTACTTACCAGACAGACCATGACGACAGAGACCTCGAGCCCAGGCTCACCTCCAGGGAATTCCTTCTGGAGAACGCCATCACGGACAAGTTGCTGGACAAGACCTCGGACTCCAAGGAGCTGGTGCTCAACATGACCATGAACAGCATCTTCGCCCAGGGAGACCCCATCAACTCGGTGGGGCCGCACATTGACAGCCTCTACGTGGACTATGAGGACACTGATGGCCTTGTGACCTACTCCATCAACAGCACCTACATGGAGCTGAGCAACGGCAAAGCCACCAACACCTCTGCGGAGACACCGTTTGCAAACGCCACCGTCACCATGAGCAGCCCTCACGGGAACAGAACCCACAAAGCAAGGTAGGAGACGTGCCTTTAATTCTAGTAAATCCAATTTGTTGCTGTTCTTGACTCATAATAGCCCTGTGCTCAATGCATGGGTTCTGTCTCTTTGGAAGCAGGAGGTAAGTGGGGGTGGGATGGTGAAAGTTTTCCGTTGGGAGTTCATTTGCAAGGAAGAGGCAGAGGTTTGGGAGCAGAAAGTCACGAGAGCAAGAGGAAAATGCCCTTGGTGGGCATGTTGGGAAGCTGATATTTGTCAGCTGAGGTATTGCTCTGTGCTGCCACAACTTCTTGTCAGAGCCATGGCCAGAAAGAAGCCTCTTCCTTTTGCCCTCCCTTGACACCCTGCTCCCATTCCCCAGCCCTTTCCTCTGAGTTCTGATGCAGCAGAAGTTGGTCCTGGCCCCTTTTCACCCACCCTGTTGACTGCCACCCAGGATCCTCCTCCCCTGGGATGGCAGGAATGTGCTTCCAGCAGCTCCCAGGCATGGCCCTGCCCCGGAGCTGCTGGAGAGGCAGAGCAGGACACTGGGAACTCCACTGGAGGTCCTGCAGGAACAGCCTGGGTTTGTGGCCTCAGCAGCTGCAGGGAGTCATGGCTGGGACAGGAATATCAAAAGCTCTGCAGCAGCAGCTCCTTGATGGATATTTGGACCACCACTTCAGGATTCCTTCAAATCCTGGTTTGAGTGGAAGTGGGAGGTAAAGAAAGGCTGATGTGGAAGGGACAGCCAGAATTGTGCTGGAGAAAATGGGGATGGGGCAAAAGGAAAATCCTTGTCCCGGAGTGGGGCAGAGCAAGGGATTCCCATCCTTGGGAAAGGGCAAGGTCCTGTGGGACCCAGTCTGTTACTGGGGTCAGCCTAGTTCTGGGCAGGAGCTTGGAATGGAGACCTCCCAAATCCTTCCCAGGATCCATTTGGGATGGGCTGTGTCTTTTTGTTAATTTTCATTCCCTGTCAGTGAACAGGCAAGGGAAGATCAGCTCTTTGGAGACAGCCTGTCCTTGTGGGACAGGGCTGGTTCGAGGTGGAGGAGTTTATTTCTTACTGAACTGCTGTAGTGTGGACGGAGGCACCCAGTTAGAGGAGCACCTTGTGCCAGTGTGGGATGTTCTGTTTCCTCTCTGGAACAAATCCAGCTGGGATGGATGGGTGGCTCTTGTGCTGCTTTTCCTCTCCTGAAGCAGCTAAAATCTTTCTGGGGTGTGCTGGGACAGATCATCCAGGCACCCTCCGTCCTCCATCCCAGTGTGCTGGTCCAGCAACAGGAGCCACAGTTTCCCTCTTTGCTTAGAAATAAAAACTAAAATAAAACACAGAAATGGGAGCCAGAGACTGTGGATGTTGATCTGTGGTGTTTGTGTGCGTTTGTCAAGGTTGTTCCCCTACCATGGGAACTGTTTTGGGGAAAGGGGCAGCCCTGACCTCAGTTAAGGGTGAGGGACTGGTGCTAATTTTTGGTGCTCTTGCTCTCTTGCAAAACCAGATTAAAAGCTCAGGCAGGGAAGCAAATGCGTGACTTTATTATTTAGCTCACAATAAAGAGGAAAAATAAAATGAAAGAGAAAATGCCCCCAGTTTTGTTGGACAATGGGCTGCTGTCTGCATTTAGAGGAGAACAAAATGACAGTTTTGTCTTTGCTGGAAATGAGCTGAACGCTGCCCTGTGCCCAAATGTCTGATTCCTCTGGAAAGAACTTGTCCCCGGGACCATGTTATGCATAGAAGCTCTTTATTTAAGATCACATACATTAAAGGGACACTGTTGAAAGATTTACTGTCCTCAGATGTGGGAAAAAGCTTGTTTTGAAGATTTTCTCCTTTTCAAGGGAGAGGAGTCCTGGTCACAGGATAACTTGGTGTTTACTTTGGTGCCTTGGAGGGTAGGATATAGACTGGGGGATCTAGGTAATATTTCCAGGCAAATTAAAGTATAAAAAGAAGATGTTGGCTATGTTTTAATGACAATTGTCATTTGCAAGCCCTCTCCTGGCTGGGTGGCAGCTGATGGCACTTGGCAGGGGTCAGGAGCTGGTGTGGGTCCCCAGGCAGAGCTGCTGTGGCAGATAAAACACTATTTATAGTGAGCTGAGGTTGTTATCTTTTCCACCAAAAAAAAAGAAAAAAAAGAAAACCAGTCACATTCATTTCAGTTCCATTTCAAGCGCAGGAAGCGACCATTTGCCAAACTGACAGAGGCAAAATCAACAGGGAAAATGAGATTGTTGTTGTTTTTAATCCTTCTGGAGGCTCAGTGCTGGTGGTGGAAGGAGGGTGGGTCGGAAAGAAAACGGCTGGATTCTCAACAGTGTCCTTTTAAAGGTTGATTTGATGGGCTGGACCTCAACTTTTTCTTACAAACAACTAAATAAGGCAATTTCAGAGCTTCTGCTGCCTAGAAATCATACAAGCTGCATATCCTGCCAGGCCAGAGACAACTGGATGTGAGGATACAACCTTGTTCACTATTCCAGTGTAGCTGTTCCAAGGGTTTGGACAAAGGTATGAGAACAGAACCGAAGCCTTTTGTTGTAAAGGTGCAGTATCCCTGAGGTGTCCCCCTCCCAGCACGGGGAGCAGCTGCAATTCTTGGTTTGGTAAATGCCTTTTCTCACACCAGGCTGACTCTGTTACTCCTCTCCCCGTGGCATTTTGTGTTTTGAGCACAGCGTGGAGCTGGGAGATGCAAATTCCCCACCTGACACCAAGGAAAATAAATCAGACCAAAGCCAGAGCGGCAAAAGCAGCGGGATTTGAGGCGAGGGGGCTTTGAGGAGCGAGCTCAGCGACTCCTGGGCCACGAGCTGGCTTTTGGAGATTGGAGCAGCCAAAATCTCTGCTGCACTGAGCAGCACGAGTGGGTTTGCCCAGCCCTGGAGATGCAGGGGAGGAGATACTGCACCTTTAGTCACTGTGTGCCGAGGGCCAGGTGTATTTGAGCAGAAAATGCAAACTTTGTTAAATTCTGAACTGTTTCTACTTGTGGGTATTTTTATCCCATTCTCTCTATTTCTAGACAGTGGAAGCTCTGCCTCTAACCGGGCTGGGGATTCTACTTGGGGCTCAGGACAGGTATGTTGTGAAATGAAAACAATAAAAAATTGATTCAAACGAACAAACCTCCCAAAAAATCAGAACAACCAAACCCAACCAAAGCCAAACCAAGCACATCCCCTCCCAAACCCAAACCCAACCGAACTGCAGCCAGATGTGTGTGTCTGTCGTGGGCTGTCACCGCTCAGTATCCCTGAGGTGTTTTTTTTTGTTTTGTTTTGTTTCTTTCTTTTATTTTCTTTTCTTTTCTTTTATTTTCTTTTTTTTTTTCTTTTTTGTTTGCTTATCGCTAGAAACAGATTGAAGTTGTTAAGAAAGGGCCAAGGTGTGAGTGCTGCTGACATGTACAGGTGGAAGCTTTCCTCCCATGAACCCTGCAGCTCTACATGCACCACAGGTAGTTATCAGAAGCAGCCAAATTCTGCACAGCCTGCTGAAATCACCTGGTGTGTGAGTCCATTTTATGTCTGTTAGGGATGGGAAGGACCTGGTGGTGTTTAGGGGATCTGGTGATCTCTGCTTTAGCACGACCCCAGCTCTGCTCTGCCTGGGTTCAGGGGCGGGGGGCTGAGCATGCAAAGCCCCCCCGACCTCTCAGGTGTGTTGAGGACCAGGAGTGTCCATCATCCCTCAAAAAACCCTCCCTTTGGGAAGCTCTGAGTGCTGCCTTCACTCCCCATCGCTTTGTGTCCCCCCGGGGCTTGGCAGGATCTCCAAACCTGAGCTGAGCCTCCCTATTTCCCCCCCTTCCTCGTCTTTTTGACAGCTTCAAGGGGTTTGAAAAGCTCAGCTGCTTCCCTGCAGAGGGAAATCTTGAAGATTGTTCAGCTCTGGCAGGAAACACAATAGCATTTGGCTTTTTGATTGTGTTTTGTTTCTCCCACTCCTTCTACCCTGGAGCCTGATCTCGGCTGCGAGGGTGTAAATCTGGAACAGTGACAGAGATGCCAGGGATATCGAAACTGAGCCTCTATTCTTCAGGCAAAAAATTCCCTCTTTTTGCATAAATTCCTTCCTTTTTGTCCCCCAAAAAGCTTCAAGGCACCTGATCTCCTCCCTCACCCCTTGGTTAGGGGGTCCTGGCCCCTGCCCATCCCTTGGGATGGATCTGGCGTGCGGGTTGTGCACTCGCTTGTGCTGCCCCTGAAATAATCCAGATCCTGCAGTGCTTCTGGAATTAAAAAGAAGGAAAGGAGGGGGAGAGAGGAGTTTACAATCTCAGGGACATCTCTAAAAGATCAAATGCAAGGATTTTACATTTTAAGCATTTATTTTTGTCCAGCAGCCTCATGCCTGCAGCCGGAGTTTTGTGAGCTGTCCCTTTCCCCGAGATCCTGTCATCCACATGTTCTGGGACATTTTTGACTTCTTTGATCCCCTCTGAACAAATTTCTGCCTTGGCTGGGCCAGCCTGCTCTGCCCTGGTTTGCAGCAAGCAAGTTTAACTCAAATTTCTCCCTTCTCACTGCCTTTTCTCACTGACATATCGCAGAGAGGCAAGGCCATGTCAAGAGCTGTAGATCTTTTTTTAGTTTCATGTAAACCATATGTTCCTGAGAGCTGAAATCCTCGTTACCTGTAGCCAGAGCAGCCTCCTGGTCCCCGGCCAGGTCCCAGAATGGACTTCCCAACATTTACTCTGGCACAGGAGGCTGTGGGGGAAAAGGTCTCGCTCTGACGACACCGGCTGCCGCTGCTTTGGAGGGGGAGCAGGAGGGGCAGGGGCTTCCTTGCCAAAAATCCAGGATCCCTGCCTTGGCCTGGAGTTCTGGATGCACCTGGGGAGCACCTGGTGCAAAGGGGGTGTAATGCACAGAGAGAGTGGGGGGATGGAGCAGCTTGGGGACTGTTTTCTGTCGCCTCCACCCACAAGCCTGGCAGGGTGGGAGCTGCCGAGCAGACTCGTGGCCCCGAGTTTTTCCTATAAAAATGTGTTAGTCATATATTGGTTTTGGTGGCAAGCCCTGGCAGGGGTGGCCATGCCCTCCTCTGAGCTGGCCAAGCTCAACCACACTGCTCAGACTGGCGGGGTGGTCAGTGCAGTCCTCCCCTCCCAGCAGCACCCATCCCTTGGGACACAAAGTCCTGCTCTCCCTCGGGAGGAACTTTTGAGAAGTGCAGCTTAAAAAAAACAAAAACAAAAAAAAAGAAGAAAAAGCCCAAAAAAAGGGTTTGGATGTCCAACTCACCGAGCATCCTGCTGTGTGTGTGTGTGTTCTCTCTGAGCCCAGGAGTGATGTCCACATATGCCATGTGTGTTCGCTATGATGGGATCGAGGTGGACGATACGTACTGTGATGCCATGACCCGGCCCGAGCCCATCCATGAGTTCTGTGCTGGGAGAGAGTGCCAGCCAAGGTACCGCCTCACCAGGCCACTCCCGGGGTCTCTGTGCTTTCTCTGCCCTGGGTGTCCTTGGGGGAGGGTAGGTGTGGATTTGGGGGGCAGCAGGGATGGCCCATAGCACCCCCATCCCTCCTGCCTCAGCTCCACCTGTCCAAGCTATGCTGGGATGCAGCAAGAATTTCCTCCTGAGTGCTTTAGCTCAAGTTCCCAGGTTCAAACTTCCATAAATCCTGGCAGAGTTGGCACCTGGGGCTCCCACCAAAGTCCAGCTTCGAGCAGTGCAGGATCATCCTGCCCTGCCTGGCACATGGAGAACCTGTGTGGGTTGGGTGGAGGGGCCGTGCCTGCAAACTGTGCCACAAACCCAGCCCCGTGATCCCTTCAGCATCCCAAACCTCACTGAGGTTTGCTTGTGTTGGGGCAAGAGCTGGTGCGGAGGGGAACTTGTGCTGGAAGTCCTTTGGAAAGTTTTCCTTCTGATGTGGCTCTTTATCCAAACACTGACCACAGGCCGGAGCCAGGCTGGCCGGAGCCAGGCTGGCCAGCCCAGGCCAACTCCAGTGCTGCTGTGGGTGTGTTGGTTGGGAGATTTGCAAGTCACAGAGGGTTTGGGCTGGACAGAGCTGTGTCTGTCAGAGGGAGGGGATGGTCCTGCTCTGGTCTGGACTGGAAATGTTCTTCCCCCAGAGGGTGGAAGGATCCCCAAGGAATGGGCACGGCCCCAAGGCTGCCAGAGCTCCAGGAGCGTTTGGACAGCGCTCCCAAGGATTGCAGGGTGGGATTGTTGGGGTGTCTGTGCAGGGCAGGAGTTGGACTCGATGATCCTGTGGGTCCCTTCCACCTCAGGGTATTCTGTTCTGTGACTGTGATGGTGTCAGACTAAGGGAGGAGTAAAGGGAGGTAAATCCAGCGATCCCTGCCCTGGAATGGTGTGAACACAGCAAAGCAAGAGTGGTGCCAGGGACAAGGGATGGCTCATGGCTCCTGGAGAGTGCTCAGGTGACTGTGAAGGAGGACAGGCAGGAAAGTATAAGATCTTATTCATGGTATAAGACCTCCTGGAGTCTCTCATGTCAGGGCTGAGAGCCAGGGCAGGCTGCAACTGAGGCAGGAAATGCATGAGGAGGTGAATGGTGCTGCTGCAGGGAATGTGCCCCACTGTGGGCACTACGGTGATTGGTATCTCATTTTATAGAACATGTATTACAGTGCTTTTCGTGCTTAGATTCTCCCTCTAGTCTTTCCTAGAGCTGCCCCTCCTCATGGCTGTGCTGTTCCAGCTCCATGGACCTGCACTGTGAGGGACAAGAGCTGCTCTGGGATTTACCAGTGGCTGCAACTGGGAAGCACTGGGAACTCAAATGGGGTAGCCACCAGGTTCCCTAGCACTTGGGCAGACAGGAAGATGCTTGGGCTGGCAACATTCTTCCGAGAGAAAATGTTGATTTTGTGTGATCTGGGTAGGGAAGACCTTTATTTTGTCTCCCTTCTGAATTTAGGTGGCACGTCTAAATGTGTGACATCTCCCCACAGCTGTTTGTTGTGCCTGGAGCCCCACACGGGGTGTGGAGCCTGTGGGATGGGGCTCTCCTGCTTGGAGAACAGCAGCAGTGGGGACCTGGGGGTCACCTGTATCCAGAGGAGCTGGGAATTCTGATCCATTCAGATTTTTAGCTCATTCTTTAATTGCTATAATGCTGCTGGACTGTAAAAAAGCTGACCTTTTATGTATTTTTCCTTGGATTACAAGATGCTCCTCTCTTGTCAGGACGGAGGTGGCAGGGGACAGTAAAGGACAGGCAGTGCTTGGAGCAGATCCCGCTCTTCCAGCCTGTCACATGTGCTTAGCAGAGTCAGAATGATGGTGGAACATGAATGTGTGTCCCACCGGGGCTCGGCAGCTCTGTGTGACATTATTGCTGCCATCTGCAGGGTGATGGATGGGGTGTCCTCTCCGTATTTCAGCTGAGCAGGCAGAAAGGAGAGGTCAAACACGGGCAAAAAGCCTGATGGAGAAATGTGCTGGAAGAGCCCGCGGTGACAAACACTCAGCTGTCACCGAGGCCACTGGGCCAGGCCCCCCAGTGCCACCCTTCCTCTTGACAAGCTGGTTTCAGCTGCAGGCATTAGCTGGGCTCTGTGGGGTGAGCCCAACATATGCTGATATTTCCCATCCCTTGGGAAAACCTCTGGTGTTGGCAGCCCGACTCACTGCAGCACCTCCCTGCAGCCAGGCACGGGCAGGGTTTTCCCGTGGGATTGTCCAGCCGGCTGATGGCCTCTGTTCCCTGCCCAGGTGGGAGACAAGCAGCTGGAGCGAGTGCTCGCGGACCTGCGGGGAGGGCTACCAGTTCCGCATTGTCCGCTGCTGGAAGATGATCTCGCCGGGCTTCGACAGCTCCGTGTACAGCGACCTGTGCGAGTCCGCCGACATCGCCCGGCCCGACGAGCGCAAGGTCTGCAAGAACCCGGCCTGCGGGCCCCAGTGGGAGATGTCCGAGTGGTCCGAGGTGAGTCCTGCTGGTCCTGCTGCCCCTGGGCCTGTGCTGCTCTTCCTTTTCCAATTTATCCTCATCCGTAGCCATCGGCCGGTCAGGACACACTGGCTGCAGGCACAACAATGTGCATCAATGCTTTTCCCCCTAAAATGAAGCTGTGGCTCCCATTTGGGATGGGGGGCCACTGCCATGGGGCACTCTCAGGATGCTGCACACTGAGGTAGGGCAGGAGCCCACGGCTCAGATCCTCCCATCTCAACGTCCTTGGCAGCCTCTTCAACCCCAAGGTGCTGGGAAGGCAATCCCAACTCGCACATGAATTACATTCCCATAAACTTCCCTTCTTCGTGTCCAATTCTTCTGCACCACATTCAGAATGAAGCCTTTTCCTATCTGTGCCTTAAGCCAATCCCTGAAGGAGATGGTTTGGGGAGGCAGCATTGCTCCTGTTCCATCTCTTTGGCTTGCTTAGGAAAACCCATGGGAAGAATTTGTGCCCCTGAATCCCTTTCCAGGCATGGAGGGTGCTCCAGCACATCCCTTACAAACACAAACCCATGGAAACAACCACACCAGGGCTGCTTCCTCGGGGTGCCTCTTCCCAAATCAAGCACAGACCTCATCTAAGCAAGAGCAGATGAGCTCTGAGCCGAGCTGTCCGTGGGTGCCAACCTGCCCCATGGTTTACATCACGAGGAATATGACTCTTCCTCCTGGGAAGCTCCCAAAACTCTTCTTAGCCATAATTTAAATGTCTCCATTCCTCTGCAAGCTGGTGTGCATCGTTTCCCCAGAGCTGACGGAGGGGCTGGTGTATTCCCTGGTGGTTCGGGATGTTTTGACTTTCCCAGCTGGTAGAGACAAGCTCCCTGAGCACGTGCTGGAGCGTTATTTTGTCCTGCGTAGCAAACTGGAGAGGTTTATTTTACAGAAATCTGTATTCTCCTCCAGCATTTGTCAGGGACAGATTGCTTGAGACAGTGCTGGAGTGGATTGTTCTTAGCCAGCAGCAAAGCTAATCTCCTTTGGATCCCATCAGAGGTGGGGTGCCAAGTTGGCTGGGGAAATAGGCATTAAAAAAAGCACATTTCAGGGCTCTGAGGATTAACATCTCGGCACGGTGCGTCTGGGCCCTGTGCTGTTGACACTTTTCCCTGCTTTACGTTATGCATGGAGCAAATGCAATGTGTATGTGAGACTGTAGTAACTCAAATCCAGTTCTAAATAATGTCACTGGGCTGCACGGTGCCAAATTTATCCACAGCATAAAAATCTCAGTTGTGCAGCTGGGGAGGGGGGAAAACATTCTCCGAAGAGGTGGAAAGGAGCTGGCTGTTCCTGGGAAGGAGGCGAGGGGGATCTCACCCTGTCTCTAAGTGACAGCTAAAACTGCTCAGCTCCGAGCAGGCATTCCTGGAGCCTTGGGTTTCCACCCTCTGGCATCACCTGCACCCAGGCAAGACGCTGAGGGTGTTTGGGGGAAGATTTGTGCATTCTCAGTGTGTGCTTTCAGAGTTTTATGTTAAAATATGGAAATATGTGCCGGGAGGCCCGGCTGACACTGTCCCCTGTCCCCTCCCGGCAGTGCTCAGCCCGCTGTGGGGAGCGGAGCGTGGTGACAAGGGACATCCGCTGCTCGGAGGAGGAGAAGCTCTGCGATGCCAGCGCCCGGCCCCTGGCCGAGAAGAACTGCACGGGGCCACCGTGTGACCGGCAGTGGACAGTCTCCGACTGGGGACCGGTGAGACCCCGCATGAGTGGCCATCGTGCCCCGTCACAGGCTGGTTTGTCCCCTGGCATCGGGGTTTTGGGCTTGGGCTCATCACGCCTGGCAGTTCCCAGCTCCAGCAGACCCGTGGGCAGCCTGGGCTGGGAGCTGACCTCCAAACGATCCCACTGCTTTGGCTCTCCCCGTGTCACCTCTGCCAGCATTGTCACCCCGAGTCACCCTGACTGGTCACTCTTGCTCGGGCACTGGGGGTGATCCAGCATCCCAATGGATCCTGTTGCTTCCCCCGGGTCCTCCTTGAGGCTCCTGCCCTGTGGGGGACGTGGTGCAGGAGGGGTTAAACCCTGAGAGACCTGGCTGAGGGCCTTAGTGGGTGTCAAAATCCTCTTGTCTGTCTGCTGCACAGCATTCCTTGGCAATGCTGATGCTCCATGCCCAGAAATTGAACCTCCTTCCACTTACGTCTTTTTTTTTTTATTTTCCCCTTTCTCTTTTCCCTTTTCTCCCTTTTCCCTTTCTCTTTTTCCTCCTTTCCCCTGTTTTTCTTTCGCCCTTATTTTCTATTCTCTTTCACTCTCTTTTTTATTTTTTTTTCTTCCCCCCCCTTTTTTTTCCTTCCTGCACAATTCTGCTCCAGAGACCCCCTCCATCCTAAGCTATTTTTACCCAGGTTTTGATACATTCACATCAGCTAAAAATAAGCAGTTTCCATGGCAGCAGCAGCACTAGGAAACACCGAGAGTCTCTGCAAGAGTGGCCGGGGAAGCGCTGGGGAGCACCGGCTGCTCCGGGCAGTTGGGGCTGATATTTGCAGCCGCTTCCTTGGTCCCCTTTGCCTTGGCCTCTTTGGGAGCCACCCCAAGGTTCCCTGCTCATGGTGCTTCCCATATTTCCTGCCCTTAGAGATGCTCGGTGTTGGGGCTGTGGCACTGCCTCAGGTTGCCCAGAGAAATTGTGGCTGTCCCATCCCTGGAAGTGTCCAAGGCCAGGCTGGATGGGGCTTGGAGCACCCTGGGACAGTGGAAGGTGTTCCTGCCCATAGTAGAGGTTGGAATGGGATGATCTTTAAGGTCCCTTCCAATCAAACCATTCTGGGATTCTGTGCCCTTGGAATCTGTGCTGTCTCCAGGAAGGATCCGCTGAGCTTCTGTGTGGCTGTTTTAAGCCGAACCCCAAAAATCCTTCTGAAATTTGGGGCAGGGGCGTGTGGGGAGGCAGCTGAGCCCTGTGGGGGCTCCATTCCCGTTATGGGATGGGTCAGGGCTGGACCCCTGGTGCCTCCCCAGCACTGAGTGCCCGCTGTGGTTGCAGTGCAGCGGCGGCTGCGGGCAGGGCAGGATGATCCGGCACGTGTACTGCAAAACCAGCGACGGGCGCGTGGTGCCCGAGTCCCAGTGCAACCTGGACACCAAGCCCCTGGCCATCCACCCCTGCGGGGACAAGAACTGCCCCTCGCACTGGCTGGCGCAGGACTGGGAGCGGGTAAGTGCAGCTCCTGTGCTTTGGGGTGCCCTCAGCGGGGTCGGGCTGGGGTGTGCAGGTCTCAGCCGGCCCCGCTCGTGACCCCACAGTGCAACACGACGTGCGGCCGGGGCGTGAAGAAGAGGATCGTGCTCTGCGTGGAGATCGTCAATGGCAAGATCAAGACCCGCAACCCCGCCGACTGCGACGTGGCCAAGAAGCCCATGGAGGAGAGCACGTGCTTCGAGCGGCCCTGCTTCAAGTGGTACACGACCCCCTGGTCCGAGGTGAGTGGGGAGGGAGCCCCAGAGCGTGCTGCCCCTTCGAGGGTCAGCAGAATTGGGTGAGTCTCTGCAGGACATGGCCCCACAGGGAGCACCCCAGGGGCTTTTGCTGCACTGGCAGCTCGGAGCATGGTGCAGCTGGGGCTGACAGCACCCAGAGAGAACGGGATTCAGAGGGGGTGTTTGGGGTCAGCTGGAGCTTTATTATTTTTTTTTTTTTCCCCTGATGCCACTGCTGGGAGTGTGGCTGGAGGCGTGCATGGAACTGCCAGAGTGGCTGCCTCAGGGATGCAGAATTTAGGGATGCAGAATTTAGGGATGCTGTGAGAGCACAGGTTGCCCCAGCACCCTGCATAACCCAAAAGGCAGCCGGGGTTTAGTGGCCCAAGCCCAGTGAGTGTGGGCTTCCAGAATGAGATGTGACATTCAGCCAGGGGAAGAGTTCTCCTCCTGCCCAAACATCTCCAGCAAGCAGGTTCTGGCTCAGCAGAGTCCCCTGGGATGGCAGGGTCTGTCTCACCCCCTCTCCCTATCCCCCAGTGCACGAAAACCTGTGGGATCGGCGTGAGGATGCGGGATGTGAAGTGCTACCAAGGCAAGGACATCGTGCGGGGCTGTGACCCCCTGGTGAAGCCGGTGGGCAAACAGACCTGTGACCTGCAGCCCTGCCCCACGGAGCCCCCAGGTGAGCCCCACCACCACCGCCAGCACCCCATGGCCTTGGTTTTCCATGGATCCCTCCGAGCAGCACCGCCAGCATCTCATCTCCCACCGCCCCCGTTTGGATAATCAATCATCCCAGGGAGGATGTACAGGGACAGCTCCCCCTCCGTGCCCAAGTAATGCGGGCTGTGCCCTGCCCCGTTCTGGAGATAAATTAAGGGGACAGCTCAGAAGAAACATGCTCTGGCCTGAAGATAAAAGGGGTTTTGCAGCACTGATTTGGGTGCTGCTGCTGTAAGATTCCAGCTCGAGCCGAGGAAGTTCCATCTGTGCCATTCTTTTAATGATTTTTGGTCTTCGGGTGTCCTGTGGGATTTGTAACTATCTCGTTATCTGATTCGTCTCCTGGCTCAGAGTCCCTGTGATCTTTAGCAAACACGCGGCTCTAATCCTTTAATAGGATTTGGGAATAAGGACAGTGGGGGAGAAAAGCATGAAAATGGGAGACAGACTTGGGGCCAGCCCCTGGCTCAGCTCTGGCCCCACTGGGTGCTCTCAGCTGCCCATTCCCTTGGGATGTGGGATGGGGCATGGAGCCTGGGAGCAGCCTGGTTTCATGTATCTATGGATCTTAAGAGAAAAAAAAAAAAATTA
>VZTX01012864.1:1034690-1108704 GCA_013400915.1 Pardalotus punctatus | reverse complement strand
ATATTATACATACATTTTATACATTCTTTAATGTAAATAGAAAAACTGTTTGCATTGTGTTATATAACAAATTATAATAATTCAAAAAGGCTTCAAGGTGGCCTAATTGCAGGCTTCCCGCACCTGAAGGAAGGCTGTAAGAAAGATGGAGAGGAACTATTTACAAGGGCAGGACAGGGCAATATGGCTTCAAAATGAGAGAGTAGGTTTAGAATGGATATTAGGAATAAATTCTTTACTGTGAAGGTGGTGAAGCATTGGAACAGGATGTCCAGAGATGCTGTGGATGCCCCATCCCTGGAAGTGTTCCAAGCGAAGGCTGGATGGAGCTCTGAGGAATCTGGTCCAGTGGAAGGTGTCCCAGCACATGGCAGGGGGGTTGGAACAAGATGGTCTTTGGGGTGCCTTCCAACTCAGGCCATTCCATAATTCTGTGAAATAATATGTGATGTGTTATTATGTAATTTGAGAGCACATAGTATATTACATAATAACACTAATGTGCATATATTATATGTTCTGTTACACAAATCTGTAACAACATACATGTAGCATATATAGCGTATGTCATATAATTTATATTATAAAATACATATATTTTGTCAATAATCAGTAAAATTTTCAAGTAATAGATTTAAAGCATAAAAAACCAGAAACATTTAACACAAATCTATATCAATTAAGGTAATTTGAGTATATACATATTTGATACACATTGAATATAGGGTATGCATTGATGTTTGCCATGTGTTATATACTATGATGTAATTTCGTTTGCATCCGTCCAGTGTCAGGCTTATGCCCCTTTCAAACTCTTGAGCACAAACCAACTGGGCCTATTGGAACAGGCTACTCTTTTATGTGCCATATTGGTTTGGTACCTACTATTTATTCACCATTTCCTTCTGGTACTTCCCGTCCTCACAAGCATTTACCATCATTCCCAAGCCCAGAACTGGCATCTCTTCAATATTGTCTGCAGAGGCGGTTGCTGTTAAAAGCTTGCGTCGCTTGCCTAGCAATGGCCTTAATTGCTCCCTTCAAGCACCAGAGAGCAACTCTTGCATGGACACATTTCCCTCAGGAGCTGGGGCCAGTAAGTGCACAGGGCTTCATCACGTGGCTCAGTCCTGGAAAGCAGCAGTCCCAGAGTTGCGCATACACACAATTCCCCAGGGGCATCTTTTCCTTTTAACATCAGATATTTGACCTTCAGAATCCTTCAACATTCTTCTCACCCACAGCCAGCTGCAATACTTTAAATTGCTTGTTATTCCTAATGTTGCAGGATTCCTCTGCCTCCCAGCAATCTTTCCCAGCTTCCCAAGTTTCTCCTAGTGCTTATCCTTTGCCCTCCCATTTCCCATCCTGTTCATCCTTTCTCCCTGAAGCTTCCCTTGCCTCACAGCCTCCCTGGAGGCTGGCTGCCTATTTCACCTCCCTGCTAGGAAGTCCTTTGTGAATGGATGCATCCTTCTGGGAAGAAGCAGGCACGCAGCATTTAAGAGCATATCCACAGCCAGGCCACAAAAGCTTTTCCCTGTGTCAGGAAAGCACTGTGGGGGCGCAGCACTCATGGAAACGAGAAGCTTTTACTCAGCATTTGCAATGGTTCCACTCGCCTACCTCTGAGGAAGTATTGCTTGGGCACACTGCTCTATCATGGCTTCTTCAGCACCCTGGGCTCCTCCAGACACATCCTACATCGTTCAGGAGTGCAGAGAGACAAGGTTTTGAACAATCCTTGAACAAGGTCATGCCCCTCTGAAGAGCACTGACATAAGGAGAGCTTGTAAAGCTGCTCCCAGAGGCTGCCTTAGCTTTGGCTCCTTTTGACAGGTTGTTTCTGGGTGCCCCTTACCTGTGCCATGCGTGAGAGCAATTTGGTGCTGGTAGCACACATCTTCCAGGTGGAAGGGGGTGAGCAGCTCCAGAGCCAGTCTTTCTATTGGAGACCTTCGAGCCCAGTTAGGGGTCTGGAGGCAAACATAGTGATTTCCAGTAATCACAATGCATGCGTTAGATTCCTGTTCTCAGGTCTTGCTTAGAAACAGTAGTTGGCATCTGTGCTTGGTGCAACCAGCCATAAACTCAAACATTGTCCTTACCAGCTGTTTCAGACTTTTTATATTTTTTTTTACTAGCATCTGCTGTTCATTCTTTCACAGTAGGGCTCCTCTATTGGCAGTTTCAGCAGTGAGCCCAACAAAAGTTATCACCCATACATTCCCTCTCTAAATCAATGGTAAGTTGTTGGTAATCACTCATCTCCTACTGAGACCTCTCTGTCATCCTGTGTACTGTGCTTTTTTTTTATTGTGTGTGTTAAAACACATCTACAGTATTTCAGGAAAACACAGTATTTCAGTATGGTGGTATAAAGTATTACTCCATGCAAGTCTCCAGGCTTGGGGCAGAGCGGCTGGAAAGCTTCCCATCGGAAAAGAACCTGGGGGTGCTGTTTCACAGCTGGCTGAACATGAACCAGTGTGTGCCCAAGTGGCTTGTATCAGAAACAGTGTGGCCAGCAAGACCAGGGCAGGGATTGTCCCCCTGTGTTCAGCATTGCTGACGCCACACCTCGAGTGCCGTATCCAGTTCTGGGTCTCTCACTACAAGAAGGTGCTGGAGTGTGTCCAGAAAAAGGCAAGGAAGTTAGTGAAGGGTCTGGAGCACAAGTCCTGTGAGGAGTAGCTGAGGGAACTGGGGTTGTTTAGCCCAGAGAAAAGGAGGCTCAGTGGGACCTTATCATTCTCTACAACCGCCTAAAAGGAGGTTAGAGGGAGGTGAGGGTCAGCCCCTTCTCCAAAGCAGCATGTGACAGGACAAGAGGAAATGGCCTCAAGTTGTTCTAGGGAAGGTTTTGATTCTATATTAGACAAAATTTCTTCACTGAAAGAGTTGCCAAGCATTGGAATCGACTGCCCAGAGATGTGGTGGAGTCACTGTCCTTAGAAGTGTTCAAAAGGTATGCGGATATGGCACTTGGGGACATGGTTTAGTGGTGAACACAAGTGGTCCTGGGCTGACAGTTGGACTCACGTTAGAGGTCTTTTCCAACCTGAATTATCCCATACTTCTGTGAAAGGGTCAGCTGCCTGGGGTTTTTTGCCGTATTTTGCTGAGTGGCCTCCATACAGGAGCAGGTAAGCACTGGAGCAGCTGCCCAGCAAGGCAGTCCACTCTGGGACATTCCCAGGACTCACCTAGACCTTGAACAACCAGGGAAGTTGGCCCTTCATGGTGCAGGAGGCTCACTGCACCACCTCCCCTAGTCTCTTCCAACACAGCCTGTTCTGCTGTTTCCATGGTCCTACACTCGGTTTAGTGGACAGAGTTGATTTGAAACACAGTCTTGTTTGCCTCAAGAACACAGCACGGAAATTAATCTAGAGGGACGGAAAATGACATCAGCTTTCTGTAGATGGCTGGCATGCCACAAAGAATGTATCAGGGAAATACCCTGCTTCATGATGTTTACCTTTTCAGATTAAATCTGATTTAATGTGCTTTTCTATAAACTTCAGGAAAGAATCAGGCTGAGTTCGGCTCTCATTTCAATGTAGTTCATGGAGGTCAACAGCATTCACCCTGTTATCACAGCCCTGTACCAAGGCAGCCTGGAGTACAAAACATTAATGTTATTCCCTCTGTTCAGACTCACCATTTGTATTACATTATCCCTCCTATTTCTTCTCTAAGGGAACAGCACAGACTCTGTAATAGCATGATCAGAGATTTCATATTATTTTAACCCTGCAAACCCTTTTGTATGACATCAGTTCTTAACAAAGTGTGTCACTTCCATGACCTGTTGCAATTTGTTACAGGAAGGAAAACATTAAAGAATTGGTTCTTTTTTGAGGCTTTTGAGTGAGGCATTATGTGAGTTTTCTGAACACCAGATGTAAATTCAAATCCTGTTTGGATGTGAGAAGCAGAATAAGTGGATTCTCCATAGGAATCAAATAAATTGTTCATCAGTTGAGATGACTGCTTTTGTTATTTGACACACATTTCCTAGGTTTGTCTTTCTCTCCCCTTTTTTTTGCCAGCATTGCTTGAAAAGGCTTTGATTAAAAAAAAAAAAAGGCCCCAAACCACCAAACAAGTTTTTTTATCAGAAAGAAACCCAAGATTTGCTAATATTAGAAGTCCTTAAGTTAAACACTGAAGTCCCACCCACAGGGAAGTAAAGTTCAGTTGCCTTAATGTTGTCTCTGACCACCTTTAAGATGTTACAGAGAACCAGAAATACCTCCATGGGAGTGGCCGACAGACATCCTGTGGGACCTACTGGAGACCATCAGTACACTCATGTATTACTTCTCTCCACAGAACATTTCGTTTTAAGACAGTCAGCCTACTTGCCTGCTATCAACAACTTCCACCAGTATTTCTTCCCCAGAGAGACACTTCCCAGCTTCCTTGGAACATGCTGTAGTCCCACCAGGACAAGTGCCTTATGCTTGTCATTCCTTTTGTACCGTCACTTCCTTTTTGAGATAACAAAGAAACTGAATCTCCTGCACCACCTGATTTTACCACACACCAATGAGCAGTGTCTTATATCCCCACTGGTCAAAGCTCAGGCCTGGGCTGGCACTTGTTTGGGTGGGTGGCCAACTCTGGAACAAAATTGAAGGGGGCATGGGTTTTCCTGGGCTGCCTAGTGACCACATAATCATGACCTCATTTAACTNCTGGGCTGGCACTTGTTTGGGTGGGTGGCCAACTCTGGAACAAAATTGAAGGGGGCATGGGTTTTCCTGGGCTGCCTAGTGACCACATAATCATGACCTCATTTAACTTTTTTTTTTAGGGAATAAAAATGTTCTAAAACTGCTCAGATCTGCCCTTTCTATCTGAAATTCACAGTCATTATGTACAACTCATCCTCTGCCTCTAGAGACAACGTTAACATTTACAGCTGAACATATGATTTAATGAAAATGGGAACAATTCAGATCTGTAGATGCTTCACATTATTCATGTGCTGAAGCTCTCCTCAGCCAGCAAGCAGCACTTTGGAACACAGGGCACAACTTCCCAGCCTTGTACCTCTGCAGTATTCCTGAAGTAATGGCAGTGGTACAGAATGCCACACTGGAGGCTTGTTTCTACCACAGCAATCTAACATTAACAATTTCATCAGCAGTTTCAACTCTTTTACCCTCTGATTTATGATATAGTTGACAGAACCATGAAGTTATTCCTCCTGCATTTTGACAGATTCCACTGAAT
Source organism: Pardalotus punctatus (assembly GCA_013400915.1). Classification (NCBI taxonomy): domain Eukaryota; kingdom Metazoa; phylum Chordata; class Aves; order Passeriformes; family Pardalotidae; genus Pardalotus; species Pardalotus punctatus. The sequence goes on along the minus strand of VZTX01012864.1, from coordinate 1,103,460 downwards.
GAGCTTGAATTGCAGAAAACAAAGCACTAGCAATACCAAGACACTACATATGCAGGGCATCCAATAACTGCATTGTTAGACCATGGCAGGCTGGTTTAACTCCAGTTAGACATGTCCAGGTGCTTCCCTAATCACTAAATGCAGTATTTCCATGTCTGAAGAGCTAAAGGGTGGGTGATGGTGTACTCAGCCTGAAGTCTCAGGGGGATGTGGCTGGCTGTACATGGCTGAAGGCATTCACCTGGGAAGTGTTCCTAGAATCAGAAAAAGACTAAGGTTTAAATCAGCTCTGGAGGGGAGCTGGTCCAACCCCCTTCTTAAAGCAGGGCTGGCTTCCTGGCTAGGTCAGCTTGCTCAGCGCTTCACTCAGGTAAGTTTTGAAGATCTCCCAAGGATGGAGATCCGTATCTCTCTCTGCACCACTTGCTCCAGTGCTCAGCTCCTTTTGTGGGCAATAATTTTTTCCTCATGTCCCACTGAAGCCTCCCTTGCTGCATCTTTGTATCCTTTGCTGTGAGTCACATCACTTTGCCCTGAGAAATACCTTTGTAAAATGAGATTCAACTTAGCAACAGAATTTCAGGATAACAAGATACCATTCTCTGCAGTTTGTCCTTACCTTGTTGAATGGTCCAAATAAAATGCTGATAAATATATTCAAGAAAAAGGAATCAGCAGATGATTTGAAGATGAGTTGCCTATTATCTCTTTTGAACCTGCATTCTCTGTACAGTAATTAATGTATCTAAAATGATGACTTAACCCTTTAACAAAATGAGGCTGTTCATGCACACAATATCAATAAAAGGGTCTTAGGGACCAGAGGAAGAACAGGATAGAGAGCAATGCAATAAGTTACACCTAACTAAATTAGACAACTTCAAATTAGACAAGCCTGATAAACATCAAAGGACACCTAGAGAAGTGGCTTTCACCGACTCAGAAGACTTAGCAGTCATCTGAAAAACTGAGTATGGGAGATTAGAAAAGAGCAGGTGTCTTTAAAAGGCAGAAAGATGCTGGGAAATAATGGATCAATCAGCTTAACTTCAAGGCTGTCAATCTGCCACCTTTCACAAGTTCTACATTATTTTCACCAATAAAAAATATAAATCCAGATAACCTAAGCTGATTTTGCAGCCGTGAATTTAAATGCCACCATAAAACATATTACTAAGGTATAAAAGAAAAATATTTCTAAGGTGAAGACCATTTCAGATCAGCTTAGTGCACTTGTCTCTCTATACTCAGATTCAAAGTTAGGAAGTTATAAGATAGAGAAAATCTGAAGTTTTCTATGGGGTAAAATGGCTTTAAAAGTCACTTGGGACAATGACACAGAAATTTTTAGTATTTCAGGCTGTTTCCAACCCCTTCTTCACTGCCCAAAGGATCAGCTGAAAATATGGACACACAGTTGGACAGTGTACCAGACTAACACTGGCCATGGAGACATCCAAACCTACAAGGGCAAGAAATCCTGGTAACACAATGTACAGGGTATCACCTTGTTGCACAAGTTAGATGGTGAATTTGAAGCCTAAGAAGCCCTACACAAGAGGAATTTCAGGGGTGGTTCTCAAGGTCCTGCTTGGTAATTTTCTAGGTTGATGAACCCTGGAAAAGATTCAGGGGAAACTGTCAGAAGTCCCTTTGCTGTGTTCCTAAGGACACATTTTTTCCCTCCAATAAGCTGGTATTTTCCAGACAACAGGCATGCTATGAGAGTATTTTGTACACATATATTTAATTACTTAAACATTAGAAAGAAAATACTATACTCTCTTTGGGCTCAGTCATCCCGCTTACCAGCATTTTGATATGAAATGCCTATCTTGTGACCAAGTCATAATTAGGATCCCCTCAGAGCTACTAGGGACATGCAGACTCCCAGCAAGCTATTCTGGGTGGGATACAATTCAGTCAGCAACTACTGGTTTAGGGCCAGCTTCAAAGAATTGCAGAAGGACCTTACAAGACCAAGGCAATTGAGTGATAAAACAGCAAATGATTCTCAATGCAGACAAAAGCAATTTATGCGGGGAGAAGTAATGCTACCCACACATGTAAAAACCACCAGGTTCTCAATTGCTGCTCAGAACATAATAATGAGGTTATGAGAAGCAATTCCAGTGAAACCTCAGCTTGATACTTAGTAGCAGTACAAAGCACCAGCCAGAGTATTGGAGGACAGAACAGTGAGCACATGCTTCCACAAATGCCACATAAGTACCATATGCAGTTCCTCCCCCTGGAAAGGACATAAAAACTAAGAAAGTTCAGAAATACTCAATAGAGATGTTGAAAGATCTGGAGTAGCCTCCATAGAACGAATAAACAAGTTAGCCAGGACCCTTCAGCTTGGAAAAAATATGACTGATAAGGGATATGATAGAAGACAATAAAATCACAAGTGTCCCGAAGAAACTAGTCAGCAATCAGTTGTTTGTTGTTGCTTTCAATGCAAGTAGGGGTCATTGAATAAAACTATTAGGTGCTAAAATAATACTTCACACAACAGCAGGTAGGATTTTGGGGGTCCCTGCTATAGGACGTTATGAGAGCTAAAAGTTCACATGGCCTCAGGGAACAAATTTATGGAGGACAAATACATATGGGACCATTAAACCCAAAGACATAATTTCTGGTCCAAGAAACCCCTGGAGTCTGGAAGCATATTCTGGGCAAGGATATTCACACCATTCTTACATAAATTTTAAGAATTGTTTTGGCCACCATTCATATCAGTTTTCTCTTTGAGAAAGGCAGAAGTCCATAATTTCAAGGGATGACAAATTGAAATTGAGAGGCAGAACATCAGAAATACAAGGAGGTATTCAGGTGAGGCAGGAGTGTACAGGCATGTTCCCAAGTGATGGTTTGATGACAAGTGAGTGGAGTTACCCATGCTGCCAAAGCCATGAATGGATAACCTACTGAAAGAAAAAATTTGGCTACCTGGACAAGCATTTACGTAGCCAACAGCTCGCTTAAATGTTAACTGAATAGAAATACGTGCAGAAAAACTTAAATTTGTAACACAAGCAGACACACCCTCAGAAAAAAAACAGGTTTTAGTCAAAAAACAATACTCAGGTTTGTCTAAGAACCACAAAGCAACAAATTAAATGACAATTAAATACAACCATTATTTGGTACAAGGGTGAGCCACAGGTGCGGAAAATCCCGCTGGCAGAGAAAGGTGCAGGCAGGGTACATACCCCGCTGAGTGTCTGATGCTGCAGGGTCTGTGGTCCCTCTGCCACGGCCCGTGCTGGGCGTGGGACCACACGTGCCAAGCGACCTTGCCGCGCTCCAGCTGCAAAGCCTGGCGGCAAAGGCATGCAGGCACGCTGGCCAACTTTATTGGGACATTTGTTGGGAATAACAGAACTGCTGTTGTGTCCATGCCGCTTCACTGGGGGTTGTTTACAAGGCTTGTCCTGGGCAGGGGGCAGGGAGAGAGAGCATGCTGAGTTCAGCTCCGGCAGCAGTGCAGCATCAGCACGCCACCGATTGTTTTCCGGGATGGAGTTGTCCAACTGGAAGAAAAAAAATGCTTTGATTTTCCTTCGCTGCAGCTTCAAAAAGGGGTTGTTACACAAGCTGAATTGCTGTCTTTTACTGTTAAATCTAAACTTGAAATTCATGGGCAGGAATTTGTCAAGGGGTCTGTATACTTAGAGAAGCCTCACTGACTTTTATCAGGATTCAAACCTTTAAGAAAAAAAATAAATCACCTCAGTGCCACTAGGCTATAGTACATTAATTTTACAGCAAAGTAAAGTATGAAAATTCTAACAAATTTCCAGAAGTAACAAATGACTAACATCAGGTAAATGTTGAAGAAATGCATCCCATATGGTGCGTTTCCTTTGTTCCCTCCTTAGTTTACTAGGCTTTTCAGTCAACAGATTTTCTTAAGGATCCAGCATGACCACCATCTTAAGGATCTGTTACTGAGGACTTTCCTGAGCAGCACATCATCAGACTACTCATTTAGGTGCATGAATTTTCTTCTGTTTTTCCCTCTTATCACATATAAAACCCCCCTGCCATCAATGCAAACATTTACAGTCCTGTGTTTCTAAAAACCAGCAATGTTAACTAGAGAAATCTCACAACATTTAATAGCGACTGCTTACAAGGACAGACTTCGTAATTTGTGTTCAAAATTAACATGATTGCTTATCCCTTTTTTTTGGTCTTCCTTTCAAATTACTTGCAGCAACCACCCAGGCAGAGGTTCAGCCACCTGAGCATCAGAACTACAGTGGCAGAGAGCTCAGCAGAGACAGACGAATAGAATGCACCCATTTCATTGGGCTCCAAGCCTGGGAAACTGGGACAGTACTTTCAGTCACTACCTACACGATTTTGGGCAGCTTCCTTTCTGGCTATCAAGGCAAGAGCACCAGGGACAGAGCAACTGGTATAAGGAAACATGCAGTATTTAAAAAAAAAAAAAACCAAAATAAATCTGCAATCTCTGGTTTTGCTTGGAGATACAGAATGAAACTGCTGAACAGCACAAGAAAATTAGACCCCTAGTTTCTTAGCCGAAATCTCCCACTTGCACTTGACAGGAAAAAATACACCTCCAAAAAGCCAAGAGCAAAGCAAAATTTCATAGATAACACAGGAAAATGGGACTACTGAGAGGATTTGAAATGATGGGCTCTTATTCTATTACAAGTCTAAGTTATACCCAATTTCAGTCAGCTTATGATCCAAGAACCTACTTTTCTTTAGTTCCCAGATAAAAGCTTCCTACTCTCATTTTGGTCTGCCAGTCATAAGCTCAGTCAAAAAAACCTAATCAGGACTGTTAATTTTCTATAGTTTGCTTTCTGCTGATTTAATTGTCTGGATTGTCTATATCAACAAGTATTCTTCTCAGCTTAACCTGCCAAACTTGTATCCTTAGCAGAGTCAGTGACTGAAAGGAAGCTGAAGTTGCTGCTCAGGAACATCAGTAGATACAGTAACAGCAGGCATAATTAAAAACAAATTTTAGTTTCTTCACATAGGTTTTAACACTTGACCTTTTGATAATTTATGGAGATCATCAGAGCATAAAGATCAGAAGGATTCAAATCATACTCAGGGCTGAGTACTACAGACTACAATGACGACTTATAAGTGACACTGGTCTTTTCTACCCTTCTTCCATTTCAAATGCCCAATATGCCAGGATAAATGCAAAGATATGAAAACCAATGTTAAGTTTCATGCTTGAAGTTTCAAGTTGAAAAATCTCTTTCCTCATATACTTTAAGAATTAAAAATTATACTTTGCATACATGTCCATTCAAAAGAAAATTCTGCTATGCGGCTCTTCAGTCTAAGGAGCTGCCAAACAGAACCTGTCCCATCACAGCTCTTGATTCAAAGAAGAAACTCAAACCTTAGCAAAATACAAGGGCAAGAACTGATTTTTTATTAACCTATTTTATGGACTCTCAAGAGGAAAATGAGTCCTGTCAATGGTTCCTCACTGCATGAGACTAATATCTCATCAGAGGACATGGCATTATTTCACTTTTATGTCTGTCCCTCAAGAATTCTCCCTTTGATGAAGTAGTTCAAGGGCAGACATCAAAAAGTCTGTTGTAGCAAGGTACAGCAAATGGATTCAAGCCACTTAAGACTTCATCAATAAAAATATAAATGGTAAAATTCCACTTGACAAGCATAACAAATATTTGCATCACTATGGTCCCAGAGGAAGACAATACCTTGTACTGCTGGTCACTTTCAGACCAACTTAACAGAAGTACAGGGTACTGCTGAAACTAAGGCTCAAAGGATGGAATTCATATTTTAAGTTTCTGAGGTAGCCAACTTTTTTTTTATAGTCAGATTAAATAAATTACCCTTTTAGACCTAAATAACCTTTTAAACATCTACTATACAAAAACATATATACCACCATACTTTTTTATAACTATTATTTCAGCTATAAACAAGTTATCTTGCAAAAATTAGAGATGACTCCCACTGGAAGCACTTACAGAGGAACAGATGACCACAGCAGATTTGAGTGACGGTCACAGATTCTTCCCAGGCACATTCCAAGACAGGAGTTTGAGGCACAGTCAGCACACCTGAAGATCTAGTTAACAATATTTACTAGCTGAGTCTCTCAAGCAATTAATCACTCTTAAGAAGAACCTCAGACATCAGTCACTAGTAAAATGCATTCTGCTTTTTTTTCCAGGATGCTGTACATGGTTTTGTTTTGAATAACCATTAACCAGGTTGTCAGTCAGATATCCTATATGTGCATCTGTATGGATACATCGATTTTCTTATCTTTAAAGAACCTGCAGTTATCAACAGCAATCAGATTGGGTGGTAGGTGGGGTAAACAATCACAGGAGAAAAAATGTTTTTATAATCTATGTGCTTTGAATGGAACCCCAGGTTTTTCTTCTGAAGGAATTTTTGACCAGTTACATGTGCAGTGCATTTGTGCATACCATTGCTCCATTTAAAATACGGGCTTTAGATTTTACTGGTGCCTGGTCTGTTGCCAGCAACAAACACACAAACCCACCAATAAAAGGAAGTTAAAAATGGTAAAAAGAAGACACACTTGAAGAGAAATCTCTTTATAGCTTTCATTTAAAATATAAAATAGTTGAAACTTTAAAAGAGGAACATCCCATTCCAACCAAAATTTTAAAATACAGTTTTCATGCTAAAAGCAAAAGTCTGGATGTGAGCCTCATGGAAGCTGCCAAGCAATACAGAAAGAAACCTAATCTTTCACATTACTCGCATCCGTCTCTTTGCTTTCCTGGCTTACATGAGTGTTGGCATTTTTACTAGATTGATCTAAATCCTCAATTTTATTTTCTATTTCCATAGCACTGCTTTCCACGGGACTCTGGGAAGATTCTTCACCTACTTCTGCTTCCATTTTTGTGACTAAATCCTGTTCTTTGTCTTCCACATCCATTCCTTCCTCTGTTTGTGCCAGTCTGGGTTGAACTTCTTCCTCAGTTTTGTTTTCCAATTCATCCTCTTTCCTCTTTGCTTTAAACACTTCAACTCCCATCATCCTCAAGTAATGAAGTCTCTCATTCTTGGGCACAAAGGCACGGAGTGATGTCTTCCCTTGCCAACCACACAGCACTATTGGACACTGAAGATCATGAGGTTTTCTACGAAAAAACAGTTAAATTCAGTCAATTATAAAAATGTTCATCTTCAAAACTTCATTTTATAGCCATATGCCAATTCAATTCTAACACTGAATGCATTTTGTAACTATTCACAGATGAAAGTACGCTGTTCTTAACTTCAACATCTACATATGTACCTGCTTGTCTAAAGCAAGCAAGCCAAAAAACCAAAAACGCAATGTTATTAAATTTCTGCAACAAGCAAAATAATTTTCTGGCTCTGGTTTCAAAACTAATACAAGGAACAGCGAGATGGAAGTTTACATTTAAAAAATTCTCAAGAGTTTTGTCCACAAAAGTTATCTTGTCCACAAAAAAGAACAGTAAAAAGTAACTTTTTCCATTCCCAATGCTGGACTTTACAGGGAAACAAACAAATAAATCACGTGCAGTGAACTGTGGATCTCTGGCACAACCATCAGCTCTCCTTCATAAATCTAAATCCTACACAGTTGTAAGAATTCAGAGAGGAGAGCTTCTTTCCCTGTCATATTCTCTTGTATCTGACCTGGCTTTACTGTCTCCCTCACTGCATCTATATGCCTCTACTTCTGTTTTTGCTTTGTGAAAATAAATTCTTGTCCAGGTCTTAAAAGTGCATAATGGAAAGTAACACATCTACTTACTCAGGGTCTGGGTCATACTTCAGAATGATACTTCCCATCGCTACAGGGAATGGGAAACAAAAACAAAACAGATGTTTTACTTGGTACAATGATATAATGACTGTAATCTGAAAATGTTCAAGAAAACAAGTTTTTAGACAACCACAGAGCATTACATGGTTAGCAGTTATCTACATCAGTACACTGAACTGTAGACAATACCAGATTTTATTCTCTTTTTTTTCAAAACGAAATATTTATATAGTTAGTTACAGAAGCAATTGCCAACTGTGCCTCCTCCCAAATCCCAAACAAACAAATTAAAATACAAAACCCACACAGTGGATTAATTTACTCAGTGAATCTAGCAAGGAACTTTTACTTAATTAAAATGAATGTTAAGAGTATGCCAGCCCAAACTTCAGAACATTTTTTTCTTCCCATTTTGTCTCATCAAACACGGAAGTACAAGGATCAGCAATGAGTTGGAAATAAAACAGTAACAAAAGGCTGAAAACCAATTTTAATTTCTCGAAGCATCCAGCGTAGAGGAAATAAAAGTATAATATGAGTAGACATTGCTCCCCATATTTAAGAAAATCAAATTTGAGTAACTATATTTGATACATAAGGTCATGACAAGCAATTGCAGATGACAAACAGTTTCAGCTGGAGCGCTAACAGGCAGAAAAATCAGAAGCTTATATAAAATCTTTGTTCTTCAGATATTTTAAATGCTGCCTCACAGCACTGCTTTGCAGAAGTCATAAGTTTGGGAACTCTTCTGTTCTCTAAAGTTCAAAAACCTTAAAGGCTGCATACAATTTCTAGAAGCACACTGGCTTTCGGTAATGCTTACTTACCTAACAAGTATCTTTAAAATAACTTCAGTCAAAATTTTTAGCAAACACAGGTTATGTTACAGGATTTTCATAGTTTTCTGTGTAATGTATAAAAATAATTTTGTGACAGCAAAATTAGCAGGCTTACCCATGTCTTTGACTTTCTTCTGTGTTTCACTGCTAAATTTACTTAAGAATGGATTTTCCTGGGTTAGCAGAATTTTGACATCTTCTATGCAGACATTTATAATCCTCGCATGAATGAATGGGTACAGAGTATAAATTCCCTGTTTAATAAATGAACACAATTATCTCAAAATTCAACTACTGCTTTCTGAAGGAAAAACTTTAAAAACAGTATGCGCTTCATCTAATATCAGAAAGCAATTTCCACATTTTAAACCATACTGAGAATGTAAATTATCATTAAACTGACAATGTTAATGCCACCTGTCCTATAGACTCTCGAGGAAACCAAAGTATCTCCTTTGAAAACACAATTACCTCTTGTGCTAATCTGAATGCACATCCAAACTGTTCACCATCACTGTTGCGAGACCAGACTTTTATTCCTGTGTTAATAACCTGCAAACAGAAAAGCCAATAAGCATCAGTAGGGAGTATAAATTCTAAATCACCACTCTGAATTTGTTTTTTCTGAACTCTTCAACTCAAAGTTCATTGGCACTGGACACTGAATTATGTGAAAATTCATCCAATGGAAAAAGAAAGTCCCACTATAAAAATGCAGCTCTGTCTCTACACAAAATGCCTTTCACTCGTTCCATATTGGAAACTGAACAGTGTGAGAAGTGGCAGTCTTAAAATGAGGGCAACAAACTATTACTATCTAATTTTAATTTCAGTTTGTGTAAGAATTTTCTGTGTGATTCTGGGAAAGCCAATCAAGGACAGGATTCCAAAAATGTACAAGTGATTAATATTTGGACACTGTATCTATCCTTTGTGGTACTCAAAGTCTCACTACCTAATATAATGCACCAATTTCTTAAAATTTTGTCAATTATGTAGCCACTCCTTGCATGGGGGATAAAGAATAATTATTTATCCATCTTAAAGATTTGTTGCAAAGATGTACTAAATATCCTTGAAAATTTTCAAGATTTGCCTGGACCAGGACCCAGAATGTATCTGATCTAGCTTTGAAGTCAGCTCTGTTTGATGTAGGAAGGAAGCTAGACTAGCTGATCTCATTCCAACCTAAATTACACAATGACTTTTGAGACAAATCTTTAGCATTTGCAAGACATTTTCCATAGGGAATCATTTAAAAAAAAAATTCCCTCTAATTCACAAAAACTACTTATTACCTTACTAGCATTCAGCTTAATGAACTTTCAAAATGTTTAGTTGATAAAATTACTTTGAAACAAAGTCCCCATGTAACACATCCAGTAAATAATTCAGCTGAACTTATTTTTTCAGTAAGCTTTCAAAGCTTTTAATATTTCTATAATTAAAGGGCTCATAAATACAACAGCATCAATGTAAACTTGTAGTTAGTTACCTGAAGACTACACAAAAATGCTGGCAAACACACAGCAGTCATATATTCCCTCTCTCTACTTTTAAGTTCTATTTCATCTGCCAAAAAGTACTGATTTTAATCTCAGAGACTGTTATTTACCTCTCAGAGTCAACTCTTCATTTCTAACACAGGAGGGACAGAGAGGAAAACATTAATCCAGACTTTAAAAAAAAAAATAAAAAGCCTGTCAGAGGGCTAATCCTCTATGTAAACAGTACACTTGGCAAGTTCTAGGAGATATCCACTGATGCTATGAACCATACCTTCATCTTCTCACTATTGTTCAGAAGCACATTCCTCAGCTCCTTAGAAACCATGTACAGCTGCCTCTTTTTTCCTTCTTGAGTTCGAGTCAGTAAATTCATCTTGGGAAATGATGGGTCCAATGCATAAAACTTCCTGTGGCCATAATACTTGTTTTGATTAACTGAGCAATAAAATCACATACTCAAAATGCATGGTTTAGCCCATTTCCTCCAGCTATCTCTGCAAACACTTAGCACTTTGGCTTCAGAACACAAAGATTAGACTTTCTAAGCTGCATGACATCAGAAAGGACAAGCTGTTATAGACACTGAGACACACTGGAAAATTTCCAGCGCAAACTCTAGTTGGTTATTATCATTTAAGTATTTAAGTGTTGAGGAGAAGGCGCCCTGGCACAAAGTCAGGCAAAAACCTTTATGCAAGACCAACAAGACCCATCTTTTATAAAGAACTAAACTTGAACTACTAATATCCCTGAACTAATAGGAATCTTAATGCCAAAACACAAACATTTTTTTCTTACTGGATAGGAAGGAACAATGGATCATCTTCTGGGAGAAACACAAAAGGGTCTTCTTTAAAACCAAACAATTTCATTTTTTTAGATGGTGGTGGTCTAAAAAGAAAACATTGCACTGTCAATTTCACTAAAAGTACTTGCTTTAAAATCAGTATATTCAGTTCATTCAGTCAACATTTGGCTTACAGTAACAACAGTATGCCAAACAGAATAATGGCATTTTTTGTTTCACTAACACTACACACAATTTAACTTGTTAAAATGAGAAAGTGAAGCAGTGCTTTGAAACAGAACTCACAAAAACAAGTAAACAGATTTCTGACGGTGTGATTGTGAAGACAATACAGATCTTCCAAACATTAATTTCTGAAAGTAGTTTTTCCCTTAACAGAGAAGAAAGTACCAGCAGACTTTACAAATGAAAATAAGAAAACTGGCTATTTTCCAAACTTGCTGAGAGACAGCCAAGACAGAAAACATGGAAATGCAAGACAACTGAATTAATTAATTTTTCTTGATGGACTTCTAACTAACGGAAAAACTACAGAACACTCAGCAATGAATCTACCACAGGACAAATATTTAGATGTGGTCCTTACCCACATACTCCTTCCTTTTTGCTTTGCTCAGTGTCCAAATTCTGCAATTCTTGCACTTTCTTAGACTCTTCATTTTCAGCAAGTGTTGGTTCTTCAATGATACAGTCAGAACCATTGCCTGAATTAGCTGCTGTCACTTCAGTATCTCCTGTTCTTTGTGGTAATTTCTGATGAACCTATTTCAAATTACAGTATTTTCAAAAATGCAGAGGTAGTATCCAACTTGTAACAGAAAGCACCTATGTTCTCTCTTTGTACGTGCTTAATTCTTGTAGATTTGTATGCAAGTGTTTAAACAGATCCATTCGGGGAGTTAATCTGATTACTAGATCAAGATACCACTATAAATTGCATTTACCTCTAGTACTGATCTGGACAGTTTCATACCAACTGTCCAAGAAAGCTATTTTTGTACCATCTACAAAATCATGTTCAAGCACTCAGAGAAGACTATTTTAAAACAGGATCTGCTGTTTTCCTCCTAACACTCAAAGTGACACAAGCATCCTGCTACTGCACACCTGTAAGAGTGCTACGATGTTCAATTTAGAACAGCATAAACTATTTGGAGGGTGCTCACTTCTGAATAAATGCTTCTTCCCTACTGCCACATACATTTTACTCATAAGTTGTTCTAATGAAGCAAATCACACAAACATTAACACCTAAAAGGGATTCGAACAAGAAGTTTTTCTCACAAACATGACAATCTAAGAGATCAAATAAATCACATCAACTTAAAATCCTGTTGACAGGATTTTAAAGACAATTGACAACAAAGGGATTAAAGTCAGACGGCTGAAGCTGCTGCTCCAAACAGTTTTACATCCATTCCCCGTGCTGCTGATCTGCTAATCTGCTAGTGAATCACTCCTGAGCAACCAGCCACAGAACAAGATAAACTGAAATCAGAATCAGCTTATAACAAAGCAGAAAAAAGCCTTCAGCAGGGGACCACACACTGCTGAAGGAAGTGACAGCTTTAGCTATCCAATATAATCTGCTTCCATAATTCTTTCAAACCCTTAATTTTAGGGTCAAGATTTATCTTGATATTTTACTATAATTTCAAAATCCATTTTCTTTTTTTTTTTCCTATTTTAAAAGTTGTCTTTTTTTTTTCTTAAGTATTTCATAGATTTAGGAATTTATTTTTAATTGACACACTGAACTAAACTGAAAGGCAGATACAGAACAGTTATGTTTTCTATTATGTGCAAAATTTTATAAAATCCTGAAACATTATTAGTAATTAACATTTTAGATAATTTAAAAGAAGTTACCTTAGGCTGACGTTTATTCCATGGCATTGGAGACTTTTTTATTAAGACAGCCACAAAGAAACCGCCTGTGTTCTGGTGATGTGGCAATATCCTAAGACTAGAGAGAAAAGAAAAAAAAAAGTTGCAGCACATTCAGAGCTGCATTCAAACTCTCACAAAATACTAGAAGGGCCACATTCATATTTACTTTCAGGATAAAGTATTCCCAGTAGGATTGCGCAGATTTAATTTATCAAACTAGAAACAGGATCTGAGAGCATTCTGGCAAAATTACTTGCATCAACGCAACACGTTCATTTCACTGTTCACATCTGAGCTTTAATGACTCATTTCTAAACAATATTTTTAGAACAGCTATGGAAAGCCTTTAATAGCAAATAAGTCACACTGTTAAAACATTGAAGTTTAACATACTTCTTCAGTAATTTTGACTGTTTATTGGGTGCAGAGAATTCGACCTTTTCATGTGAATACTTACTCCTCTTACGCAACTTGCAGTTATTTCTCCTTACGCACTGGAATTTAAATATTGTGCACTGCCATTACATATGAAGCCATGAAAATACACTCAGACCTACACACTCCTAATCTGATCTAATTATAATTTGCCCACAACCATGTACGTTACATCAAATCCTCGTAAGATCTACTCTGGGAAAATTTACCAGCGCTCCAGATTCATTGCCTTTAGCTTCTCTTCATCTTTCAGTGGAAACATAGTAGGACGTATTTGTGTTTGTCTGTTTGAAGGCACATCTTTCCACTCTTCAAACCACTGTCCATCTTTCAGCATCACCTTCAAAGGGGTAAATATAAATACAGTGAATAATATAGGTTACCATTTTACAAGTTTTAATTAAAATACTTGCAAACCAAAGTTCAGACATCAAAAAGAGAAGTTATTTTCTGGTATAGAAAATTAACTTCTTTAAAGTGTTTTGTTTCTTTGTAGATTGTACATGGGCATTTCAGAGTAGATTTTTGCCAGCTGCAGCTCTTTGCTCCACTTCATATGCTTCAAAAAGCATACAGTCAAAGTTCAGACTGGTGCTGAATCAACTACAAAGATGTCTGGTAACCTGCTAAAACCTGTGAACCACCAAAACTCAGTGGAAGGACGGTGGTGAACTACATAAGATCAGTGAGCCATCAGATTTAGGATACACTACTCCTTTTCTTCCATGAGACTGGCTGTGAAACATTCTGCTATAGGCAGCTTCCAAGCAGTATACAAAGGAAAAGAGCTACTGCAGTCTAGTAAAGCCCAGAACTGAGGAATCCCAATTTCATTACATAAGAAATATGCAAAAGTGCAACACAACAGCTTGGTAGGCAGAAAGCTGCATGACACAGGCATATACAGGTTACTGACAGAGATGCTTTCATGGAGAGCTGCTGAAGAACCATATCCCCATGAATTTTCTAGAGTCTGTACCTTCACTCAGAACTCAAAACATATCTATAGATCCACTCTAAGACACTGTGCAGACATAACATCACCTCAGCCTGGCTAAGGGTCAAAGCTTTTGATGGACTCTCAAGATACAAGCAGAAGGTTAGGTTAGAGCCACAACTCTTTATATGAAGGCATTCTGAATGCTCTTCAAGAAAGGATACCAAAGTGAAAAAATAAGCCAGGGAAAATTTGACTTCAGAGCTCTAGATGCCTGGTTTCGTACTGGATGCTAAAGCTGCAAGAAAGGTCCCAACTGGGGACGCACAGGGCAAACGCATAAAATTAATGACTGAAATGAAGGCCTGTTTTTGTCGTTGAGGCAACAAAATAAAGAGGTTGCAGGGATGGTGACTTCAGGACTGGAAAGTATGATGAAGTGGTTTCATACATCTCACTGTGATTGTCTTGGAAGTTTAATTAAGTGTTCTACAGGAAACTGAAACATAACATTTATCTAGATTACAATTTCACTATGAATTTTGGAACACAGATTTCCGTATCATGATGTCTGGCACTTCTCAGACACTGATCAGATCACACCTTGTGCCTTTCCACATCTCCTGAAATAGAAATTACAGTACTTACAGAATTAGTATTTCTAGTCAAAATATGCTACATTTCATAGTGCTAGATGGAGTACAGACTTTACTTCTGAACCACTCTTCTTTGGAAGTCATGACTCAAGCTTGAGAAAAACCAACAACAGGAATGATAAATAACTAAAGTCTAAACAAATCTAGAACTATTTTGGATTTACCAAAACAACTGCCTAACAGCCCTGTGCTGTTCAGTTTTGCTTTATCAGCCTAACTGGTAGGCTGGTGTCACTGGTAGAATGACAAAGCACCAAAGCACCCACTGAACTCTTCTCTATTGCACATTTTACTGACCACCTGTTAGGGCAGAATGAAGAGTAAAAGTGCTACAGAAGCAGATGACTAATCTAGACTTGAAAAGGTGTCTTCCTTCAAGACCAAAATAATTAGTTGGGGTTCACTCATCGTCCAGCTTAAGGAGGGAGTAATGAATGACAGTTTCAAGCACCAAGTGTCCCCTGAACAAAAGGTTATTTTTGTTTTTGCTGTTTCCACAGATTTACAGTCAACTGACACTCAGGAATATTTAATGTAATCAGCCAGAGCTCCCAGAAAAATATTTTGCACCAAGGAGCAAATCACTACACATAGTAAAAACAGCACCAAAGCAAGAAAATATGTCCACAATGACATGCTAGTCAGTGAGGCCTGAAAAAACACGGTAGCAGCAAATAAGGGCTGGAGAAAGCCTGGCAAACTTTCAACAGTTTATCAGACTAGTTTTTAAAAGACCTGTTAAGAAGATGTATATTTCAACTGCAAACAGAGAAATAGATACTACAGGTAATATAATATACCCATAGTGATCATTACATAAATATATGTATAGTGGCTTTATAGAGTACCAAAAAAAGGTAAAATTAAGATCACAAAGCCACAATAATGCATTTTACACTTATTCTTCAGGTACAAGCACACAGTGTAAACTTTTGGAACTGTAAGAAGAAAGAAACTAGCTAGTTTCTAAGCTGGATTTCCAGTAGCAGAACATAAACAAATCTTTATCCCATGCATCTTATTCGTTAGCCTGCACACAGGCATAAACCTGTCTGACATTGCAAGAGACCAGTGAGATGGTAAGGCAGAACCACCAATGGCATTGCAAAGGTACACACTCAAAATTAAAATTTAATCAGAGTTCATTTCCCTACTACCAGGATGGCCCTCTACTCGTCTTGACTATACCCTTAAGAAGAAGCTGAAGCAGCTTTGGGTTTTTTTGCCCCTCCCTATTAGTTTGTTTCCAGAACTGAAATCACTTAAGGCCTGGAACAAAATACAGGACTCTATTAATATTCTAGGATTAGTCACATCACTACAGGCTTTATAGCTTATTTGCAGAAACAGTTTCACAGCTTTTACTTCCAAATTATTCAAATGGACCAGCTGAAGAATTGCAGAATCTAACATTCACAGACGCTGAAGACAGAGATGAATGGATAACACTAAAAGTATCTGAAATTATGTTGCCATCTACAGGCCACATACACACAACAGAAAAGGGAATTATACCAAGAAAGTATAGGACACAGAGGAAAGAAACCTAGAGGTAGAGGAGAGCAGATGACGAGACAAGAACTTACCATCACAAAGACTTTCATCTTAGGTCTCTTCCCTAAACATCAAATCACTGCCATTAATCCACCTCAGCCTCATGTTGTGAAATGTTACACTTCAGAATCTCCCTAATTTAACACTCTACCACAGACCAAGAACTCCACAAAAAAGGTTAAGTACCTTCCATTTTGTAATTCCTGGCATCCTCTTCAAACCTGGTAATTCCGAAGAGACATCAGCAAGTTCTAAGGCACCTGAAATCCCAAAAATATAAATATTTTTGAAAACAGAATTTAAGAGTTGTGCTGCTAATTAACTTCCATAAAAATAGCATTCCTTCATGTTTTAAGACCATCTTAAGGATACTACTTTTTAAAACTTTCAAGAAATAAAATGTTATACTACTACAATGTAAACAAACAAAGAAAGTAAGAACTGTTAAGAATACCTACATAAGCTGCAACCTAAAAAATAAGCAAAATATAAGTTAGATATTTTTTGCAGCAGCTGCAGAGCAATACTCTACGACCTGTATCATTAAACATCAGTGTTCTAAGCAATGCAATCACCAAAGTTTTTATTCTCATTTACTTAATATTTGGATTTACTACATGGATTAAATATTTTTCAGGGAATAACTTCTGGTATGACTAAACCTTCTGAAATGCCTACTTTATTCTAATCTTAAAGATTAACAATCTCAATATATTTCAGTGAGAAAGAAAAGAGAATTTGTTATTTATTTTAATGGAAAGGAAAATTCCAAACTGTTTAACAATAAGGTAAGTACTATGAAAGTACTAACAGGACAAAAGCCTATCAGCCTAAAATATGTCAAATTACTACAAGAAATATCAACACAGTTTAGCTTAATCTATTGAATAAAAGCTTCAAATTGTCTGAAGTCGAGAAAGAATGATATAAAAGTTTACTGTTTAAACAGGTAATCTCTCAAGAGAGGAATAACTTTTAACATTGCTTTTTGCTTTTCTGTGATTCTGAGTACTTAAGTTATTTACACAATCAGGTAGGCTTTTCCTGATGTTGTACACAATTTATCAACCTGTTCTATGTGACTAACCATTTACTCTTACAGTGACAGCTTAAGCAAGTCTTTTAAATAAATGAAAAAGAGATACATGAATTCAAATGTGATTACACTTGATGTTTTGCATCCATCCTTTGAATACTCTTGTCTCCCTACAGCATGATTTCAGCTGATGTCTCAAGACTACATCAGACCAATTAGGCGCTAAAGAATCTGTCAGAAGTACTACAATTTCCAATAGTTTCTACATTGTACAAAAAGGCATCCTCTCTACTCCTTCAGCCCTAAGAGGATCTGCTCCACAAGCAGCAAGGTAACACTGTGCTAGAAAGTACCAACAAACCTTCTGGACTGACCTGAACTAATTCTTGAGGTACAGTGCCCCTTGCAGACCACTGCACTACCTCTTCACTACTACCTTCTTTAGCTACACCTGTGTTCAAGTTCCAAGAATAATACTCACTTGCTGAGACACATCACAGCCTCCAAGTACACCTCAAAATACCTCCGCTGGGCAGAGACTAGATCCGAACATCACAGCCAGTCAAGATCCTTCCTTCAAAGTATTAAATTTGCCCCAGATGGTGCAACTGCTGGCCTCCACATCCTACTGCTTTTGTGCTCATATCCAAACTAGTTCTTAATGCTTTCCAATCTTGTCATTGTCAAAATTAATGCTGGTTTATACTATGGCCTTCAATAAGCCAAGCATACTGTAACTTACTGGAAATATCTATGCCTATCAAAGAAACTACCTTCAAATAATGTCCTTTCACAGAATCACAGAATAAACTGAGTTGGAAGATCATTGGGTCCAACTCTGGCCCCTGTGCAGGACATCCCAAGAGTCACACCATGTGCCTGAGAGCATTGTCCAAATGCTTCTTGAACTCTGTCAGGCTGGTGCTGTGACCACTTCCCTGGGGAGCTGTTCCAGTGCCCAACAACCCTCTAGGTGAAAAACCTTTTCTAATATCCAGCCTAAATTTCCCCTGACACAACTTGATGCCATTCCTATGGGTCCTGTCACTGGTCATCACAGAGAAGAGATCAGTGCCTGCCCTTCCTCTTCCCCTCACAACAAAGCTGCAGACTGCAGTGAGGTATCCCCTCAGTCTCCTCTCCTCTAGGCTGAACAGACCAAGTGACCTCAGCCACTCCTCATCAGGCTTTTCCTGCAGACTCTTTATTATCTTTGCCCTCCTTTGGATGCTCTCCAATAGTTTAATGTCTTTCTCATATTGCAGTGACCAAAACTGCAGACCGCACTCAAGGTGAGGCTGCCCCAGTGCAGAGCAGAGCGGGAAATTGAATAGTCAGCTCCTAATTAACCTGCAAGCACTTTAGCTAAAGTCCTTTCTCTGAGACAATGAAATTTCATGCATAATTTGGGGCCAGAACAGCTACTGGCACAAAGTAAACATTACACAAAACATCTACCAACTTCCAGAGTAAGTGCAGCTCCAGGAGCAATACAGCTGCTTCTGCTCTGTAAAAGGCTCAATTTAAAAAAGTCCGTGGAACTTTTCATGCCAAATCCAATCAGATGTTTCCAAATTTCAGGTTACTGATTCAGGAAAAAAAACGTACATCAGCTACTAAATGGGCTACTAAACCCTACTATCACAAAGTGATGCAGTGCAGATTCTCAGCTCATCTCAATTTTTCCACCTCTTGTTATCTCAGCCTTCATATGCAAGTCAAAAATGCAAAAAACCCCATGAGCTTAAACACATTAAAATTCCAAGTATGTCAAAATGTGGGTCAAAGGATTCTAAAGGTATTGGTGAGTCCCACCTACAGGTATACAATAACCTTGCACTAACTGCTTAACTACATTCCAGGCTTTTTACTCCTACAGTGCACAGCAGCAATGCTCCACACTGAGTTTTCCAAAGGAATTATGAATGTCAGACATGGACTCCAACAAGTGGAAGCAGTTAGCAGGAGTCAGATAACAGAGACCGTGTCACTGATCTGTAGAAGTGTTTTATGTATCATTAACACAACTATTTGGGTTATCTATTTGCAGCTGATTCACGCCCATTTAAGAAGAATGCACACAGCAACTTGCCCCATCAAGTTTATTAATTAAATCCTAATGGTACCAAAAAAATTCTGTAGCTTTGCAAACTAGGAGAATGATACCCACACTAAGCTTATCACTAGTACACCACACACATACCCTTTTTTAGGCTGAGGGGAAAAATAAAAAGGAGAGAAAAAAAAAAAAAAGAAGAAAAAAAATAATTCCCCACGCTGTTCAAGCTCACATACTCACCTTGACTCTTTTCCAGCAGAGATGCAATCACAGCTTCATTTTCGATGGGATTCAAGGAACACGTGGAATACACCATTCTCCCACCTTCTGCCAGCTGTTCAACACCACGGGTTGCAATCCTCAACTGCAATCTAACAGAACACTCTTGGTCTAGCCAGCTATCATTCAGGAACCCAAAAGCAGCTTTACTGCAGACACTCAACTGTCCATGGACTAAGCCAGCACTTGGGGAGTTCTACAGCTGTCAGCCGTGCACAAATTAAAGCTGGTGTTAAACTAAGTCAGCTTGGTGCAGGATGTACTGCTGACACAAACACACTGACACTAACTAAATTAAAACAGCAATTAGGTCAAACATAAAGATTAATGCAAGATAACTTTTAACATAACACTCTCTGTTTTGTTGTTTCTAGTGCCCCATCAATTTTATTATAAAGTACTCAACACTAGAAAAATAACACCTCAAAACATGACTCTTCTCAGAAATCCAGTGTTAAAATGAGGAGTAATCTGACTGTTACAAATATTATGGACAACATATCTTAGCTAGCAGTGGCCATCTGAGAAAGGCATCACTGAGCCGGACCACAAGCTTAGACCCTACCTGCATAGTCACTACTAAAATTAAACCTGCAATAATGAATGGGTTTCCAAGAAGTCACAGGTCAGCTGAGTCACAGTAACCAATGGCATCCCCGACTTGTTAAAAATACATAGTAAAATGTTCAAAGTTTTTTTATCTCATTTCAATCACTACATTTTACCATGAGCCTGCACTAGGCTAAGAACTCATTCATCATCAGTTTACATAAATCCACCTCAGGTAACTGAAACTGTTCATGTATGATCTCTAGTATCCTAAAGACTTTAAAATAACACTATTAAATGTTACAACTTGCTGTATTTTCCAACAGTATCTAATGTGCCTAAATGCTATGAATCCCAACCAAGTGATTTGCTCTGTTTTATTAGCTACCCTAAATCAATTCAATGAACATTAAAATGCCAGTTATTCGTAAGAATTCAAGCAGTTTAGATTCACATGCTCCACTCCTCACATCTGAAACCCTATACGTTCTCTGAATAGCATATAGCCTCTTGATTTGAGAGAAAAGTGACTCTTCTTAGTCTCTGCTTCATCATATATTAACATGTGAATGCATGCAGATGTTGAAGATATAGAAAAAGGAGAGAAAAATGAAAGAAGTGCAGATGTGTAATAAGCATTTTTACCCATGAAGCTGCAAACTGTTTTGTGTTGTCCACTTCTTCCACACATCAATGTTTTTTCTCATGGTTCCATCTCCACTGCAACACAGGTTGAACAGATATGTATTATTTGTGTGTAAAACTCATTCCATATCAAAATAATTTACAGCAGCACAAAAATAAGTCTCTCTCCCTAATAACTAGTTCTCCTACACTGTTCTGCTGTTTTCTCACCTTATTTCAGTATTCTGAGTAAAAGGTCAAAATTTAAAGCCCTTCAACCAATCAAATTTAAGGACCCCTTGGAATGAAAAAATTCACCTTGAGTTCGTATCCCCACACTTAAGACAGCTAAAGGTATTCGGAAGTTACTACAAATCCTAACTCACTAAGCTACTCAAAAGGCACAATTCAGTAACACAAAAAATTTAGCACTGAACTTAAAGCAGTAAAACCCACGTATTCAAGTTTACATGCAAAGTACCTGCAGGGGACGTCACATAAAATCCTGTCATAGAGGAGGATCTCTTTTCTTCCATCAACATCTATCTGTAGGTTAGGAATGCTGGAGGCATCATGATTCACCACCATGATGCATGGACTGTTCAATCTCTTAGCCTGATGAACCAGCAAATAGCAGCGCTTGTTGTCGACATCATTGGCAATTACAAAACCCTCTGGGGACAGAAAATAGGGGAAAAATGCTTCACTATTCAATAGCCAAATAATTTTACATAGTTTATTACTTGATCTTCAAAAGTTGTGTAAACCTTTCACTAGAGACTTTTACTTAAAAAACTGCTTATGAATAGAGGAGCCCTTACTGAGCAAAAAGAACTTAAAGTATGTTGAAGGTTAACTGATGTGTCATAGTCTCAAGAGTTTTAGCTCCCATCCAGTGGCAGCAAGACACAGCCAAGGGCTCTTCCACTTTTCAAAGTAAAACCCATGAAACAGAAAAACCCCCCACTGTCACCAAAGACAATCTCTGCATCAGCAAATTTTCAGTAGAAAGCAGAAAGAATCCACACTCTACAACTTACAGTTTCAATGGGCAGTATTTCCTGTGAGCATCTAACCAAAAATAAAGATTCTGAAGCTTACAACAATGGTAAATATCACAACTGCTTTAAGTCTAAAGCAGCTTAATCCAGTGTTTGCAGGATACCACAAAACCACAGAGGCTCATGGGTCACCATCTACTAAGTAATCCTGATTTATATACAGAAATTAAGCTCTAATCACATGTACTGTAGTCTGAACTGTAAAGATACATATAATTCATCTCTCTTTTTCAAGCAAAGGAAGCCTGTGAAGTTTCAAATCGAAGGTGGGATACCTTTCATCTCATAACAACCTCTTTGGGAATTCAATATGTAGTTAAATACAGTCACTCATCTGTGACATCAAAAATAATCCATTACAAGAAAAAGCAGAAAAATCCAAGTCACAAAACTTTTTAGAATTTTCCAGACTTACTGGGAAAAGGAACATTCATGTCTGCATGCAACATTTCAATGAGCTGTGCAGTCTTAGATCCAGGTGCAGCACACATATCTAGAATCTACAAACACAAGAAAGTTTAAAAAAGTCCTGCCTTATACTTTCTAAGTACTTGAGAAATTTACTGTGCTCTTGTTTAAATATTTTTGAATATGCAGAATTTTGATTGTTCTGAACACCAAAAAAACAAAGTTCTTTGTTTGCTTTACCTTAAGAGGGTCAAAAATATAAAAAGGACTTTAGCTTGTAGGTAACAAAAACATCATCTGAAATAAAATTTGAAAGAGGAACCTGAATACAGATATGGATATATGATCCTTTTATCAGTTCACAAGCAATTCCAACTGAAGTTAACTGGAACTTTACATATACACACACACATATTAAAGACAAAGTTATATTCAAGAGCTAGTAGTACTTTCCTTTAAACTATCAGTAAATGACTCAAAGACAGTTGTTTATATAGATTTTATAAGAATTAATTGCTCTCCCTCCCCACACATTTACATTTCAATGCAAAAAATCAGGACAGTATAGGTCTCCTGTTTATCTTGGAAGAAGCACTTGGGAAGTGTTTGAATTGCCCTGAGGCAGCTGAACACAAGAACAGAGACACCAACACATAAACTCCAGTGTATTTCTCCCTCCTGGTTTATCACCAACTTGGCTTGTGAGTTATTGGTAGAGTGACTTTCAAAGCAAACCAACTGACATCTCACACTGTTCTCTTAAGCAAGGAAGCTCAGTCTTTCCTCTTGCCTAGCTACAATTTTTCAGTTTCAGAAACATGTCTATCTCCTGGATCTTTGGCTCCAGTAAAAATCTGCTGAAATCATGCAACAGCAAGAAGGATGGGAATGATCTGCTCAGATCCTCATGCAAGCCTCTGGCATGAACAAGACTAAACCAGAAGCCAGTCCCTAGAGAAACAGAGAGCTCTAGAGAGCATGTGCTGTCATGCAGCAGGGTTAACACATCATGAAACACACCCTGAAAGGCAGCATCAGATCTGCTGTTTAAAGTAAGAGTTGTGATGCTACTGGTTTCCACTTTTGCAGATAAAGCAAAAGATAATGAAGAATATACAGGGTAAATGTGCTCTAAAACTGTCCAGCAAAGTGATGGTGAAGAAAAACTAAATTGTTAAAAATAGTTTAAAAACAAACACAGGTACAGGGAGGTTTGACAATCATTAATTTTATCCTTGTGGAAGATGGAATCAGCATGTTAGACATGACATACAGAACATGCTGGTTAAGCATGAAAAGTAACCTGCAATTCTGGTCCTAACAAACAGCCCATAACCTAAGAAACTAAGGACCATAAAAGGTCCTAAATGACGAGTCAGGGAATCATCACATTGTTAAACATTTGCTGTTTCGGCACAAGAGAGGATAAAGAACCTATTCTTCATCTGATTTATGAAATTTGTGAAATCTTACATGCATTTCTGGAAAATGCAGAAATACCCAAATTAGACATTCAATGTAAAACCTGTGTACTAGTAACTTAGCATATACAATGTATGGTGTGGGCAAAAATATGCCCACAATTTGCGTTTTACATTAAGACCAATGTGTTCACTACCTGTTCAATTCCAGACAAAAATCAAAATACACCTGTGACACATCAGGACTGAGTCTTTCAATTTACTATTCACTTAAAAGAGATGGGAAGACCTTGCCTCACATAAAACAGCCATAGCTGTCATACACTGGATTGGAGTGAAAGCAGGGGAAAACAAGGTGAAAAATTATGTATGCTAAGTAACGTTAATATATATGTACAAACCAGTCTTTAAAACATATGTCAGAAGTTTGATAAACATAATGTTTTAAGATGCAGCATGAAAATTTAAGAAAGAAAAGCACAATGTGGCTGCTTGAGATAGCAAGACAACTAGCTCATTAATTTAACAGACTAAGAGAGTAAGGCCACCTGACAGATTTGGTCTGCAAACAAGCATAGAGTATGAAAACATCACAAAAATTAGAACAGAAAGTTTGCTACCAGATATCCTCATTCCTATGGTGTGCCATAAGAAAATACCATGAGCATTCATTACACACTTCAGTTGAAGTTAGCACCCCACAGTGTTTAGCCACCACCACCAGCATGTTTCAGCTCACCCAAAATATTTTGTCTAACAGATTTATAGAGTAGAAGTTTTCAGCTTCTTCAAAAAGCATAGAGGAGTGAAATCTACTTGGTAGAGAATACTATTACTTGCATCTTGAAAATTACATCTATTCACAGTGTGATGGAGAGAAGAAGTTAAAAACAGTCATCTTACTTTAAAAGCAGGTTGAAACAAGAATACATGAGTCAGATGCACCTAAACACATTTACACTTTGAAAATAGGACTATGCAACTACTTAAAACCTAAGTGTTTTTGCAGGGTATTACATACACCTGAAAAAGCAGATGTTCCTCTGATAAGTGTGTTTGTGATCTGAACATTAGTTAGTGTTGCTGTTGATGTGCAGAAAGCATAAAACATAACAATACAAAACAGATTTGTGTATCAGCCTTGATACTGCTGTTGTGATTTGTAGTTTAATTAAGCTAATTTCAGGGAAAAAGCTTCAGCGCACATTATATTCTAGACTTACCTTATGATGAGGACTAACGTCAAGCAACAGAGGTGGGATCATACTAACAGCCTCCTGACGACTGATATTTCCCTTGAAAGGAAAAAAGTGATTAAATTCCTTTTTATTCCATGAAAGAATGCATTTCTTTTGCAATAAAACTTTTAAATCGCTATGTACTAAAATAATAAAGTATTCAGAAACACACTAAAATAAACTTAGGATTAAATTGTATTAATTCTGTAGTTTCTGCTCAAAAGAGAGAAGAAATGGTTCCAACCAACTGACAAACATCCATCACTTAAGTGTTGTCATGCGCATGCATGCATTTTTTACCAGATTTAAGCAGCTGGTTTCTAACAGCAACTGATTATTTTTCAGGGACTCATTTTAAGATCCCCAAACAACAAAAAAAATGCAATTAGTTTAGGAAAAATATTTGTAACTGCAGTTATGTGCCAGAATCATGGGACACATCACTGCCAATTGCAACACAAAATCCAGATTCTTTTGAGCTACTCAACTTCTGAGAGAAAAGGTACAGTCTCCATCTTCCATAATGTATTTCAATAAAGCACTGCTCAGAATATAAAAGAAAAAAATCAAGGTCTATCAAAAACTTACACATTCTGTCTCGCTAACCAGAAACTGATGAAACTTCTCCAACAGTGGGGACTTCCGTAAGATTTTTCTACTCAAGTTAGTGTGCCACGCTAACTCTTCAGGATACCTGGGTGAAAAGAGATAGGAAAAGGGCAGAGGCAGAAGAAAGATCGATGACCCAGACCAGATGCTAGGAACACGCAGAATCCTTTACCTCGCTTCCAGGTCACTCACCAGCTCAGCGGCTGCGGCATCTCGACCTTTTGACCGTCCACCTCCAGGTCCTGCAGCTCTCGGAAGTATTTTTCCTTCAAGCAGTGGAGAATCTCTTTGGCGTGGCTGCATGCGAGAGACACCCGGAGGGACACCGGATGGAGAATCACAGAATCACAGGATGGTTTGGGTTGGAAGGGGCCTTACAGACCATGTAGCTCCACTCCCCTGCCGTGGGCGGGACACCTCCCCCAGTCCGGAGCGCGGCCCGCGGGAGCCCCCCGCCCGTACCTGCGGTAGCCGGTGATGCGCAGCGTGGCGGGCAGCGGCTCCCGCAGCGCCGCCATGAACGCGTCCCACTCTCCGTGGGGCACGATGCCCAGCTCCCGGTAGTACCGCTCGAACAGCTCGTTCTCCTTCACGATCTCGGGGTAGCCGCCGGCCCAGCCCTGAAGAAAAGCGCCGCAGCCGTCAGCCCGGCGGCTCCGCCGCCCCCCGCCCCGCTGCATCTACCCCGGCCCGGCTCTCACCGCCTCGTCCCCGCCGCCGCCGCCGCCGCCGCCTCGCTCCTGCCNTCCCGCTCCCGCTCCCGCTCCCGACCGGCCGGAGGCACCGCGCGGCTGCCACGTGCTCCCGGCGCGCATGCGCAAACCCACCCTCTCCCGGCGCTCCTTCCCGGCGGAACTTCCCGAACGCCCGGCGCGGCCCGGCCCCGCCCGCAGAGGGCGGGCAGGGGCGGGGCGGTGCCCGCCACACCCCCGGCGGCTACGGCGCTGCTGGATGAACTGAGGCGGCAGAGCGCGATGGGGTTCGCCGGTAATGGTGGCGTGTGCGCGTTGCTGCGCCGGGCTGAGGGCCCCGAGGAGCGGCGGCTGCTGGAGCTCTTCTCCTACGGGCTGATTGCGCTAAGCGCCTCCGCCGCGCTGCTGCTCTGCTTCATCCCCATGCCCTACGGCCGGTACTCCTCGCGGCGCTTCGGCTGGCTGCTGCCCGCCCGCCCCGCCTGGGCGCTGCAGGAGCTGCCTTCTCTCCTCGTCCCGCTCGGGCTCGCCGCCTGCGGCGGGGCGGTCGCGGCCGCTCGGCCCAACCGCGTCCTGCTGGGCTGCTTCGTCCTGCACTACGCGCACAGGTGCGGGGTCGGGCGAGCGTCGCTGCCCGCGGACACCGGCGGGGCTGGGGCGGCTGGCGGGAGCTCCCTACGATGCTGGGGCAGGAGAAGGGATCAGTTGTCATAGAGACGCCTGAGTGCTGCTTCCCGACCACAGGGGTTGAAGTTCTCCTGTTAATTACCGTTTTTTACTTAATATAATAGTCACTGATGTCTCTTCTGCTTCCCTACATTAAGATACTCTGTGTTCTTGCGGTAGCTGGGTAAATAGCCGCGGCGATGCGGTGCTGGCTGCCGTGTGTGTGCTTTGCTATGCCCTGCGATGCTCCGGCCTGGAAATGGAGCGCTTGGCGCTCCCGCAGCGTGCCGCTCCATCCCTGTGCTGCTCCTGTGTGTGCCTCGTGGTGACTCCTGCTTTAGAAATGGATTGACCAGGCTGTCTTAAGGATATAGTGTTCAACAAGGAAAGTTCAGCACCATGTACTGATACAATCTTGATACTGTGAAACAATAGCTATTTTCTAATTCTGTCTTTCAACATTGTCTTTCAACATAGTGTTCGTTGCAGGAGTTGGACTGGATAAGACTTGTGTGTTTCCTCCAACTCAGGATATTCAGTGATTCATTAAAATACTGGCAAAGCTGATGTCGGGTGCCCTGTGTTGTCAGGTAGTCAACAGTATTCAGGCATTTTTTAAATACACTTGGGGAAGGCAGCTTAGCCGGAGCCCAGGTGTGATCTTGATATTCAAGTTATGGACACTAACTACTGGCCGTACTCCACAAGTAATTTTGCCACCATACCAAGACAGGAGCGATAGATTTGTCAGGTTCATTTTAAGCCACTTGTGTGGCTGATACATTATTTTACGGTGCTTATTGAGAAAAGCTCTTGCTTTTGACCGACTGAATTCCACAGCCTCATGCTGGGGAGGTATATGACGTGTGGCTGACTTGGTGGCTGCCTTTGAAAACCCAGAACTGTGTCTTTGCTCCACATTTTCTGATTTTAAGTGTAAAGATACTAGCTTTGACATGGGATCTTAACTCATCCTTGCTGTCTGGGAATACCTAGGAATGTGAGACAATGGTTTGTACAGAAAACTGAGCTGTGCTGCATTTTGCTTTTTTCCAGTTGCTTGTTGCTATTGCCAAACTGAGGGACTCTTCTTTGGGTGAATGTAGACTGGAAGAGACCTCTGTTACCTAGTTCTGTTTGTTGTAGCATAGCATGCTTTAAATAATCCTATTAATCAATTTGTTACTATTTCTTGAAAGCTGCTACAGTTGTGATTTCTTTGAAAAGGTTATTTTGAAGCAATAGTCCTTGGGTAGATGGAAAACACGTGAAGAATGCTCAGGCTTCAGCGATCCTGCTTCTGTATCACTATAGATTATAATTAAATCAATGACCATTGGGAGTTGCCTAGTTCCACAAGAAAGAGCAAAAGAATATTCACCTGCTCTTCTTGTTTGGATCTAGTTTGTTTACTTGCATAATCCCCCAGGAAATGCAATCAAGATTCCTTTCCCAAATGGGATGGCAATTGTGGGTTTGGCACTTCTTTAGCAGGTGTCATAGAGTAGACCAAAATTGTTGAGGTGAAGCAATTAATGTTTTGACTTAGAAGGTAGGGAGGAAACTGAGCTCAGTGAGGTTAATTTCAAGGGGATTGACTTTCACCCTGGAAGTACTGGGGGATTTGGTGGAGGGATCCTGAGACTTGGCTCATTTCAGAAAGCTTGATGATACAACTGAGGATTTAGAAACAAAGGAGGACAAAAATGGGCTGTGCTTAATATCAGTTGCCTTTACTCCTCTCACCAAAGTAATTGCTCTGGATCAAAAGTTCAAAATTTCCATCATACAGGACAGAGGACTGATCTTGTAATTCCAATTAGGCAACAAAATGAATGTTTTAGGTGTTACAGCAAGTGCAACTATCCTTTCAAACAGGCACCAAGGACTGGTGCTGAGAATTTGAAAAGTAGGGTAGTGTGGACAGTTTTTGGACTTCAAAACTATCTTTTTTTTGTGGTTAACACAATAAACTTTAATTTCTTTGTTTGCTACAGGGCACTCATATTTCCTCTTCTGATCCGTCAAGGAAAACCAACACCGTTTTTCACTTTTGTGTTAGCGCTTCTGTTCTGTGTTTTCAATGGATACTTGCAGGGCCGAAGCTTAACCAACTATGCAGCTTACCCTCTGGGCTGGTTGGCAGACTTACGCTTCATTACAGGTGAATTAAATCATATTATGAGAACATCAGGTGTGATTTTCCTCTGTCTTCATAGCTCTTAATTTTTTATTGTGATTTTATAGTATCTTCAGTGCCATTTTATAATTCTTATAATTTTCTTATTGCTCTAGCTGGAGGCCTTTTAAACTCTTTTTACTTTAGAACTGTGAACTGACACTTCTTTCTCCAATGCTAGATGAGCTGACTGTTATCTTTACTCTTTAACATGTAAGTAAGTGTGGGTCATGTAATTTTTGCAATACAGAAACTTGAAGCCCTCCATGGAACCAGCAGCATGCAGGTTTAGAACAAGAAAAGTAGATTTTCTGTGTAACATGTAGATTAAACTAAAGTAAACAAATTCATGGAGTAAAAAAATCTTGCAAGGGTAGCTGCTGACTACTGACATACCATGGTAAATGCCACAAGTCCTTGGTGTCAGGATATTTACACGTGATACACACACCAAGACACCCACCCTTGTAATAGGATTTGTCAAATGACAAAACTGGCCCCACAAGAAAGGGATGGAGGCGTTGATCATTCACTCCCAATTGGGAAGTGAGGTTACCTTTGTACTTGAAGCCATTGATATGATTAAAAGGCTAAGATGTGTGAGCAACAAAGTACTCTTTACCCTATTTTTTTGTTTCCTAGGCATCTACTTTTGCCTACTGTCAAAATGATTGTATCATTTCCTAATGAAATCTTTATAGAAAGATCATTTTCAGTTGAAGATAAACCAGAATATTTTGCCTCATCAGTCAAAGGCAGAGTACTGGACTGTGTAGATCCTTGATCTGAGTCAGTACCCTTCTTGTTGTTATTCTGTAGCCAGAGCAAGTTAGTGTTTCTCCTGGATTTGTCAAGCCTTTCACAGCAAGAAAAAGAATTTTTTGTCTTTATTACAGTGTTATTGTGGATGACAATAGAGGACAACTGTGCTAAATGCTGTCATGAATATAAAGTTGAAGAAATTTACATCTAAGTAGATTCTCCTGCCAAGATTAGGAGGCAGTGCTGCCTGTGCACTAAAAATAGAGAAATTGAGGTGCAAGGCAATGACATCAGAGGGCACTAGAATAAATTTGAAATTTTCTTGGTACTTTCAAATTTCCACTTTCCTTAAATCATAATCCAGCAAAAACAGTTAAAAGGTTCATCAAGTCTGTTGAAGACTCTGATGCCAGGTAGACTTTGTTTTCAGTGTCCTAGTTCAGTTCCTTAATCAAAAGATATCTCAATACAGTGCTGTGAACAAACAATGATTAAGGAGCCATAAATCAGTTCCTCCTTACTCAACTACCATTAAAAAAAAAATTTAAAAAAGTTAATAAGACTCATTGCTCAGGTTTCCTTGGGTTTTTTTTTGCATTTCAAGGATTTCTGATGCAAATATATAAATGACAAGTTAGGTTCATCTGCCTTCAGTTATGAATACTTCTGTGTATGAATTAGTTTGGTTTGTATTTGTGGTTTTTTTGTTGTGGTTTGTTTGTTTGCTTTTTTTCCCAAATAATACTAGTTTGAAATATATGTTTATATATATTTCTAGTACTGCTAAACGTAAGTGAAGTGTTGCTTTGGTGACTATTGTACGTCAAAATAGTGCTTCAAAAAGTTATCCTGAAAACTAAAAAAGTGAAGATTCCTGGTATACATAGCAACCACTTTAAAAGTGTGACCACTGATAATTTGTTTGAGACTGCAATTGGAGCAAATCTGGAGATAAAATTTGGCATGCCCATTAAACAGCTAAACTGAAGACTTTTCTTTATTCTGTAATTAGAATATCTTTTGGCATTTTTTTCTTTTGTAGTACATATCAACATAATTGGATCTTAGAAATTTATAATTGCTATTTGGTATTCATCTCAGCTGGGCATCTCGGAATATTTGTAGTTTATGCTTGTGGCTTTGGCCAATACAAATGCCAAAGCGATGTATTGTGCACTAGGTACTCCCTGAGCAACTGGACTATTATGTTCTAGTACTTCAAAAATATCTGACAGTGTCTTTAAGCTTCTGTTTAAAATTACTAAAAATTATTTACTAGAATACTAGAAAATAACAATGTCAAGAAAGTATATTTGCTGGTGGTTAATAAGGTATTTCTTAAACTGTATGAAGTTAAATGTGGAAGGTAAATGAGAGTGTCTACAAGTAGCAGCCAACCAAGGTTCAATAGCTGAAAGATGAAATGTGAGAAATTTCCAGTGAAGACAGTAATTTGGAAAAGTCAGGCTGATTAACCATCGTGGTGAGAAGTTTCAAACAACTGATATGGTCTCTGTCTGTGGACCCCTATTATATAGTTTGTCCGTCTATTTTTGGGAACACAATAGCTTATAGCTACACTAGCAATTGATTTGGAGCAGAAATAGTGTTTTGATGTGAATTTTCTCATGGTTTCTCTGGACTGTGTGTTGGTTTAGTTCAGAGCAGTGAACAGATCTGTTTTCAAAGGAAATGGGAATGTTCTGCTTCAAATGCAGATCCATGAGCCTGCAAACCAAGAATTTCATAATCTTTCAGCATGTACTTTGCATGTGTATGCCAGTAAAGAGCTTGTGAACTTACCAAGAGTGCCTGTGATACCCTGAAGTGGTGACTGCTACAAAAAGGGACACAAACACCTGTTTGCTGCACCTTTATGTCCTTTCCTAATCTACCTGTGCTTTTAGTTGGAAACTCCTTCCTTTGCTTGCTTTAGCTTCTTGAAACCCTTTGCAGTATGCTATGTGTCTTTTCTTAATCCTTCAAGTCCCTATTCAACTACTTCTTTTGAATGCTGATGGCTAACTCTTTTGTGCATCAAAACACTTTTTTTTAGTTGCACCTCTGCAAAGCAGAGCAGCATGTGTAACTCACAAGGTGCAGGTGACAGAGCATCAGCACCTCATCTGTTTCATGGAGATTTTATCTGGCAATTGGGTGATTAAGCACATGTTCCACCTCTGCTAGCTTCACAGATCAGACCCGAAGAGCGCATGTGCATTGTCCGTATCTGGATATAATCTTGCAGGCAAGGGATGTGGGTTACCGCTATTTCTCCTAATATTGATAGGCATCTAGATGCTCCAGATGATTGTGTCGTGTTGGAAAGACTAATCACAGAATCTGAGATGAGGCACTGGTTAACCTCAAAACACAGATCTTATCTGTTTCTTATCAGCAGGGAACTCTGCCTTCAAAGGAAGTAGCATAGGTAATGTGTCCAAGGGATGAAAATAATGAATTTCAATCCTAAATTCCTTTTGATTTATCCCATCCTCATGGCAACACAAGGATGCAGAATGTGGCAATAATCTCAGTTTCTGTGAAAGGCTGGAATAAATGGCTAAACCACTTTGTTGAATGATATGAGTAAATGGTGCGTTAATTCCTTCACAGTTGTATTCCTTTTACTGCACAGAAATCTGTTGGGGAAATTCTGATATGCTATCAGTAAAAAAGTAAAAGGAGAGTGGGGCTAAGTTGTGTCCCTTTGGGAAGATTAAAAATGGCTGTTTCTTTCAGTGTTTAAAATTTTAGCATATTCATTTTTCTATATGGAAGTTAGGGAAATATACACATTACATCTGCATATATGCACATGCATGCTTTTATATACATCTAGCAACCTAAGAATAAACTTCATTTTTACAGTGCTATTTCATGCCTAGGGAGCTGTAGATTACTCTGAGCTCTGCTGACTGAAGAGCACAGTGTGGGACTGGGACTGGGCAGGATGGCACCAGAACTGTTTATGCTGCTTACATTACTACTGCTTTGAAACAACATGCCTAATGTGATATCTGACTGTAGTTTGTTTTCTGAACAAACCCTGTGTACTAAACAGTATTTTTAATATTTCTCTTCAGGTTTTTTAGGGTGGTTGATTGGCATGGCTATCAATATTCACTCTGACCATATTCTCAGAAATCTGAGAAAACCAGGGGAAACTGGTTACAAGATACCAAGAGGTAAGTAAAAATGGTACAGAAATTAATACAGCAAAAACAAGTATCTCTCATAGGAGAAGAGATGGAAAGAGCTTGGACTGTTCAGCCTGGAGAAGAGAAGTGTCAGGGGCATGTTACCAAAGTTTATATATAAATGATAGAAGGTAATGAAGAAGAGGGAGCCAGGCTCTCCTTAGTGGTGCCCAGTGGCAGGACCAGAGGCACAGGACATAAAATTCAAGCACATATCAAGTACATAAAATTATATCTGAAATTTTTTTTTTTTTTTTTTTTTTTTTTTTTTGCTGTGAGGGTGGGTGTTCCACACAGGTGTGGGACAGCTTGCTCAGAGAGATTGTAGGGATACTCAAAACCAGGCTGGGCTTAGTCTTGGGCAACCTGTCCTGGCTGATCCTAATTCAACAGTGAGGGCTGGACAAGATTATTTCAAGAGATCCCTTCCAACCTAAAATGATTCTGTGTGAAAATGGCCTTTTAAAGCTTGGTGTATTTTAGAGGACATAGTAATTTAGGATATAAGAGGCAACTGGAAATAGCATTTTGTTTTTTACCTCAGGAAGTGATTTCATAGTTTGGGAAACATTTTTTTCCTCTTAAGCCAAGTATTGTAAGGAATCTGTTTCATGGTATTAATTGGCTTGTGCAAATTTTTGGGTTTCTTGACCAACTTTGGCTGTATTTTTAAAAAGGGGTAAAAACATAACAGCATTGCCCAACTTTTCAAAGAATCAGCAGGTGGGTGGAGAAGGAACACCTAAATTACCAACCCAGTGTAGGGCAGGAGGGGAGTACAGAAAGTACTCAGCATGTGACCCATCTAATGTTCCATATATGAAGAGGGAGGTGCCTTAAGTAATCGGAGAGCAGCAATAATTGTGGAAAGGGAGATGCAGGGAAAAGAGGACAGAAATCCAAATGAATTTGGCATTATAAATTCTGGCCTTCATGGGAAAATGGAGAATATGAAGGGCTTTCTTACAGAGCCCATTGAAGTGTTAAGGTTTATTGACACTTTTAGAAACAGGCACTCTTCCAAGTACATTACACTCACTGAGAGCAGAAAGATAATACTACTTCTGAATTCTGCTGTTTCTCTACATTTTTTCTCTTAGTTGATGCTTTCTCTTGGTTCTCAGATTTTATATTTTTTTTAAACTGGAAGAACTAAGATACATTAAGACAGACTGTTATTTTTCACCAAGAAGGTAACTTATCATTTTAATAGATATAAATCAAAGTGTTCCTGTGAAAAACGAAGATGAACATACTGTACCCTGTTCAGTGTACAAAAAAGTTCTGAAGGAAATATGTTATTTGCTGCAAGATCAGGAGAAGCTGGTCTTTTTGATGTTGCTTATTCAGTTCAAGTGCTAGAATTGTACTTTTCTTTTGTCACAGAAGTAATGTAATTATAGCAAGGTCAAAACATGTCCTTTATTACAATTGCTAAATGCTTGTTTGTTTAGTCTCACTGGTAAAGCACATAATGAGATGTTATCAATTTGTCCGCTGACTGGAATTAGGGTGAAATTCTTAATTTATAAAATTCCTGTCAAGTGAGTACAAATTGTTTATGCACAGTTGTCTATACAACAGATTTAACGGAGACTGCCAATTTTTTCACTGAGTATAACGGTTGAAACAGCAGATCTGATGAAGAATGGGAACAAAGGTGCAACAACTTTGTAAGATAGAGAATACATCTGGAACTTAATTATCAGTAATATTATTATTATGAAGTAAACTTAATTTCTACAGTACTTAAATGAAAAATTGCAAGTTAAGTAACCCTATGAGTATTTTCCAGGACTCAAGGGGAGTATGTCTTCTATTTTTACATATTTTAAAAACGTTTAGTGCATGATCAAAGAACATATCATTGTTAAGTAATAATTTGCAAAGTCATGTATTTGCTTCTGTTGCTAGTAATTTTGCTTTACTTTCATTATTTAAAGAGGAAAAATGGACCTACAAAATGCCTGTTTTAGAATGAAGTCTGAAGTGAGCCTTCATAGTACAGCTTGAACTGAAAAATGCTGCCTCCATTGTCTTTAAAGATTAAATAGAGACATTGGTGATATAGCTTTTATTTGATGTACAGTACAAGATGACATTGGATGTCTTGATTAAGGTGCTTTTCAAGTAACTGTCCTGTTTTCAGGAGGAATGTTTGAGTATGTCAGTGGAGCCAACTTTTTTGGAGAGATCCTGGAATGGTTTGGGTTTGCCCTTGCCTGCTGCACCATTGAAAGCCTTTCATTCGCATTGTGTTCTCTTTTTATCCTGGGTTCAAGGGCAAGACAACACCACAGGTAAGTGTTTGTGCCTTGTCATTTCTGTTGTCTCTACGCCACACTGCATTTCCATTTCACAAATTATGCCTCATCCTATAGGGATGTTGCAGAGCAAGTCTTGTGAAACAGACTGCTACTGTAGGGCAGAATATGATAGAGAGTACCTTGAGGAGATTAAGCAGTGCAGAATTTCAGCAGGATAGACAGAGCATAAACACACAGTACAACGAGGTGGTCAAAATAATGTTTAAATGAAGCTGGTTCATCCTGGATCTGAAAAGATTATAGAAAAGTTTGGCAATATTGTCTTACTTAATTGAATACTATACTCTCCCTTCTCAAACTTGTTTCTGTAATACTATTTTGAAAATCATTCACATTGTCTATAACAGGCACACTTTATAGTCATATCTGTATCATATTGTCTATAATCAAGTGTATGGACAGTATGAAAACAGTTCTGGTAGGTGATATTAAATAAAGTCTCTGCTCTAAACATGC
Source organism: Pardalotus punctatus (assembly GCA_013400915.1). Taxonomy (NCBI): domain Eukaryota; kingdom Metazoa; phylum Chordata; class Aves; order Passeriformes; family Pardalotidae; genus Pardalotus; species Pardalotus punctatus. The sequence goes on along the minus strand of VZTX01012864.1, from coordinate 1,067,436 downwards.
TGGCTGCTCATGTACTGTATTCATAATGTGGCTTTCCTGCTAACAAGAAGGACCATAGTTTGGGGAGACTTGTTTCTTGAAAGGATTCTCTTTAAAGAATAGCATGTTTAAAAGAATTTGAACATGTTAATTTTATTTTGGTTACTCTCAGCTTCCTGCTTTGGTTCTCATGTTGAAACTCAGTGGCATAAGGAAATAAACATGAAATTAAGGAGGAAATGGATTGAAAAAAATACCATTGCTGACTGTCTGTGAGGGCAGCCATGTCTATGTCTAGTAGAGTCCTGAAAACCTCCAGAAACACAAGTTTTCCTGCCCTTTGTTTGTAGGGCATTCTGGGTCTGTATTACCCTCCCAGTGAACAAGTTTCTTCCACTATCCAACCTGAGCCTTCCAAACCTGTTGCCTATGACCATCTTTTCCTGTTTTATCACTTGCTATTAGTGAGCAGAGTTGCAGAGTATTTTGAGTTGGGAGGAGCATTTGAAGGTTGTCCAGTCAACTGGTGTGGCTGCTCCAGCCAGGGCAAACCACAAGGCTATGCCCAATTGCTCAGGGCTCATCCAATTGATTCTGAGTGTCTCCTCCTTGCCAGATGAAGCAATGACAGGTTCTTCTGCCTCTCCTTCTATACTGTGTTCTTCAGGCTCAAATTCCAGTGTTGGTTTCCATCAATCTTAAGCCTTGATGGCACTCTTTCAGAACATCAGGAAAAGCTAAATGTTAAAGGAACTTACATGCACTAAAGGAAAAATCCATAAAAATGGAAGAGGGGTACAGGAAAAAAAACCCAAGCAGCTAAAAATAGAAAATCCATGTAAGTGAAGGAACACGTTAGTGTTTTTTTTAGTTAAAAAAAACTTAGAAGAAAGGACTGAAATGTGTAATAGTATAAATAGTGTAATGGTATTCCATAGGTGCAGGTTATAATGCATTGCATGTTTTGTCCTGTGCACTCCAGCTTTGATCTTGAAGTTAGCTATTGATATTATGAATATCTGCACCTTTGAAGAACCCAGGTGAACTTAGTTCTTTTATTTCAGAGAAGCAGAAGAACAAATACTCAAAAATGGGAGTAAATGTGCTTGTTATGTAAGGTGAAAACACAAATAATAACATCTGATAGTGCTCTGCATTTGTTCTTTTTTTAATTGTCTGCATTTGAAAATAGTGATGGTCTTTGAGGGGTGTTAGCTGTAAGTCTAGTGCAATGTTTGTCATGTTCAGTTTGATTATCCAGATTCTAACTGGAACTGAAGACATTTCTATGCAGAATAGGACTCTCATTCCAGTATGGGAAGTATCCTTTGCTTCCAACTAAAGTCATTATGCAATGACATGTTTTTGATTTAATTTTTTCTCCCTCTAATTCTAAAATGTGTAAATACTCAGGATGTGTAACAACATACATTTTGAAAGAATAGCCTATTCCTTCCCTGACTGATCTCACCACATCTGTTAGTTTGATTTCCCATTGCTGGCAGCTGTAACTTAGTTTTGTTGTAGTTGGGTTGATTAGATGTCATTAGGGTGAGTGCAGTAAATGCCATTTTTCTATCCAGAGGAGGTTCTAAAGGCTTTTTTTTTTTGTTTGAAGACAAAAATGTGTATGGATTAAATTGAACGCATTGTACAATTACCTAATTTCCTCAACAGCATTTTGAAGCCTCAATACTCATCAGATTTCTTTATTTTTCAGATGGTACCTTGAGAAATTTGAAGACTATCCAAAGGACAGAAAAATTGTCATCCCGTTTTTGTACTGAGCTGTGCTTTTAACACTTTGAGATGGATGCTTTTAGTAACAGCCAACGTTTTACAGATGTTGGCAGGTTAGCAACATTCTCTGATCATCACTGTGACAAAGCCTTTCTATCAGTGCTGCTATTACTTACTGCTTTTTCCTCTTAATGGTAACCCAGAATCTGATGGACATGGTGAATAGGAACAGAAATGCTTTTCCAGCAGTGAAGCACCTTCATAAATACATTAGGCAGTGAGTCTAAATTGGCATGGTGGGAAGTACTGTGCATGACTTCTGATGTTTCTTTTTCTGCCTGCGAGAGCTTCTGCTGTTTCCATTCAATGTAGCCACATTATCCTGAGGATTGTGCTGTGAGGTCAGCCACCCTCACTGCACTCTGGATGGTGTGTTCTGCCTACACACACAAATAGGGTTGATTTTACTTTTTTTCCTTGCCTCACTAATCCTTTCAGTTCCCCCCACCTCTATTTCCAGAAGAGCTGGTGATGCAGACCAAGGAATTAGATGAATATCGTTGCTTTTACATGAGAGGCAGTGTTTTATCTTCTCTTTGCCCTCTTACAAATGTAAGGATACTGTATAGATAATATTTAATGATATGTACATGAAAGTTGTACTGCTAACAGATTAATGTCGTCGTCTACCTCTTAAAATTGATAGCTATCTCAATATACAATGTGTCTTCTCACTCTAAGCTGGTTTTGGAAGTCTTTACTTAGGATACTTAGGCCAATCTAGCATTGTTAACAATTGTGTAATGTTTTCTAACTTACTTTATAAAAAAACCTTGAGATTTAAAAAAAAATTCTTACTATGCTGTTTTTAAAATATCAAGTGTCTTCTTTCTTCTGTTGATAACATTCTAGATGATTTTATATTCTAAAATTCTGGAGTGCTGTGTCAGTTCTCATACCCCAACCTTTTGCTTGGGAAGGACTCCAGAATGGTTTCAAGAACATGATGGGATTCCAAGCATACAGATTTTCAAGTTATCTATGTCTTTTACATGACTGTGATAATAAAGAATCTTTTACAATTGCTGAGAAAAAAACCCCAAATGACACAATGGAAAAAAAAAATAAAATCCAACAAAGAACCCTAAGTGAACAACCAAATTATAATAATTAAAAAAAAAACAAACAAAGAAAAAGAGAAAAACAAACAAATGAACAGCAAATAAAAAAACTTTCTAAAAATCCCCAAACCTCTGCTCCTAATATAATTTGGAAATAAATGGAAGTTAAAATTTTGCCTAGTGTCTTCTGCTCTGTTTCCACTTTTATATTGGGTTATAGACTCACATTGGAAAAGTTCATGGAGAACTCTCTCTCATGGGAGAGAACCTGTGCTGGTGCAGGGCAAGGAGTCCTTGAACAGCAGGAGAAACTATGGGTTCTGAACTGACCATAACCCCAATTCCTTGTCTCCCTGGGCCACTGGAGGAGAAGGCAGAGCTAGGGAAGGTAGGAAAGGTGGAGGGAAGGTATTTTTGAGATTTATTTTACTTCTCATTATCCTGCTCTGATTTTGTTAGTAATAAATTCAATTAATATCCCCAATTTGAGTCTGTTTTGCCTGTGACAGTATTTGATAAATGATCTCTCTCAGTATTTATCTCAACCCATGCAGCTTTCACTATGATTTTTTCCCCCCTGTCCAGTGGTGGAGAGGAGTGACCGAATTGCTTTGGTGGACACCTGTCATGCAGCCAGGGTCAACACATTACAATATCTTTTATCTTCAGGGATATTTGTTTAAAAATCACTAATGGGACAACCTACCTGATAAAAGGTCTGCCCGTAGCACTTTAGGCTCTAATGTAACACCCTTTTTTCCTTTTTTGAAAAGGCAAAGATTCTTTTAATAACAAAAAATAAAAGAAAGGTCTCAGTGTTCACTATGTCTCTATATATTCAAGAGCTGTAGCTCTTTAGTCGGTAGTCTCATAGTTTACAGAAAATTTGTATGGATGCCTTGATTTTGCTCTGCTACTGTATAACAAATATTTATCTTGCCTAAGAGTTCAGCTGGTCTGCCCACATAATGTTAATTTATGGTTTGCCTATAGCAGGATGGAATCTGAAGTGTGATGGTCTGACAGCTTATCCCTGTTCTCTTTCTTCTAACAGAAACAGAAAAGCTAAGGTCTGTGGGCTGTGAATGTCAGCATGTTGTGAAATTCTAGTTGATTTGATTTAAAAAAAAAAAAAAAACGACAAACCAGGTGGTTTTGTTCCTTGTATGATTATATTTTATATTATGATTATACTTCTAGAGCCTTCTCTAAGTAAAGTACAGATTTTATTTTAGGCAGTTCATTAGAGCACAAATCTCATGAGGTGGGGCTGAGGGAGCTGGGGTTGTTTAGCCTGGAGAAAAGGAGGCTCAGGGGGAATCTTACTGCTCTCTACAACTGCCTGAAAGGAAGTTGTAGCCAGGTGGGGGGGTCAGGCTCTTCTGCCAGGTAACAAGTGATAGAATGAGAGGAAATGGCCTCATGTTGTGCCAGGAGAGGCTTAGATTGGCTGTTGTGAAAAATTTCTTCAGCCTTAAAAGGGCTGCCACACACTGGAACAGGCTGCCCAGGGAAGTGGCGGAGTCATCATCCTTGGAGGTATTTGAAAGACATGTAGTTGTTGCACTGAGGGACATGGTTTAGTGGTGGACTTGTTAGTGCTGGGTTAAAGGTTGGACTCAATGAACTTAGAGGTCTTTTCCAATCTAAATGACTCTGTGATTCTTCCATTTCAAGACCGAGGTATGTTGGTGAAAGCTGATCAACTTGGTCAAATTCATATTTCACTAGTGATCCCTTTCCTTTTCAGCACCTTTGATAGATTTTTCAGTTAGACAATAGCTAATACAGAAAACTTTTTCTTGAGAATATGTAGTATGAAAATGAACTCTGTTCTTCCCATTCCAGAGGGAGAAAAGATGCATGCATCTAATATATCTAGAAATTTTTAATAGAGATACTCCTAGTCATATTGCTACATCTTTCTCCAAAATCCCCTACTAATAAAACATGATTTGTGGTGTCTTGCTTGAATACATTTTTTCTATTAGTAATCCCCACTTTAACTTGTGGAGATTGACCAAGGCTTTGGTATCAGTAATATCATTATCCCAGTTGAGATCTTGGGGAGTGCAAAACCAAGGTTGGATTAGAATGACCTAGATGCATGTGTGAACTTGATGAGATGCACTCAAAGCAATTATTAAAAGTCACAAGGTAAATTTGTCTACTGATACATTATTTGTTATGTAAACCAGAGTGTGTATCTGAGATGTTCTACACTTGCAGTTAGAGCAAAGATTAACAGAAGCAGAGGCTGCTCATTTGGGTTCCTCTCCTGTTGCTAGGTCACTTTTCACTTGAAAAAACTGTAGCACCTGCTATTTCAACTATTTTAATTGTGTTTCAGCACCATACAATCTTTTGGGGAAGTGAAGATAGTGTACAAATGATTTGTCATATAAACTTGTATTCTTCCAACAGGCAGAAAATCCCAAGTGTCTACCATAATTTTTATACCCTGTTTGTGATTGAAATATATTAATAACTTTAGTATGAGACTGTTCCAGCCTGTTTTATGCACCTTGGTTTTACCAATAAGCGTTGGAGTTGTCAGGGCAGCTTTTCATACACGCAACCGTTTTGTGAGGAAACCAGACCTCAGGGTAAAATTGCACCACTTTTTGCAGTGATGCAACGTATCACCATCTAGGTGCCCACACAAAAATACATGTGAGCAAGCAATTAAATTCCTGTTGCGTTACTGTAATACCTATTGCAGGACAACTGGAGGGCAAAGCCTTAACCAAGATTTGCATCTGAAAGAGTTGCACAACTGAAGCTTGCTTTTGAACTGCTTAAACCAACATGTTTTATACATCCCTTGCTTGATTTACTGTGTTGGCTTAAAAATCCAAGTCAATACATAATGCTTTGTTGTGTACAACTGGATAGTGGTGATGCCTTCTTCTCTGGTCCTAGAATTATGAGCCAGACACAGTTAAAGGGATAAAAGGGTTTTACCTGAGTATTTAATAGGATCCTATGGTGCACAACTCCTCAAGGTGGAAACTGCCAAAATGCACACACCGTGTAACGTGTGTACAATTTTTATAGACCTTGCAAATTAGCATATCTGACAAGGATCCCCCAATAAGAAGCTTAATAAATGGAGTCATGTCCCCCCTATTCTAAAGTCTTCCCCCTCAGATGAGGCTTGAACCCTGCTTACAAAATATGCCTCAGAGAGAACGCTTCAACCTTGATTGAAACCTGGGTTTCTATAGAGAGCCAAGATAGCATAGGGGCTTCCAGCCTCCTACTGAGAGACCTTTTGTTGGGGAAGATGGAGTAGGGAAGCCTTATAAATATGATTACCTGGCAAAAGATGCTGAGCATATAGAAACTATAAGTGAGATTGAAATGAAGACAAGCTTTGAGTTACCCAACTCCAGTTACTGAGCAACTGGAAAACAATAGTATGGCCGGCTGAAGGTAATCCCCCTTTGATTAAACAATACCCTCTGCTTGCAGACAGGTTCAAGGGTCGGATAAGACCCTGCTAACTTATCAGAGGGTCCAAAAAGTAACTTTTAGGGTTTAAAATATAATGCAATATGTTAATGCAATGATTCTTATAGGCTGTAGGCAAATGTTGTAAGATTTTTAGCTTATTCTAGATTGGTTGATGGAAATTAGAATATTCAACATAGAAGATGATTTATTGTATTGTAAACAGTCACAAAGCTCTCTCTGCTTCCCACTTTTGTCACTCTCGCTCTCTCTCTCTGCTTCTCTCTCTCTCACTCTCTCTGCTTCACACTTTTTGCTTCTCTATTGCTTGCTCTCTTACTTCTCTGACCTGCTTTGAGCTGTGTCTGGCAGCTCCAGGCATGTCTCTCTCACCCATGCTCTCTGCAATAAACCTCATGATCTAAAACCTGAGTACAGAGATCTCTCCTCACTGTCTGTCCTGACTGTCCATAGCCGAACTACCAGAGTCCTACAGCCTTTAGGATGTTTCATCTCCCTGCCTAGCAAAATACCTAAGGTACAATATCAGGCTAAAAAAATACAAATATGTATGCTAAGAACAAAAAGAATATATAACAGGTATATAAAAAGAAAAGGGCAAAAAATCATCACGGCATCAGTGGAAGCAATAGGTTATTTGCTTGCAGAGATGAAAGAAAACCTAACATTTGGTAAAACCTTGAAGTGTAATGCTTCCCTGGAGATGACACATTACCAGTGTGCTAGCAAGAGTGTCTCAGTGGTGTTGTTTGTCCCTGCTCCCACTTATTTTGGAAATACCTGTCCAGTTTCTGAGAGGACATGGGTGGCTGGATCCAAAGACATACCACTAGCAAAGCCACATGTTCCAGCTGCTCTAGGAGGGAGCACTCCATTTCTCTTGGGCTACTGAAAGGGAAAACCAGAGCAAACGTACTTATAAACTGCCAGAACAGAAAAAGCTGTGTGATCTGTGAATGGGGGCTCAGACATTGAGCAGCACTGTCCAGACTAAAGGGCAGTCCAACGTAAGCAAGGAAAACCTGCTTCGGGTGCCTGCTATTTTTGTGTCCTGCTGGCTGCTTCATGGGGCTGGAATTTAATCTTTTAACTCCATATAAATGTGTTGATGAACAGTCCAAGAGGCTTCTAGTTATGCCCCCACTCCATGCGCTGTGCTTGCTGCAGAAGATCAAGAACCACAGGCTGTGCAGAGCCAAGGTCCTGCTAATGTGCAAGGAAGCCCTGTGACAAAGCAGCCCAGTGCAACAGTGCAGATTTGTAGGACTTTAATGTTTTGTAAAGGCAAATATGTTTCCTCTTTCATTCTCTGCTTCTCTTCGAAAAATGGTGATGGTATCAGAACAGGAGAGCTGACTTGAAAATCCTAAATAGTACTGTGGAAGTGTTCAAGTGTTAAAGGAGAGTCATCAGGATATACTAACCTCAGTAACCAAAGATGAAAATAGTCCTTTTTATGCTTCAAATAATCCTTGCAAATTTTACTAGGTCTCAGAAATTAGGAGTATTAGATTTAAGCATAATATTTAGTCTAAAACAGTGCAGTATATGATCATTACTGACAGAACAAAGTAATACTAGGAAAAGTAGTTTAGAAAATATGAGTAGCTATGCAGACAGCATATAGCAGTATAGTCTTATGAACAGAAAGCTAAATGGCCAAGAAAAAATAAGCTGAGATATTTTCATGAAGAAAAAGAGAACACTACTCTAGTGTGGACTCCTGCACGGGCTGCAGGTGGATCTCTGCTCCACTATGGACTTCCATGGGCTGCAGGGGCATAGCTGCCCCACCATGGCCTTTACCACAGACTGCAAGGGAATCTCAGCTCTGGCACCTGGAGCACCTCCTTGCCCATCCTTCCTCACTAACTTTGGTGTCTGCATAGCTGTTGCTATCACATATTCTTACTCCTCTCTCCACTTACTTTTGCAGTTTTTTCCCCTTTTTAACTGTTATCCCAACAATGCTACCACCATCACTGCTGGGCTCAGCCTTGGCCAGCAACAGGTCTGCATTGGAGCTGGCTGGTATTGGCTCTGTTGGACATGGGAGAAGCTTCTGGCAGCTTCTCACAAAAGCCACTCTGTAGCCCCCCCTACTACCAAAACCTTGCCATGTGAGCTCAATACAATGTTTGACGTTATAAAAGTTCAAAATAAAACAATAACATGGCACTTGTAGGAAAAATCTTTTGTCAATTGCTTTAAGTGGTTTTCCTAAACTGAAACTGCCATGCAATGTAGACATTCCAAACTTCAATGAATAATATGCTATAATTACTACTTTTAAAATGGTTACTAATAAAAGTAAAAAACCCCAAAGTAATTGTACTTTGTTTCATAATCCTTCACACTAGATGAATTTTCATTGCAACAGCTTTTAATTTCAATTCAAAGCAGACAAAACAATCCCTTTGCAGATGCAACCCCATCTGCTACTGTGGCTAAACCTCAGAGATCTTCCTGAATATTCTTGCTTCTGCATCAAAAAAAGATAAGTTGCAAGTAACACTGCAGATGACAAACCATGCCTTATTTTTCATTGAGTAATACTGTCATCTTCTGCCACTTTGTGTCTGCATTAACACTAGGCTTATTAGAAACATGAAATGATTATCTAACATTTTCTTACATATAAAATCCAGTCTAACACTGTTCTCAATTGTCTTATTGTGGCACTGCACAGATGTGGACTTACTGGGTACCTATTGCATCATAGTTTCCAGTCCCCTCTAAGCACTGCCTAGAGCAGATATTGTTACTCACAGCAGCAAATTCAAAGACAGTTCTCTCCTCTCATTCAGGGTCCCTGGAAGAAGACAAGAATGCACCCCCAAACAAGCATGAATATATTATCAGCAGAGGTCTGCACCAGCCATCTGTGTCTATGTTGTACAACATGTAGAACAACAAGGAGTGCCAATCTTCCTGCTCATGATCCTCTTTCTCCTCCAGCCCCCAACATGGGAGCCCTCAGTAAGATACATCATCCTCTACAAACTTACTGACAACTAGACCAGTTCCTTGCCAGCATCTAGGGCATAGACCCATTTGGTATCCAGGACTTAGCCAAGCAGGCCAGGAAAGATGGAAATCCACACAGAGAATGTTTTAATTCAGCCTTTCAGAGGCTTACAACTTTTCTTTGGGTTTGGAAGTTTTTTGTGTTTCTGGGAAATCTGCCAATACAAATGTACAAAGTGGATGCCTCCAGCAGCTGGGCTCAGGCTCCCAGTCTGCCCAGTAGCTGCCCCTGGATCTTAGTCTCCCCAGTCACTGGCACTTGGAGGTACCAGGCCATGCATGCATGGAGACACAGCATGGATCCACCATTAATTGTGCTCAGACATGGAGGGCAAACAACAAGAGGCCCTGGGTCCTCAGTCTCCACAGCTGACAGCACTTGGGCATGCAAAATTCTGAGGCCTGCAGCTCCATCCCAGCTGCTGGTATATTTAGTCTGTTCTCATATTTTCTCTAAACACTTTTGGTTAAAACAAACAAACAAAAAATGACATGCAGAAAAATAAATCCATTCTATGATTTATTAATGTAACATTGTTTTACACATAGTGAATTTATGCAATATCTCATGAACTAATCATGAGGGGTTCCTGGAGTGCCTCCTGTGGAGAAAAAGTTGCTTACCAAAGCAAAGTTTTACTTTGTTGTGGCGTTTTTCGTGTTTGGGGTTTTTTTTTTTTTGTTGGTTTGTTTGGTTGTTTGGTTTTTGGTTTGGGTTTTTTGTTGTTTTTTAAATAATATTGCAACTCCTTAACATAGAATTGTGTGTGCTTGTGCTGGTGAACTTTTCCAAAGCCCTGTTTACAGAAGGAGCAGAAATGGAAATGCTGGTACTGACCAGAAGAGTTAGGCTCTACGTTTATTAGTTATTTGCAACTTAACTATGTTCTAAAGTAGATGACTTATAAGATAAAGATGTAGGGGAAAATACAAAACACAAAGCACAGCTCTATTGTTTATAGTGACTGCTTTCCACAACACCATATTTTTTAGCCTAGTAGAGTATGTTTCCATGGGTGTTTTAAACAGCAGCCTTTGAATGGGCTTTGGTTTTAAGTAAATCAGTTTTCTGAAGGACCCTTTAGTAAGGATTTGGAGTGGATACTGATGCCTTCATTATGACTGGCTTTTTACTCTTCACGTATCTGTAACTTGCTGTAGTTCTGTGCTTCTTACAAAGTGCTAAAGTCCTCTGTTCCCAGCACCTTTAGCCAAAACAAGGCTCTCCGAACACAGATTCAAGGACATGTTTGTTGCCCTAGAGCCCAAAAATATGTACACTACTGTGGTATAGAGGGATCGTGCCCAGGGTGGTTAACATCATCATCTGAGGGTGCGATTGGAGAATTAAGGGCCAATGTGCTAATGGGACAGAACTTTTAAAAGGCAAAGAGCTTGTGAACAGTCATCCATTCTGGGTGTATTCCCCGATGGGGGACTTTGCTTGCCTGAATGTACCTTCAGGGCCTTTGCAGGCCTTGAATAAATCCGTCTTCTTTTATACTCCTAATTTGTCTTGGCCTCTGTTTCAGGTAGCCTGTCTTTTAGGCATCATACTAGCGAAGGCTACAGGTAAGTTTGGTCTCCAGGAACAAGGCCCCTTACCTTTGTTAGCCTCTGTACAGATTCCTCCAGAGAAATGTATTGCCTTTTCCTACTCTCTGTCCAACAGCAAGGCCAGCTGTTTGGCAGCAAGGCTGGGCATTCAGCCAGAGCTCTACTTGATCTAGAAAAGGTTTTATCTTTCCTAATGTATACTGTAAATATTTTGTTCTAGCAGATCCAATTTGAAACTTTCCTGGGTGATAGATGAGATCTGCCCTGAGACATCACAGACCGTTTCTTCTTCCTTGTGGGTAACTGCAGATGTAATTTCTGTGAAATCAAAAACTTTGTCCATAATTCTTGCCGGCTTCCACGCGGCCCAAATGAGAGAGTTCAAACTGAATGAGAGAGTTTGAATCTGGCCCAGCAATGAATTACACCGCACAGTAAAAATGTCAAGAAATTGTTCTTCGCAGCTGTGCAGAAAGCTGAGGCAAAGCTGTCTATCCCATAAATGGCAAAATCAAGGTCAAACTACTTTGACCCTGTCTCCTAGCCTATGCCAGAGCCATGGCTAGTGTAACAGATGGTTTCCAGGCCAGCACTGGGCAATAGAATCCTTATGGGAAAGCCAAGTAGTGTATTGTGAACATGTCATCAGCAAGAAACATACCACTCTCAGGGCAGAGAAAAGATTTCACTCGTCACAAGGATACTGAAAGCAGAAAACAGCTGGAAGAAATACAGGGCAAAAGGTGAAAAAGGCAGCTTCCACATCCTCAGGACAGATCCTTGTATGTTCTCCTGTCCACTCCTAACACATCCAGTTCAAGGGAAGACTCTGAAGAGGTCTGCACTTCACAGCCAAGAGTCAGCTATAGATCTATTCAATGGAACTCCTGAAGCATCCCACTGGGTAGTGTGGGGTATAGACTGACACTATGTATGGTTCTCACAGGGAAGTTATAGAAGAGAATGAAAAGAGAGGGTCCCCATTAGAGGGCAGAGGGATGGATCAATCCACACCAACAAGGAGCTGATGGAGGATGACTGTATCATGAAAGAATTGGCTGACTCATTGACACGGCACCCTATGAGAACACTACCCTCAGAAAGGATCACCTCTGGACAGTATGACCTACACCATCAACAAGGGAGGGCATCAACAAGAGCATTTAAAATAGAATGGCAATGAAGTTGTCAGAAAAGCACTTTTCAACCATTAAGTGACGTAATGCACAGTTGGAAAGCGCAGCAGCACAGCTTTACGCTCAGAATCACTACTGTGGAGTTGTCAATATGGCCAGTCTGATTAACTGATGGTACATGAACTGAGTAAATAAGATGCAGAAATTGCAAAAGAGATTCATTCAATGCATTTTGTTTCTCCCACCATGCAAGGATTGTTGGCAGTACAGATCTTAACTTCCTGCACTGGTAGCCACATGGTTTAACCAGGTTCTGAGAATCCTACATAATCTTAAAAAACTTGGTGTTTGAAGTTTGTTAATGACCCTCACCTTCTGAGTACATGCTCAAGAGATTATTTCCATCCACCAAGAATAGGCCTCATGGACCAAGTCTGTCACTGCCTCATGAGGAACCAACTGGGATGAACTTCACAGCTACCACCAGGCAACTTTGAATGAGAAAACAGCTACATCCTGGTGATGAAAAGAGCCCTTCCAGGTCCCACCAGGCAGGCACGGAGCCACAAGAACATAAGTCTTGTGTCCAAATTACCTTGCTTCCAATGAGGAGGTCCATGCGTCCTTGCTACCATATCAAAAGAAAAAAGACAGCTGAACTTTTGTGTTTCTGTGAGCAGAATGAATATCTATCTGTTTGATGGCATCAGTCCGTACCACACCATGAGCTCTTCTGGAGACTCTGCGAGTAGACTATCCCACTGCCAAGTGTCATCTGTCAGCAACTATGGCAAAGATCTTCAATTTGAGCTGTAGTACTGGAGGCCAGACTATTCCAAGGCAGGGCTGCAGACATTTCACTCAGCTGGGAAGCACTAAAAACATCAATGAACTGCCTGGACACCAGGACTCAGTGGAGAGGATCACCAGCCTGTGAAGCCTCACTGCAGGAACCTGGAGCTGTTTCTAGGCTTCTGGATGCTTAGAGCCAGTGGTGAATTTGAGGCATGGGAAAAAGTAAAGTTGCCCCATCACAAAGCTACCTGAGAGCTTCAGCTTGGCACAAGGCAGCAGGAATAGCAGCCTCTCCTTGCTCTGGCCCATGACTTGCTTGGAGGGAGCAACAGATGTTCTGCTAGCTTAACCTAAACACAGTAACCACAGGCAATTAGAAATCCTAATCTGTTTTAATGCTGACATTTTACTCCTCCTTCTTCATGCCTTTTCTGCTCTCACCACAATAAGTGAATGCTGTTTCTTTAACATTACCTGCATATCCATAGAGCTCATGATCCCAGGAGCTCAGAGGCATAGACTTACTGTGAAGCCCATGCTTGCTCAGATTAGACACTGATATTATAAACAGACTCCTTAACTCAGTTTGCATGGCTGTGGAATGGAAACTGCCACTGCAGGTAACTATCATGGTCTCTGTGCTGGATTCTGCCCTCAGATCACAACAACCCCCTGCAACAGTAAAGGCTGGGGGAAGAGTGCCTGGAAAGCTGTCCATTGGAAAAGGCCCTGGGGGTGCTGGTTAACAGCCAGCTGAACATGAGCCAGTGTGCCCAGGTGGCCAAGAAGGCCAGTGGCATCCTGGCCTGTACCAGCAACAGTGTGGCCAGCAGTACAAGGGCAGTGATTGTTCCGCTGTACTTGGCACTGGTGAGTACTCAAATCCTGTGTTCAGTTCTGGGCCCCTCACTACAGGAAGGACATTGAGGTGCTGGAGTGAGTCCAGAGAAGGTTTTTGAACCTGCAGAAGGGTCTGGAGACAAGTCTGATGAGGAGCAGCTGAGGGAGCTGGGATTGTCTAGCCTGGAGAAAAGGAGGCTTGGGGGTGACCTTATCCCTCTCTACAGCCACCTGAAAGGAGGGTGTAGTCAAGTGGGAGTTGGTCTCTTCTCCCAGGTAACAAGTTTCAGGACAAGAGGAAATGGCCTCAATCTGCACCAGGAGAGGTTTAGATTGGCTATTAGGAAAAATTTCTTCACTGAAAGGGTTGTCAAGCATTGGCAGAGGCCGCCTGGGGACATGGTGGAGTCTCCAAGGGTTGATTCCCTGCAGTGATCCTGGAAGTATTTAAAAGATGTGTCAATGTGGCACTTAGGGACACAGTTTACTAGTGGACTTGGCAGTGATGGGTTAAAGGTCAGACTCGATGTTCTACCAGGTCTTTTCCAAGCTAAACAATTCTATGATTCACTGCTAATACCCACAGACAGGAGATACTAGCACTGCCATCTGAAGGGGTGTTTGGAATGCCCAGGTATGTTTTGTTCATCTACAGCCTTCAGGATCCCAAAGGCATGTCTGTTGGACTGTATGTGTGTAAAGTCCCAAGGTGAATTGTACTGACAAACTGAAGAGGTCCTGGAGAAGTCCCAGCTGATCTCTGTCCACAGTCTGTCCATGCACTGGAAAGAACTGGTGGTGAGGCTGTTTTTTATTTCTCAAGGAAGGCAGAGCTCCAGTATTGAACCACAGGATAGGAACCATAGGAGGATTTGCTGCAAGAAAGTTGGAGTGCTGGTAGGAAATCTGGGGGAGAGGTGCCTGAATGCTCTTCTGGTTCCTGGCCTTGATTTTAGGTCCTTCAAAGAGCAAATGGACATGTGTGTGCTGACTGATGAGCCTTCACACTGACAGTTTTCCTGGTGCTCCGGCCAACAGCCTCATCTGCCCACTCCACCTCTTTTTCTCCTCTTATTCCTAGTCCAGGTCTTTCTCTACATCAAATAAAATTGTCAGCCACGTTCTCCTACGGATGCATGATTTTCCTATCTTTGTTCCTATCCTCATTCTAAAGGACCAGCTAAACCATATTATTCTTTCTTATCAGTCCCTATCTAATCTATCCTACAGCTGCTGCACATCAACTTTAGCTAAAAACCCTGCCAAAAAATCTTGCTCTCCTTTGATCTTCTGTACTTCTCTGATAACTTATCCATGGCCTAATGCAAATACAGCCCAGGTCAGCACTTTTATATTGGCATCAAGCTGTTTCTGTTCTGGAAATCTCCATCCTGAGATATCCAAGTGATTTAGTTGTGGCCCAAGAACAGTTAAAAATAATAGCTTTGAAGGTGGAGATGCAGGACACAGATATATTTAAGGACAGGGAGGTGCATTGCAATAGAGCAGTTTCTATTTAAAGAGTGAATGCATGTAGGTATGTGCCTGTGCTGCCTATAGATGAGGAGCAGTGGGCAGGATGAACCATTGATAAATATTTAGACAGTTGACCACGCAAGATAAATTATCTTCTAGAAATCTGTACAAGATCAAACATGACTTTGCTCTAGCATGGAATCTAATAAAAGTGAGCTACATCTTTCACAATGATAGTCTTTGCTGACACCTGACATAACCTTAATTTTAACCACAGTCATTCTGCTATGCATAAATGACCCTTCCAGGTTTAGTACAGAAGCAGCTGGTGCCCTGTCTGATGCCATGTTAACATGGCAGAGCAGGGCTCCAGGGCATATCCTCACTAAGCAACTTTTACATCAGCTTTCTCACAGCTTGTCCCCTCTTGCTCTCCCCAGCAGAAAGCTTACATCCAGAAGATATGAGGAAAGCATTTTTATTCTTATATTGCTCCTAGGAGGAACAATGCATTACTTGTAGATTCTTCTCCTGGCAGACAGTCTAGCCAGATCTACTTTTTCCTTCCATCTTAGCGCATGTGCAACCATGCTGTGAGTTGGGATCCCTCCCCTCTGCCAGGATTCACACAACACATTCTGCATGCCCTCAGCTGTCCTCCACACCAGCCTGGAGAGTGACAACTTAAGATGATCCTGGGACCTCCAAGATTGCAAACACAAGTAAGTGAGAAATTGTGACCAGTTTATTCCTATGAACTTTCATGAGAGTCTCCTTAATATGTTCTCTCGACCCGTCATTCAAAAGCAAGTGACCCTTCTCACAAAAGCAACTCTTTGCAGGGCTGTGTGTTAATCAGGACAGGAAGACAGAGCATCTGATTTCATAAAACTCTTCAGATCCCACTTAGAAAAACACTTTCAAAAGCTTTATATATATTTAACATAAACTTCATTTGTTTATGATCTCCCTCATAGAGTATTTTCTACAGATAAAATTGTTCGTAAAACCCTCTCTGTGCTTGTTATCACAATTTAATTTCATGTCTAAAGAAAGCTTTGAAGAAAGAAAGTCTATAAGATTTGTCTTCAACTGTTATTGCTGGCAGAACATCCTCTTATAAAAAGCGACACGTCTCAAAGGCAGAATTCCTAATCTCCGAGTTAAAAAACAAGCCTTCCAAAATCTATATGCTCTCAAACCTTCCCTAAATGATGAAAAGAAACAAAATACAACACAAAAGAGACTTTAAAATTTTCATGGACCACCCTTGAATAATTAAATGTCATTGAATACTGTAAAAATATGCCGTGTTAAGTATTTACTTGTTAAGATAAACATTCATAAAAATCAGACTTTTGAAAGTAATCCCTATCAGAATCCCAAACATAGCAATGGAAATAGAACATGGGAATGTCAAGGTGGCACCTTTACCTTGCTCCTGTTGTAGTATTTGCATATCCATACCATGCACACAGTGATGAAAGGTCTCTGAGGCAGAGTTCCCGCCAGAAGCGTTGACACACATCCAGCAGCGTGAGGCAAGAATCACACCTGGCTGTCCATGCACCCTCTCCTACTATGATGCCACCCTGAATGCAAACAGAATGGAATGGCTTGTGAACCACCTCCCACACTTTCTCCATTTACCACACAGCTATTTTATGAAGGCAGCTAGAAAAGTATTTTCATGCGCATGAACATGCCTGGCGGGAATCTGCAGCTGTTCAGCTGCTGATTTATCACGTGTTCATCTCTGACACGGAGCTGGCAACCCTTGTAAGAGCAGGGAAGACAGGGTGGGAAGAGGAGATGGCTGGTGGTTGACAGCTGTTTCAGGCTCGGCACTTTAACTGGCTCTGAATATGCCTCAACAACCTAAATTTGGCTGATGCTTACTGTTCATCAGAAGGGGACGTAGAGCCTTGAAGAGAAGAAGGACTGAGCCAAGTAGAAGATTTAAGGGAGAAAATATGACATGATTTAAGCCTGTTCAGGGTTACTCATGCCAGGCCTTCTTTAATGGGAGACACAAGCCATTTTGAAGATGGTAAAAGCCCATATTTCCAGAGGACAGATCAAAAGAATGCCCCAAATCATACATTGTAAGAACAAGAAGCGTGTGTTCTGGATTTCTACTTGTCTCTCTATTGTGATCAGCTATATTTGAGACATGAAAATTGTATCTCCTATTCAGGAATGTATTTACTGAAAACAAAAAAGTGATGATGGGGCAGCTAAGAAAACTGTCTCCCTGTTACCTCGTCCCCTACACTATCTCCTGGTGACTAGCACACTCTGAAGGTCACTTGTCAGAGATGCACCTCCTTTGGTGGGACAGCCTTTCTCTAAGACCCCCATCCAGCTTGAGAATTTGATTTGTTCAGTTCTTTCCTCTTCCCGCCTTCATCAGGCACAAAGCTGGTCAGACATGCTGCTGAGCCCTACTCGCTGTGCCTTCTCCATCAATCCCACCACAGAATCACACAATATTCTGAGCTGGAAGGGACCCACAAGGATGATTGAGTCCAGCTCGCAAGTGAATGGCTACAGGCCACAAAGGCTACAAAGGAGATCAGAGTTGGTGAGCATGAAAGAGGTGATGCATCAGAGGCTAGCAGTGTGATTGTGGGTGGCAAGAATCAAGGTCATACGGGTCAAAATTCAAATGCCATATCCAGTCTTTCTTTAAACACCTCTATGGATGGCAACCCTACCACCTCCCTAGACAGTCCATTCTGATGTCCAATCATACTTTCTGTGAAGAAATTCCTCCTGATGTCCAACCTGAGCCTCCTCTGGTGCAGCTTGAGGCTGTATCGTCTCATCCTGTCACTGGTTGGCTGGGAGAAGAGACCAACCCACGCCTGGCTACAAACTCCTTTCAGGCAGTTGTAGAAAGTGATATGGTCACCCCTGAGCCTCCTTTTCTCCAGGCTAAACAACCCCAGCTCCCTCAGCCATTCCTCATGGAATTTTCTCTCCAGACCCTTCATCAATTTTGCTGCCCTTTTCTGGACTCACTGCAGCACCCTAATATCCTTCCTGAACTGAGGGGCTCAGAACTGGACAGAGGATTCAAGATGCAGCCTCACCAGTGCCAGGTATAGGGGGAGACTTTCCATTACCTGCATGCTCACAAATTCAACAGCAGGAAGGAAGCTTTATCGGAAAAAAAGGATATTTTTCTGATGATCCAAACTGTATTTGACTTTCAAACATTCCAAGAATCTTACCTTCAGTGTGGAGTTCCATTCAGTAAAGGACAGCTGAATTAAAAACAACCAGATTTAAAAAAAAAAAAAAAAAAAAAATCCTTGCAAAGGAAGTTCTCACTTGCTACTTTTAGAAGGAAATTCACACATTAAGCAGACAAGATTAGAAACACACTTTATTTAGACTTCTCACTGGAGAGGCTAGAAACAGCAGAATAAAAGCTGATGTTAGAAGATGATACCTTTTCTTGTCCTCGTGCCACAACAGACCACTGGGTATTATTTCTTCATATTGTACACATTTATGTAGGAAACATGTAATACCTCCTTTTCTGCACAGATATTTCAGTGATGTGCCACAAGCTTTAACAAATCATCATGAGATAGATGAATTAATTTGGCATATTATCAAACCATTGCTTATAGATTTCTCAGAGATTTCCTTCTTCTTGAAGCTCTTAAAATGTGGACCTTTGAGCACATTGCACCCACCCATCCCATGTTCTCTATTACACTTACATGGTATTTGCTGCCTTGAACCCATACAAAGAACTGACAAAGCACTACCGTAGCTTCAGAATTCTGTCTAACACAGCTAAAGCCAGGGAGAGACAACTCTCCCTGGAGCTACTTCAGGAAATAGCCTAGCCTTTTCCAAGACAGTGTTGAGATTGGTGAGCTGCTTTTGAGTTAGTGCCTCTTAGAAGGCAGTGGTCTCTACCAGTTAGACCTCAAAATGAAGTCAGAGACAATTTTAGCAAAGTGGGAAATCAGGCCCTCTTGAAAGTGCTGACTTAAAAGATGGCAGCATGGCAGGGAAGGAAATAAAGACAACAGGTCATGAAACTGCTGAGCTTGGAAAGGTCTCCATAAGATTGGCCATTTTGTCTTTTTGGTTTCCCTATCCACCTCTTTGAGCAACCTGGTCTAGTGGAAGGTGTGCCTGCCTATGACAGGAGGGTTGGAACTAGGTGATCTTTAAGGTTCCTTTCAATTCAAACCACTCTGTGATTCTATGATCCTATGAAAAAGTAGTCAGTATCCCTTTATTTTACGATTTTTAACTCAGCAGCTTGAAGATGTGATCTTCACTGGATGTATTAAAAGTCAGAACATGGAACTAAAAAGGCTGAAAACTGGGCTCTATAGCTGCCTCAGCCTTTTCACTACTTCACAGTAGATTTAAAAAGTAACTCTTCCAACCACTAGGATACCACACCAGCTAAGCTTGCCGAAATACACTGCCAATCCTCACCTCTCCTTACTGTACTCAGGCCATCATAGAGGCAAGAATGCAAAATATTCAGGGCTAAAAGAAGAAGGAAACAGTGCAATTCTCTGGCTTATTTCTTATGGCATTTATATAAAAATAACAGAGCTGAGGGGCCAGTTTATTTGTCTTCTTTCAAGTTCAATTAAAACTAAACCAAACCAATCCAAAATCCTTTGGAAGGTGAACCATAAAAGCAAGAACTGCTATCAGTAACTCAAGCTGAAATCTCTGCTGCAGATCTGAATACTTAATTGACCATGCAAATTAGAAGGGTGCTTTGATTTCATCACATGGAAATTGTGGTGAACATACTTCTATATGAGACATAATTCATAGCTCTTTCATGTGGTTTGGTTTTGGTTAGTTTATTGTGTACTTTTATGTGTACTTTGGCTGTTAATCCTGAAAACAGGCCTATTCTTTAACAAAACCAAATTAATGACCTGCTTTTTCTAAAGGACTTCCGATAATAAACATTAGGCTGTCACCCTCATATCAGCTTCCCTTGCTCTGCAGTCTAAAGGTATAGAGAATACAACTGCATCAAATACAACTGCCCTCTGCTAACTAATAACAGTCTTGTTCTCTCATCCTCTCTCCACCCCCTCCTTAGTGCCAGCTCTGATCACAAAGTAAGCTAATTCAAAATCAACTGCTGAAAACTATTACTTTTCTTCCAAGTGCAGTCTTCTCTGAATGAACAAGTTAAATTGGCTCACTGATCAATATCAGGGATTGTGCAAGAGAGCAGAGAAAGGAATTAGCAGGATTATGGAGAGTGGGACTTCTCCTTTTCTCACCTTCTGCAGCAGCTATATCATTCAAGATGTACCACACAACCGCATTGGAGGGCTGTTCTAACTAGGATTCTCTGAGAGTATTTGCCTTTATGCACGTACAACCCTTCTCCGTGCTGTTCTGCCGTCAGGTTAAGGGTTCTATTGAACAGTCTGTGGAGTCCTGCACCGCTGGAGTTTCTGAGGGTACCCTGGGAGAGGAAACTCTATCCATATGCATGCTGAAGCTGGTCAAGGAATAGGCCATATCACTGGATTACAAAGACAGCCGTTATGGACATCGTTCTGGGAGGCTGGCTGTTAAAGCCCATCTTTAGATCAGGGTGTATCTGTGTCTGGTCCCATTCCAATAGCAGTATGCATTTTACTCAGTGATCACTGCACGTGAAACCCATCCATTACAGACACCCCTTGGAATGAATAGGCACTGTCTCCCTGAAACTCAAGCCCAATAAAAACTGAAGCACCCAGTGAAAATGTGGTGCTTTGCAGTGCTGTCTTGGCGCTACCAATCCAAGGAGAGCCTTCCCTTGGTTATGGAACGACATGGTGCCTGCCTGGATGCATCAACAGAGCCTTCCCTTTTCCCCAGGGAGTGAGTGGCCTGGCTCAGCCCCACACTCCCTGCTGCTCAGCCTCCCTCAGGGAGGTCTGCCTGCACTTGCTTCTCCTCTGAATTAGTCACCTCAAAACCCACCCTTCTATTTTTGTGGGAACTGGGCTACACTTCTCCAAAGGTACGACCTGTGGCACGGAGGGATGAGACAATGAAGCACTTGTGAGAAACCACTGCAGGGCCACGGCTGTGCCAGCCACTCACAGAAATGAAGTTAAGGCAAACGAGAGGAGATCTTATCAATGTCTGTAAGTATTCGAAGGAAAGGTGCTAAGAGGATGGAACAAGGCTCTTCTCGGTGGTGCCAAGCAACAGGGCAAGAAGCAAACGGCAGCAGTTGAGGCAAAGGAAGTTGCACCTCAACACGAGGAAGAACTTCTTTCCTATGTGAGTGACCACACACTGGACCAGGTTGCCCAGAAGGGTTGTCGAGTCTCCCTCACTGGAGACATTCAAGAACTGTCGGGATGCAATCGCGTGCCATGTGCTCTGGGGATGACTCTGCTTGACCAGGGAGGTTGGACCACTGTGGCCCCTCCCAACTCGCCCCATTCTGTAACTCTATGAGTTACAGAACTGCCGGCACCCGACCCCGCCGAGGGTGAGGCACGGCCACCCCGCTCCGCGCCGGCGCAGGCGGGGGAGCGCCGGGCGGGGGAGCATTCCCGGCTCCCTTCTCCCTCCCGCTTCTCGCGCATGTGCGGTTGCCAGGGCGGCCGTCTCCGGTGAAGGTTTAAAATCTGCGGGACATGCGCAGTGCTGCTCCTGGCCCTGGCGAGGGGGACACGCCACATTGGAACGGCGAGCGGAGCGCTCCGCGCAGCGCCGGGTACAGTTTGCGCCGCCACCGCTTCCTCCCGAATCGCGCTCGCCTCGCCTGGCTCTGCCTCCGGCCGCTCTGCCGCCCTCCCTCGCTCTCTCATCCCCGCGACACATGCCGCTGCTGCCGGGCCGCTCCTAGCGCCGCTGCCGGGCCGAGCGAGCGAGGGAGCGGGCGGTGAGCGTGCGGCGGCGCGGCGCTCTGGCCGGGCAGTGAGGGACGGCGGCGGCGGCGGGCGGGCGTGGATGGATCCCCGCGTGGCCTGGATCCAGCCCGAGCAGAAGGGACCCGCGAATGCGCTGTGGATGCAGATCTGGGAGACCTCGCAGGGCGTGGGGGGCCGGGGCGGCGCCAGCTTCCCGCACTACCTCTGCCTCAACTCCCCGGCGCTGGACTCTGCCGCCACTCCGCCCCGCGGGCACGGCTGCGTGCGGCTCGGGGCGCCCGGCGCTTGCTGCTGCTCCTCCTCGCCGCCTTCGCCTTCTCCTTCCCCGCCGGCCCTGCTAACCGGACTGGTGCCCGCTGTCCCCCCCGGCCCTGCGGCCGTGAACGGCGGAGGCGGCGAGGGAGGGCGGCGGCTGCAGAAGTCGCCTTCCGTGTCTTCCTCGTCCTCCTGCTCGTCGGTGGAGTCCGGCACCGAGAGCCCCGGCTTCTCCTCTTCGGGATCGTGCGGAGGCGGCGGCTCCTCCTCTTCCTCCGGCGGCCCTCGGGCGGTGGCAGTGGCTCCTCCCGGGCTGCTGGGCAGCGGGGCCGGACCCGGGGAGTTTTTTAACTTCCACGAGAACAAAGTGAACGCTGTGAATGGGCACCACCAGCCGCCGCACCTGGCGCGTAGCCCGCACCCGCCGCCGGCGTCTCCTCAGCAGCACCAGTACCACCCGGGCCGCAGGAAACGGGAAAATAAAGCCAGCACCTATGGCATGAATTACCTGCTCTCCGGCAGCCGCGGCGTCGCCGTCAACAACTCCCCCCACCAGCAGCGGCAGCCGCCTCAGCCAGCGCTGCAGAGCCCCGGCACCCCGTGGAAGACCAGGAAATACAGCCCGGGCGTGCAGGGGTGAGCAGCCGGGGGGCTGCTGCAGCTCCAGAGGGAAGGGGGGCCTCGGCCGCCTCTCCGGTCAGGGGGGCGGTGGGTTGGGATCGCACGAACTCTTCCGGAGCCGGCCGCAGCAGGGAGGCCGATGGTAGGGGATGGCGGGGCACAAACCCGTGCCCTTATGTAAATCACCTTGGTCTGTGCCGGCTGGGTGGCTCCTGGCCGAAGCAACGATTCACGCAGGGCCAGGGAACCCTTACATACAGGGGATTAGGCCTTAGCTTGTAGTAGGTTGAGAGGTGAAGTTGTCAGGACATTATCAGAGGTCACCTACAATAATTGAAGCAAGGATGGCTAGAGGATGCTTGTCAGAGCTACCAGGTGTCAATTCAGATTGTAAAGGGGAAGTGGAAGGCATCTGTTCAGAAGAACTCAAAGAAAACCATTGTGCTAATTATTAAATGCCTCTGCTTACGCTGCAGCAAGCTGGTTAGCTTGGGGAGCGTTAGGAACATCACTTGAAAGGGAGGTGCTGAGTTCTGCCTGAAATAGGCATGAAAGTCAGTGTGGTCTTAGAACATTTCTCTCAAGTGCATTTTAGCTCTAGGGTAGGTTGAGCTAGCCAATACCTGTACAGTAATATTGTCTTTTTGAAGAGAATACTTTTATGAATCTTACCCTATCTTGTAAGCCATACATTTCTCATCTAAATGTGTAGTTAGTAAGGCTGAGTATTCAGTTTGATCTGATTGGCATGGAGAACAGACTAAAATTGAACTAAGCATGTCTGGGATGCTCTATGAGATTGCTGTATTTCGCCTGTCAAATTTTATTCAACCAAGGGGAAATATTACTTTCTAAAGTTCAGGTTATTTTATTCTTGGAAAAAGTGCTAGCTGTATTGACTGACTGTAGCAGATTTCTGATGTCACTTCAAAAATAGTTTCTTGGAACATCCTAACATCAAGACCCTTGGATGCCTGTGGAGTAAGGGGGCTGCATATTTATGGAGGGGAAATAGCTAAAGATAACAGGGTACCCTTTCAGAGCTGGGGATTTTTAAGTGAGAGATTTAACTTCAGGACAGTGTCTTCCTTTTCTCTTTTGTGTAGTACGGTCAGGTGCTGAGTATGTTAAAAGTTATTCAGAAGTATTGCAAGATATTTTTAAAGGTCTGTTTTTGCAAACCATAACCCCTTTTGGGGAGGATAAAACTTGTGACTACTGCTTTTTAATTCCAGACTGACAGTGAAAACTTAAATTTCTTACAGAAAGCTAGGATTTGAATCTTTAAGAGGTATCGTGTGCTAGGAGCTTTGAGTCCTATGCTAAGAAGTTTGTGTGTCCAAAGTTCTAATAGTATCTTTAAAATAGTGTGAAGTTTTTGTTTTATTTTCATAGAGGTGTGGTAGAGCACCGAGTTAACCTTTTAATTTAGCTGTTTAGTTCAAGTCAGTGTAAGTGGGGCAGATCCCCAGGCAGGTGGAGAAAGGAGCAGCCTGAATTCACCCAGCAGGTCTGTGGCAAATGGCAAACTGGTGAATCAAATCCAGGCATTGCAAGTTCTGTCCTGTAACTGTTATGCAGCACCACCTATGCCATTCACATATCTTTATTTTTCATCTTCTGTCTTCCTGTTTTCTTTTGGCTTTCCTTTAATAGTGGCTATGCCACTCTTCAAGTATGAGTTTATAGAGAATCCATACACAAGAAAATCATTTTGCCGAGATTCAGTTGCACTATTCAGTTCCATAATGCAGGTGGTTCTTTTGCTGATGTGTTAATGACAAGTTTTTTCCTAAATATCTTTGAAAGTGGAAGATGTGAACTCTATTACAAAAGTGAGACCTGATTCTGGGAGTGTACTAGTAACTACAGCATGTGTGGTTCTGTAATTCCAGAGCTTTCCTTAAAGTAACAGGGAACCTAATGAGTGCTGAAGGAGAGCCTGAATTTTGAAACCATAGACCTAAATATGACAAGCAGTTTCTACCTTAAACTTTGAGTTCTGTTACCCAAGGGGAATCTTGGACAAGTGTGTATTCTTAAACAGTTTTCTGTTTAGTGTTAGCAATTTTTATGAAGTGCTTGCATGATTGAAATAATAATACTGTTACTGATGGAGTGGATTTAGACATCTATCTCCAGCAGTAGTTCCCGTTTAGTGGTGAGCTTATCTTTATCCTGAAGCCTGGCTGGTGTGTTATTCGGCAATTCAAATAAAAATGCACAGAAAAGGCTGGGATGGGGACGGATCCCTACAGGAGTTTTTTGTGGATCCCTTATGTTCCTTTAGGTGCCTGCTGTTCCCTGGAACTGTCAGCCAGGTCCTGAAGTATCACTTTGATAACTTATCATCTGTTGACAGAGCATCTTCAATATTGCTGTACTGGTATAGTCAACTGTTGAAAAATGTGATCCTGAAAATCTTCAGCTGCAGTCTGGTTTGGTCTCCCTCCATAGGAAGAAGGACTTGATCATAGATACTCTTATGCTTACCCTGTACATGAATGGTAGATCTTACTCTGCTGTGAATATTGTTCATAAAAGGATGTTTTTCTACAACATGCTGAAATTTCTAAGTGATATGCAGTGGCTCACAGTGTTACTGTATTGTCTTCTGGTAACAGAGTAAGAAGGGTAATCTCTGTTAGCCCTCTCCCAGGCTGCAGTAGTACTTCTGGTGAATTGCCTGCGTGCTTTGAAATAGTGCTGTGCTCTCTCTGCTTTCTCATTCGGAGCTGAAGATGGTGTGTAGCACCGCAAGTCATTGTTTTTCACACTGCTCAATAGTCAGTGGCTTTGTGATGATAGGTGTGGTGATTTTTAGGAGTACTGTATGTTATAAAAGTTGTGTTTTCCTCTGTTTTATATACAGCATTCCATTTTTTTCCAGTGGACTCATGCTTTCAGCGCTTTGATAGCAGCATGACAACATTTGTAAAGGAAATTTTTCTCATAAAACACAAGTGTGAATAGCTGTGCTTGATAAGATTTCATCCTATAGCTGTGCTTTTGGATGCCATAGATTGCTCCATGTTATGCTTTTACAGAACTTGGTAAGGTAAGGAGTGAGGAGATTGAAGCCATATTTATTCCAGTGCTTCAGCTGAGTGATTAATATAGCAACAATGTAAATTCCTATATGCCTGGGTTTAGTTTAGGACTACAGATGATGAAATAATTGGTTTCAGATGCAAGGCAGAGAAGTATCCTTTAATATTATGAGGTTAATTCAAACTCTGTGACTTGGGTTCAGTACTACACGTTATTTCTTGGTACTGTAAAGTATCCTCTCGTGTGGGTTAAAACTGCGTCTAGCCTCTTAGGGTGTGCATTCTTTGTTCAGCAAATACCTTCTGTTTCTCTAAAGTCAGTATCTTAAATATGACTGAGTAATTTAAGCATCCAGAGAGCTTAAAAGTGCTTGAATATTATTTCAAATAATAAGCTAGTCTAAACTTTTTGCTAAGGACTCTAGCTGTGCATCCAAACAAAAGCAGTAATAGAGTGCTTTCTCTGAAGATGTAGCTAATAGCTTGTGAATAGTATCAAATCATATCAGATTTAATTATTTTGCTTCGTAATATGAATTTAACAAAGTAAGTAAAGAATTGAAGAATTTTTAACAATATGAGTCTGTTCTGCTTCTTACTTCCAACTAAGTGTTCAGTCTAATTGTAGATGTTGAATGAGATTAGCACTGAAATACCTGGCATATCTGCTTGGCACATTACAGTGCTGTGCAGAAACAACAGAACTGGCTTGTTGAGAGTTAGTTCGGATACCAGAACTGTTATGATACATTGTAATGGTGCTTTGCCTGGACTAATTAGTGTTGCATAGTGTCTGATGACTTCCTGCATTCATTTTTTCCCCTATATAGCTGTTGTCTTTAACTCTCTCTTGATAATGACCCACAAGTTCTGCTGTAGAGTACAGGAGTGCCAAGACCTCTGCCTTTCCTTAGCCTGAAGGAGGATTCAGGCCAGCATTCCCTGATGACCACAGCAGGTACCTGGGGAGAGTTCTCATAAGCCAGGTAAGCTTATGACAATGCTTCCCCAGAAGACTTGCTTCAGTGGTGGCCAGTTTGCAGCTAAATGATACTATTTACAAAAAGTGATATCCAGAGATGCAGTGGTGCTCCTATGTGCTATGGCTATATTAGGTCATCTTTATTTCTTCACCTGTATGCAGTGGTTTTAATTCCAGTCTTACAGGGGTTTTTTTGCATTTTTGACATATGTCAGAACTTTGACTAAGATAAATTTAATTACAGTATAGTGCAATGCACTATGAAAAATCAATTGCATTCAGGACTCAGCATAGCTCCTGTTGCAATGTTTGTCAACCTTTGTTTCTTACTATCCTGCTGTCAGATGCAAATTAATGTGTGGGGATGCCACATTGTCAGCCACTTCTGCAAGTTTTGTTTTCTTCAAGTTGAAAGAATGTAGACTTTAGAAATGCCTTTACTGTCTGGCTCTTTAGGGGCTTTAGGGGCTTACCAAGGGTGGTTATATTCTTAACTCCTCCCCATACTGAACAGTGCTATCTTGCTCCAACACCTTTTAGTAAAGAATCAACACAGTGGGCTATGCTTCATTCACACTGCTGTTCAGTCCTTGCTGTCTGCTATCTGTGGTGTTAGGTGGACACCAGTAGTGGAGGTGTTAATGTAAGTGGCAGGTAATGCTGGCATTGTACACTCAGTTCTTGTTTTGCTTGACTGTAGGGTCAGGGTAGAACTAGGCAGTATATGCTGGAGTGTATACATGGAGAAGCATGGAAGTAGTTGCCTGTTAGTATAGTAAATTCCTGGAGAGAGCATCAGGATGTAGTTAAATGAATTTTTTTCATGCCTAAAGTTTGGTATGAAGGAAACTTCCAGGGTAGCTGCTGGGTGAATTGTCAAAAGAACAGAACATCTTTTTCCTGTGGTCAAGTATGTTGTCTTGGTAAAGCACAGAGTTTCCGTGTGAAGTGGATGCCTAGTGTAGAGTTAGAGACTGATGTTTGGGGAGTGGAATGAAAGGAATATTTTGGTAGCAGTGGGCTCAAGGGTCACTAGAGGTGCTAGAGGTCAGAGGGGCTGAGCTACAGTAGTAAAACATGAGAAAGCCTTGCATGACAGGTGCTCACATCTGTGTGTAAAGGAGAGTGGGACATGTTTGGAGCAGTTTAATCCTGGCATCAGCTTCGTGGTGTTTTTGCCAGTTGTTAGGCTTTGGCAGTAGAGACAGTTGGCACCAAGAACATCAACAGCTGTACTGGGTGAGACCATTAGAGGCCAATGCCAAATATTGGGGAAAGAATATATCAGCGTGAGATTGTGGTGATATTTCCTGGAAGTATCTCCCAGCTTTAAATTATCTGTGGTTCTTGGACTACCTGGACTATAGGCAGTGCATTGTTGTGCTTATTGTAGATTTTGTGTATGAATTTGTCTTGATCTTTTATGATCTTCTGGGATCAGCAGTGACCTGTGGGAAGGTGTTCTTCAGTGAAGCTATGCATCTTTTTTTTTTTTTTCCTTTTTTTCTGTCACTAGGGTTGTAGTAGCTGCCAGTTGCAGGTCTGTGCATTACAGAGGTGCAGACCATGAGTGCTCTTTGCAGGGGACTTTTAAAGGGTGGGGGTTTGGGGCAAGGAAGGTTGAATGACCTGACAGTTGTTTGTTTTCTAGTCTGTTTAACCATTCCTTGTATTGAAACTGTTTCTTGCCTCTAGATGTTTATCTCCTCTGTGTGCTTTGCAGTCCTGTTTTATCTTTGGGACTCACATATGAACCAGACCTGTGTGTGATAGTGTCACAATATTCCTGCATCTTGGGCTATCTTTTTCTGTCTTGTACTTTGTCTCCTGATCACTAACATGGGACTTACCTGTTGTTTTTGTGTTTTGGGGCTTCACTAGTTATCTTCCTTTAATATGGAAACTAGGAGTTCCAGCTGCTTGTTTCCTGTGTAAAACAATTCTTTATCTATATGAAGGGTCTTTCTGCTCATCCCATATCAGCTTAGTTTCTTCATAAGCCTGCATAAGGCCATTGTCAAATGCCATTTGGAAATCCAAGAAAATAACAGATTTTCCTTTGTGGTTTGCTGATTCTTCCAAGTAGCTCTGAATGTTCTTTTCTTTTAAGACACTACTTCAATTTATGATAGTTATGTTAGTATCTTGATACTAACATAGCTATTCGTTTGTTGCACTGATTCTACTTTAGGCGATTTTGACTGTTTTTAATGTCAAAGCTAATACTTTTAAAGTAAAGAAAGATAACTACTTACTGTTCTGGTACAAATGCAGTATCAAGTGAGTGTGATTTTTGGTGAATACCAAAGTACCAGGAATAGGTTTTGCTGTGAAGTGTTTTCTATTAAAAAGTTGGTTTGCGATAAGTTTTCACTTTGTAATTGTGGATCAGGGAAATCTCTGAGGAATTAAAAAAAAAATACTAGTTTCTCTACATATCATGCATTGGGATCACTTAACTTTCTCTGTACTGATCACTTAATTCACTTAGCAGAAGCAGGTTTTTGGGCTCTTGAACTAGTTTAGCCTTTCTTAGTCGTAGCTTTGCATCTCGTTAAGTTGTTCCTCATAATCGTTTTTGATATCCTTAATCTTCCAATCCTCTTTTCCTGCTTTGTACATGACTTCAGGGTTTCTGAAGACATCTTCTGATGGAATCCTATGACAAGGTAATAAAAGCTCTTTTTTTCCCCCTAAAACTTGATTAGTGGTGCGCACCAAACAACCAGTGTGATATCTTTAAAAGTCTCTGAAACACATTGCTCTTTTGGTTATGATTTTAAAGGAGCTTCCTCTTTTATATGGTGAACTGCGGCAGTACTTAAATCCAGAAAAGACTTTTCTAGCTTTTGTTGCCTTGCAAAGACGCTGACTTTGAATGTGATGGGTTTGCTGCCAGTAGTGCTTTGATGGGTGCTGCTCAGGATTATGTCAAGAGTTGCTTCGCTTTAGTGTTTTGGTGGCTAACCTGGTGTAATGAATACCTGATCTACATGGGCATACTTAGTCTCTCATCACTAATGTGTTTCTGCTGTTGCAATCTGACTTGTCTGGGATGTTAATCGTTTGCTGTCTTTGGGCATTTGGAAAAGAATGGTATTAAGACGGGAATTTTGGGGTTTAGTGGTTCTGTTTATTGGCATAGCAAGCTTGCTGATTCAGTCCCAGGTTTTAACATATGACGTTCTCATTCACTGGTACAGCAAAATGATTGTGATGTTTTCTTGGTGGTGTAGGGAAGTCCATCAATCGAAGTCAGGAGTAATGTGCTTCAGAAGCTTACATAGTGGATCTACTTTGCCATGTATTAAATTGGAGATGCATATCTGCTTATTTTTTAAATTTTTTATAATGCAGCTTTTGCAAAGTACATCCAGCCATTAATAAGGTAATTGGTTGAGTTTTATTGGATTGACATACTTTGGAAAAATAGATTAGTTTCTCATTCTTTTTAAAAATGCAGACAAATCCTATTACTTAGGTCTGGAAATTTGCAGTGTAAATCAATCCAACAGACTTAGTTTCTTGAACGTGTCAACTGTCAAAGTCTTCCTAAGAGATAAATATAATTAGCAAGAAACTTGGTCTAAAGTTAGGATGGACTCTGATTTGCACAACTGTGGGGCAAAGAGAAAGTTTAGAGAGGAAATAAGAACAATGTGATCTCTTGTGTAAAAGGTACAATATATTTATATGTTCTGTGCATGAGAACAGAAGTACTTTTTTTCTTCCATTCTCTCCTTTGTAGCTAACTTGCGAAGAAAGCTCAATTCTTACTTGAGTTTGGTATTTAGGGTACCTGTCTAAAACGTTTTTCAGCTCTGATTCGTAAGTTCAATATAGTTGATATTGGCAGAACAAAAAAAACCAATCTTTGTAACTTGCTGCCTTACATACAATTACAGTGACAAAGATAATTGCTGTCTGAATAATGTAGTAAATGTGACTGGTTTGGTGAGGTACAGTCTGTGAATGTAGCAATGTGTTTTCATAGTTTCCCTTATCTGTAAGCTTAGAACATTGCATAGGGCACAGAGTAGTGCTGCCTGAGCCTTACTGGTGTTGAGGAGGGCTAGTATACAAAGGTAAAGGCATCTGATGGGTGTTTTGAGCGGGAATTAGAAGAGAAGAATTGTAGTTCATCTCTTCTTGGTCATAGTTGTATTTTAGCCATTTTGCAGATCTCTTAAGCTTAGATCATACTGGGGAAAGTCTGTCTCAGAATATATTATTGTTTTCACTTGTATATATATGTGTGCATACATATATATATATATAAATTCTCCTTTATTTCACTGAACTGTGTTCCTTAGTTTTAGACTCTAAGACCAATTTCGACTATTGAATGCATTTGATTCTTGTGTGTGAGATTTCACCTGCATTTCCATGATAATGCAATTGTGCTTTGCCCTAGTCATAGGTGAAGGTACAGTTCAACAGATTTCCAAAATATGTGCAGTGACTGCTGTGCCTTTCACCATTTAGTATTGAGACAGTGAAGTCCTCACACGTTTTGGGGTTCATGCTTCATTGAAGGAACAAATACCGAAGGAATATATTGTATGACTTGTAACCTTTATATCAACAAAGATTCTTTTGAGATGCTGCCTATACCTCCCCGTTTCTTTACTGCCCTTTTCTACGCACCCCTAGTGTTAGATTCCCATGCTTTGACTGTGGCATCTATTCTTTCCTTTTATAAGGATTTTTGGATGATGTGTTAGACTTCAGTTAGAAAAAACGCTCGTTCTAGTAGGTAAAGAATGTGTTTTAAAAAGCATTATTTGTTCCACATAAAAGATGCAGTCATGTTTCTGTCTGTTCCTTTAGAATAAATTAATGTGCTTAGTAGCTTAGTCATGTTGAAAAGGAACCGGATACTTACTTCGGGGAACAAAGTCTGTAGCTTTTCATTTACCTTCTGGTTTGTTGATGATGTTTGAGGATTTCATTTCACTGCATTGAAGCTAACCCTTGAAGTAATAAATTAATCTTACATATAATATTTGCAGTAAATGAGTAAAGTGGATGATCTCTTTTCTTAGAAACTTGCCTTTAAGGAAAAACATTGCAGAAGTCTGAGAACCTCACCTGAGTTTTATTTTAACCTGGAGACTAGGAGTGTGTCTGCCTTTCCTAAAACAGTAAAAGGGATAATTTTTTGATAAACAGAAGATGTTAATTCTGTTGCATAGTTCAGCCTGTAAGCAGCAGATGCTTGCTGTGCTTAGCAGTAATAACATCAGTGAATGGTAGGTTCCTTCAGGCTGTTAAAATTAGCAACCTGAATAGTGTAACAAGTACAAGTAGCCTCTCTTCTGCATCCCTGCATTCTAATCTTTGCCATTTTATATTAAGTAAGAGTACATTTATAGCTCACTGAGTTTCTTTCCCAGTATTTCTATAAATACAGTGAAACTGTCTTGTAAAAAAGTTGATTACAAGGCCTACATTTGCTAGTAAAGTAATACAATAGGCATGTTAAAATGTTATAAGAGATAGCTTGGTGCTGGGATGCTGTTGGGAGTCCACATTGTTTAAGAAGCCAGAAGGAAATTGAGAAGGTTGACTTGTGCTGTATGTTGAAGGAAGTTCCATAAAAAAAGTTAGAATGTTTCTTGTATCTACATATACATCATGTGCTGCAAATGGAAATTGTGCTCCTAATCATTAAAATACTGTCACAGTTCTGACTTAAGTGCTTATGGAAATCATAGAAGCTACATGGACAAAATACTTAAGCAAAACCTATCCCTGTATTGTCTGGCTGAGTATTCCACTGTTTTTTTTTTTTTTTTTTTTTTTT